>CM072886.1:57796932-58109432 GCA_037013685.1 Acridotheres tristis | reverse complement strand
CCCTTGACTGAGACAGAGATGTAAACTCTTGCTGTTCAGGATGTGTAAAATGGCAGTCAGAATTAAAGCTTCCTTATGAATTGTATTCCATTCTTTCACTTGTCTCTCCATCTTTGTAAAGAAGCAAAAGGCATAGAAGTAGAATCCCAGTAGGAATCTGGTGAAATATTTGTAAAATTAATAGCCAAATAAGGCATTCATATAGAAAACATGTTAAGCAAGATGTATTACCTTGCAGCCTGAATGAAGTATTTCATAGAATTTGAAATTCAAATGCTTTTATTAAATGAAGGTTTTAAGATGTTTCAAAATTGAATACTAAGCACAAGTGGCCAGCTGTCAGTCAAACATATCAGTGAACTCAGCTGCATTGGCTTAAAACTGCATGCTAATGTAAACACACTCTTCAGCTCCTGTTCAAGGAAAATGACAGTTTAGCAAATGTTATAATCCTTTAGGGCAAGCCTGAACCTTCAGACTCAGATAGACGACATAAAACTCTGACATCCCAGGATGAGCTCAGGAAAGGAGCTGTGCCTCCCAGGGTATGCCTTTTGTTCCAGTACAAATATGACTGCAACTAAGATTCACATAAAGTATTTTTAAGCACAACTACAGGTAGCAGGAACAATACAGCCATTACAGCAATTCTTCTCTGCATATCCAAGCAACTCCAAGTCAGTAATCTGCTTAAGAAGTCTTGTGCATGGCTACTCCATTTCATGCCCAGCTGGCCTTGGTGACCAGACCTTTATATATGGAAATTAATCTTCTTCCTCTTAACTCCACCAGCCACAGCAATTTACTATTAGAGGAAAGTATCAGTTTTGTAATCTTGCTCTCCTTGGCACTTAAAACTACAATCCCATTGTGTCTTTGGAATAGAGATACCTTCACTTCTCTCTAAGCCACTTGAAAGTCATAGCAAACATCTGAAAACTTTTGCATTATAATATCAAATATCTTTGGATTACATGTTCCACATCTTCTTTCTCACGGAAACTAAAATCATAATTCAGGTTTATTGGAACAGAGTGTGAGAATATGGACAGAACACAGATGATATGTTCCTCTCTCTCTCATAATATAAATATAACCTCACTATCTTCAGTGCCTACAGATAAAGATTTGACAAGTTGTATTAACAATTCAGTAATAGGTGTCCTATGTTAAAAAAGTCTTGGAAGTTAATGACTCCCTGAGGAAATTTGTATTAACTCGGTACCACTACAAAAATATAGCAAACAAAAACACTGAGAGCATGCAGTTCTTCATATTAAACTTCCATGTAAATCTGAAGTCACTGAGATGTCTGAAGAGTTTTAATGGGCAAAAAATGCCCTCAGATAAAATAAGTTGGCTCAGTAGTTAGAAATTTTATATACAAGTCTGCAAATGCTCAATTTGGAATATGCACATGGAAATATTAAACTTCACAGATATTATTCTGATCTCCAGGTCATTTCAACCATACTGATTTTTTTGACCTCTGATTTACACTGAGGCTGGTAAGAAGAGCATCAGGCCTAAAGAGAATACTAAGACAGATTTTTAGATGACAATGCGACAAAATCTTGTTAAAGCTATTTGTCAGCAAGAGGGATAAAGGCCAAACCAGAAAACGTAAATCCCAGAAGAACATAAAACTCAGTGTTTAAGGAAGATGTCAGTTTTTCATCATTTAGTGCCTCATGTCCCTTGTTTCCCATTTCAGACATATTTCTATAAAACTACTGAGAATCTCCATGTTCCACCTGTGTTATTCATTTGTCCTCTTGTCACTAATTTAACACTGTTCTATGAAAATACCTCCTCTTGCTTGTTTCCAGTTTCTTTTTAAATCTGTCTTTATACAAGTAAAATGAAAAACACTGGCATAGAAAAGAGGACATATATAAGGATTCTTACTGAACAAAATGGAATGAAAATAACAGAAGTATTACATTATTATCCCCATTAATTCAGGAAAGCAGATATTCTGATTGCATATTTTTTCAGGTTGAGTAACTGAGGTAAATAGCTGTCAAATAAAGCTTTTTCTCTTGCATCAATATTTTAAAATATTTAAATTAAGTAGCATCGATTAGTTTCAACAGCTTTTAACAATCAACAAATTTGCATTTCTCTTTCATGCTAGTTACAACAGAAAGAATTATTTTATAAAAATCTCTCAAACTTTATTGCTTTTCTCACACATATCAATTATGAAGTACTATTGAGTCCTAAGTCTGACCAAAATGTCTGAATGCCACATGAATTTCAATAGCACACTACTGTAATGTATATGTCCCTTCTTTTAAAATCCACCAGTTAGTGTTGGTCTGTATTAACACAGAAATGTGGCTGTTCCCAGAAAAAACTACCACAGGCTTGATGCTGTGGGCACACACAGTTCTTCCAGCGAGCAGAACTAGAATGAAGGGCTTGTGATCAGTCCACACACAGTGATGGAGGATGTGTTGACGTCTTTTGGTTGAGTCAGCTTTCACCAAGGGTATGATTTGATTTCAGTAATCCTTCAGCTGTGGAGTTTCCCTCCGTTGTTGAACCTCTGTTGCCCAGTTCTGAAGTTCTGATCTTCACTTATGGCTATTCACCCCTGAGCTGTTCCACGATCTAATTCAGACCTGCACAACAATTTTGTTTAAAAAAAATATTTTTCAAAGACTTTTAAGAAATCAGGCAATTTCAAAGGGCATGTTTATAGCACGTGCAAAGTGGCACTGCTGAGAGTGTGCATGTGTTTGAGGAGTAGAAGTGTAATGGTGGACAGCCACCTTCAAACCTGACAGGCTGCCTGAAAATTTGTGACATGGAATCACACCCAAATAGGAGCAAATACACTGACTTTTTAAGCTCAGATAGACTTTGAGACAGAAGACTTAAATGCCCTACCAGGTAATCTGCAAATATGAACTAACACAGCTGTCCATAAACGTCAGTTCTCTGTGCTTCGTAGTGTCAGAAGTCACAAACACATTTTTTTCATAGAGGTTCAAAATAGAGGTTAATTATAAATCTTAAAACATTAAAAAAATGGAAAATATTTATATTATTTTTAATTTTAACCAGGAGGAATTCTACTCTATAATAATGTATCTTTTTAACAACGGAGAGCATGTATGCTCCCTGAATCAGTTTACAGACTTCACAAGTTCTCATAATGACTGCATTTGGGTTTGTTTTTTTTTTATTTTGCTTCCTCCACGGAAAAAAATACATTAAAAATAATCTTTTACTTCACTCTGTAATGAATGAAAAAGTGAGACCTCAGAAAGTGTAATATAAATAACTGCACAAGTATCATGGACCTGGCACAGAAAATAAGAAACAGTCTATTTCTACTTGTATATTCTGACTCCACTTACATCAATAATAAAACATTTTTTTATTACAGAGTATTACCTTTAGAATTGCTGTGTAGACCTTCACATTACAGTGAATACACAGACTGTCAGATAAAGTTGGCATCTTTAAAAAAAGCCCATCCCATACAATAGTGAACAGAGAAAGAGTTTTCTAGTCAATAACATAATGTCTTAGTTATGACTAAATTGCTTTCAAGTTATTTATATATGGTATAGTAATTCCTCAATAGGAATTCAGATAATTGTTGTTTTATAAAAAGTAGAAACCAAACCTAAATTCTGCTTATTTTTAATTTTCCTCTGAGTTTGTTTTTTTCCCCATAAATATATATCCCCAGGACTCCCCCAGGACACTATACATTCTATGACTTGTTTAAACATAGGTCATGTGCCAGGAAAATATGTTTGAAATAAATAGTGTTAAAAGCAATTTTAAATAGTACCTCTTATCCCTAAGGGTAATAGAGAGCTACATGTGAATTAAAATCAGAAGGCACTCTACTACATTGTTCCTCTTCCTCAATCAAGCTGTCACTGCCTGGTCTCAGCTTCCCACCCTGCCTCAGCTGGGACCCTGCTGTGTTTCAGAGGCAGAAGTACTGAGATCCCTTGCCCTTTGCTGAGCATTAAGAGCTTGCTTTAGCATACAAAAACTCCCAAAGATGTCAGGATTTTGCAGGATTGACCCCTACACATTTTTTTAAACAATTACGGTAAGAGCATAATAACAATTATTGCTGGTTTAGCATTTTAAATATTTCAGTCTCTACAAACAAAATGAGGCTCGTTTCTGATTTTCCCCCTGAGACAAAATTTCCACTGATTTACATAAGAATTTTGCTGGAGTAAGGACCTCGAGGCACTGTCTGAACATTTATGCTTTGTACTGGCTTTTCCTCCATTAGAGAGTCTCCAAATTCTCATTGACTTTAATGAGAGCTCAGTAGGCAAATAAATCTGAGAAGGGTTATGCTTTTGGGAACTTCTGTACCACTCTTGCAAAATTATTATCAAAATTGCTTTTTCTGTATTGTAGTAATAATATTGATAGCACCAAAAATCCTGCTCAGAGACAATCACTGCATGCTTAATACTTTTATTCTATTTTTTAACAGTCCTGTCAAAGACTTTTTGTTGCTGTTGTTTTGAGAAATTTTTTTCTTTCCTTTTTTTTTTTTTTTTTGGAGTGGGGGGTTGAGGGGGCAGGGGGCAAGGTAAGAAAAAGAGACTTATGGACACAATGATAATGAGAAGAGCAAAACTTACAGTCTTTTACTCCAAAGTTTTCATCTGTACATCCTAGTTCTAACATCTAAGATTCATATTTTGGGAAGACATCTGTGCTGTTTCCTCTGTTGGTGTTAGAGACATGATGTCTCCTGAATCTGCATAAGTACAGCAAGGGTCCAAAGGTGCTCCTAGTGTGGTACAATATGCAATACAAACTTACTACCTAAAAGTATACATACATACATACATATATATATATATATATATATATACTTACTGTTATTTCTCTTCCAAAACTTCAGCAGCACTTTCTGATATATACCATTTATTTATTCATTCTACAAATTAGCAAATTGTGGAGTTATTTTCCCTATAATTTTAAGCAACATTCTAAAGGACAAATACCATCACCTTCATGATCAATCTTACAAGCTGTCTATTAATTTTCAGGCTATGAATAGAAGGATATGTCTAAAGCCAGTTGTGGGATGGAGAGGAACAAACAAATGAGCAATGGATGGTACGCTGAAGTGTGCTTGGCATTCCTGAAGAATGTGGAGAGGTTTTCATTGCCCATTACAGGAAAGGAAAGCAAGTGCAAGGAAGCCGTTTCCTTCACAGCTTGTATTTCTGCTATTTTAATTGTTGAACATAGAGCTTACTCACCTAACCCCTGTGCTCCTCCCCTGAGGAAACCTGCCATCAAATGATGACCCAGAAGAAATATGGGTGATTTCTCTGCTCTCAAAAAAAAAAGAAAAAAAGAGAGAAAAAAAAAGAAAGAAAACAAAGAAAAGCACTAGGCTGGTATCAAGGGACTTCGGAAGGATACTTAGGAGAATATTTTCTGTAGAAGCCAACTGACCATCCATCTCCCTTTTTAACTAGTGTCAAGGCTGGTTTACTTGATGATGATTTGATGCCCAGCAATTGCTCCCCCTTGCCCACTGAAAATGAGTGATGACAGGGGAACAGCCGTCAAATAGAACAAGCTGAGATATTGTAGCAGGGAGCTTAGCAGAGCTGAGTCCTGCAAAAAAGAACCATTATAAGAGGATGAAGTTCTAGAAAGCAACTGTTTCACAGTCTGCTTTTAGGAGAATGTTTTCTTTCAAGATTTGTAGGCTATATTTATCTAGATAAAGGATTCCTTTAGGGAAAAAACAAAAAGCATGTCTTACTTGGAAATAAACAACTCATTGAGAATTCATATAGAATTTTCTACCGAAGTTTCTGCTGGATTTAAGTGAACTTTGACATCCACACAAGTAGGGAAGAAATAAGACCACTACCTTTTTTTCAAATATCAGTTGCTCAGTGGGGATATAAGAAACTAAAGAGCCTTAAGAGCTGCTGTACTTGATAGTTAACAATAGTTATATGTATATATTTATTATATTCCAGTATTTTCAGCTTTAGACATTGGAACACCTTTTCCCAAGTGCTCAAAAATATCAGACAATATCTAATACTCCACAGGAAATCAGTGGATGCTCTCAGCTGAAGTATTACTTTCCAGAGATTAAGGAGAACAATGGCAAAACTAGAAAAACATTGTTGTAGTGTAACTGTACAATACTCCACACTTATAAATTGCCTTCATCTTAAATAACTTTTAAATTGCTTGTTTTACATAATACTGGAAAAATTTCTGTGCAAATATGTACATTCAAAAGCTGCATGTGTTTATAAACAATACTAATGTAAAGCTATATGCATATGTTTTGTAAACTATCATTTATTTATATTGTAAACTATTCAGCCATGCTGAATGCCTTCCATATCATGAATACCAAGATGCTCCACTGGCTTTGCAAAGACAATTATTAAATGGAGCTAATAAGCACCAGTATGCTTGAGCTGACCCAGTTAATGCAGTTTGTAAACAGCTACATATACCTTGAATCAAATTATTTTCCATCATTTGGGATACCTCAGTTCTCATTTCCACCCCTAATATATCCTGAATAACAGAGCTGGCAGTACTTTGGTGCTTCAGCATCTTTCTGGGTCAGCCCAAAAGACTAAAAATCACAGTATTAGCAAACAAATTTTTCTAACTATAAAGGTGGAGATTCTGGAAACCATTCTGTAATCCACTGTGACATAATTGTTTTACCTTGCTTTTCTCCCCAGCAAATATAGTGAATTTTATGTTTTACTTAACAAAAATTAAAATCTTTCTGAATCTGCTAATTCTTGGGTGAACTGTGTGCCAGATCAAATATTCCTTGTGGCACAAAGTAAGAGGAAATCTGTGGGTGTATCCTTGCAAATTGTTGCTTTGTTTTCTCACTGAATTATAAATACTCGTTTTCACTGCTAATAGTAGGGGGGTTTGTTTTCTTTTTAAGATGCTCTGTCCCTCTCTCTTCCAAGTCACACATTTTCTTCCTGCCCTTATCATGCTCCAGATAGTCTTTCACTCCAAATTTTGCCAAATCAACAGTTTGTGTGACTGCTTTGAGAGAAATTTCCTGGTACTACAAATCAGATATCATAACAGAGTGCATATTTTCAGAATTATTATCAATAATCTGTGCAAAACAAAATTAACCATACCATTACTGATTGAGAGAGTTCCACTGTATAGTGGCATTTAGGCTCTCTTTGGGCTTGCAGTTTTTAATGTTTTCAGAAAGAAAAGGAAATAGTTTGGGGGGAAAAAAAGAAGAAAAATACAATTAAATCACATAATTTTAATTAATGAATTAACTCAACTATCATTAAGTAACTCAGTTTTAAGCAAGTGGACCCTAAAACCTGTTTAAGTAAGATACATTTATGATATGAAGCCTCAATGTAATGATTCACAAAACATCTATTTTTCACCAAGAGACTATATGATGAATGGGTTTTTAATGAGGAAAAGTTATACAATTTCTTCTTAGAGCATTTTTTAAGAGACAAAGAATGCTGCAGTGCAAATGCTGATGTCAAACATCTATAATTTAAAGCTGTGTAGGTTTTTTATTCCTGTCCTTGGTAATTGGTAGTTTTTCTGGTCTTTCATCTCTTGTGTCACAACATGCTCATGTCTGGTGGAGAAAAAGGTATTTTCAGCTCTTCTGAACCATGATTGCAGGCTGCTAGAATTCATCAGATTTTGGATTGGAATATAGTCTAGAACAGCCTCAGGGTCACTCCTGTTACACAAGGCTCTGCATTAATAGCCAGACATAATTTAAAAAAAAAATCAACAAAACAACAGGAAATGTATGTGGCAAAGAACAACTCTGAGTATCAGTACATCATCAGTGTTGAGAGCTATTTGCTTTACTGCCTTTGGCACATGGGGTATATAGCTAAGTTTATCTATAGGTGTGCCTGTGTTAGTCCAGGCCAAAAGAAGAGTACAGTAGATAAATGTGTTTGTGGCAGTTGGATTTCAATACCAATAAATAGCTTTCTACACTAAACAAATCAAGGACAGATATGGCCAGCTTCCAAGTTTGATAATATGTAGGTTTTTTTAAGCAAAAATATTATTTTTCTGTCTCTGAGCATCATCCAGCCAATATTAGGTGACTCTTTCACTGCACATGCAACTGTAAATAGATATGAGAGACTAATGTTTCCTTTACAATATGTTTCCTGTAAATTATGGCCCCTTTATATATATCTAAGCCTCCACATTCATAGATTCATAACACAAGTCACATTCTACTGTTACAGTGACACTGTTCAGCATTTGGGAAGTGAAAGGTTGAGAGCTCTAAAGATGGATTTTGGCACAGTTAACACTCAACTAAAATTTCACACTAGCTGATTTAAGCCTAACAGTGGTGGAACCTCAGCCAATAACAAGTCTGTGCCAATGAGGTCAGTGCAAGACACCACAGAGGATTAGAGAGCCTTTTGGTGGTGGGTATGGCTCTGGCTTTCTGTAAAAATGCATTAAGATGTAGGCAACTGAACTAGTTCCATGCGTGTAGCCTCTCATCTATCATAGAATTAATTTCATTTCTCTTCTGTAATGTTAATGAGATATGAAACGTCTTTTCTTCCTTTTAAGATATCAGCATTAATGACACAGAATCAGCTCCAGTGAATGGAAAAGAATGAGTTCACCTCCACTATAATTTGTAATTGGCTCACTCATGGGACTTGAGTCTTTTGCATGAAAACTAGAGCTGTGTGAGCTCTCAAATGTGTTCCATTCATGCCCACATTGTCAAAGGAAAGATTTGAAGGAATCAGTTTGCATTTAATTAAGGCTTCTCTGACTTACCGTGAAAATTCTTACACAATACATTCATCAAAAGTTTTTAAGAGTCAGGTTAAAGGGAGGCCTACGTTTGCAATCTGCTGGTACTGAAAACCTGTTATAAGAGAGATCATTATGCATAAAATGGTATTTCTTCCTAACCTAAACACAACCAAATGCATAAACTCTGCCACAACTCCCATGGAACTCTGCACCTTCTGAGTGGTGACTATGGAGGAGTCCACTGGGTAAGGATTTATTTTAAGTCTATCAATGGGTGCTTAACTGCTCTTAATTTGGAACAGTGGCTTGGGGAACTATATTTGAGAGTCACACACATATAAAATGATTCCATTGTGATTGGTTTTATTGCAGCAAATGCTCGTGAGATTTTGTTGAAGGGAAGCAAAAAGAAGACTAATAGGGGAACAACACCCGATTTTTTTTTTTATTTTTATTTTTTGTCACAGCATGTAGAAGTGCTGGTTTCAAAAACCCAGACTGGTAAATATTTCTGCATTTCTGCCTGGGTTCACTGGATGACCTAGGTGATCATCACTGGATGATCTGGGTGTCTGTACCTAAAAAGGATGCTCCATTTTGACAGTAAGCGTCAAGCAGTACTGCCTGGATAGGTGTATGGGGAATGTCTTGCACTGATAGAAAACGTGCTTAATTCTGACATGTTTAAGTATTCCAGCTCTACAGATCATTGAGGGAAATGGAAGATTCTGGCTCAGACACAGAAAGTGTGACGACTGTACTGGAAAGCTGAAAGTCCTTTAGGGAAAGAAAGTATTATTCCACTTACTAATTCTAGGATTGTTCTAATTCAAACAGAGACCTTAATCTTTATTTTGAATAATAAAACCACGAATAAAAAATAATTGACACCTCTGGTGCAGTACAACCCCCCTCTTTTCTGTCACCACCAAAAATCTTCTTTCATCTGTATTTTTTAATGATGTTTCCAAAAAGCAAATGTCTTACTTTTGGAATAAAGCAACAGATAGACTTTTCTCCTTATTCCCCTTTTCTGTGTATTATTCAGTTTAAATATTTCCCTGGCTGGGAATCATGAAAAGAGGCAGAACAAATTACAAGGGCAGCTAAAAGGTAGGACATAGTAAGATCAGAACTACGACTTGGTAGTTAAGCTGCTTTTTTCCATGAAAAAAAGTGATGTGGCCAGTGACTGACATGTCCATTTTGGGCACAGGAATGCTATTCTTGGTACTGCCAAGGTTACTCTTAGATAACCTTTTGAAAGTCTTTGAGCCTTCTCAGACCTTAGTAAAACAGGAATAGTGACCTTTTGTTGAAAATCACCTAGCCTGCCTTTCCAATTCAGTTACTGTGACCAGCAGATCTCTAATCAATCCCTTTAACCTAAAAGGGGATGGAGACATACACTGGAGCAAGGCATATGTCCTGAGATTTGCCATCAGAGAATTTTTGGGTAGACAGCTAGGCACAGAAAGAAGAAAAGTCCTGTTTGTAGAATGGAGGAGCAGGACCTGGGCTGGGGAGAGAGTAGAAATAAAATTTAAGCTTGTGGCTACTAAAGCCCCTTGAAATTACACTGTTTTCATCTCTAATTATCAGGACAGCTTGGACCAATCTTAGCCACTCCTACCACATATGCAGGGAATAATATCATAGAATCAATCAGAATCACATGTTTTGGGTTGGAAAGGATCTTAAAGATCATCCTATTCCAACCTCTCTACCATAAGCAGGGACATCTTCCACTATCCCAGGTTGCTTAAAGTCTCATTCAACCTGGTCTTGAACACTTCCAGGGATGGAGCATCCACACCTTCTCTGGGAAACCTGTTCCAGTGCCTCACCATCCTCACAGTGAAGAATTTCTTCCTAATCTCTAATCTAAAGCTTTCAGTTTGAAGTCATTTCCCTTGCCCAGTCATTACATGCTCTTGCAAATAGTCCCTCTCCATCAGTCTTTTATGTTCCCTTCAGTTATTGGAAGGCTGCAACTAGGCCACCCAAAGCCTTCTCTTTTCCAGACTGAACAATCTCAACTCTCTTAGTCTTTCCTTGAAGAAGAGGTGCTCCATCCCTCTAATCATCTTGGTTGGCCTTCTCTGGACTCATTCTGTGTCCTTCCTGAGTTGGAGACTCCAGAGCTGGATGCAGCACTACAGGTAGAGTCTTACCAGGAGAGAGGGACAGAATTCCCTCCCTCTCCCTGCTGGCCATGCTGCTTTTGATGCAGTCCAGGATGAGATTGGCTTTCTGGGCTGCAAGTGCACATTGCTGGGTCATGTCCAGCCTCTCACCCCCCAGCACCCCCAAGTCCATGTCCAGTCAGGCAGGGCTGCTCTGGACCTGCTCATCCCCCAGCCTTCATTGGAACCGGTTGGCTCCAACCCAGGTGTAGCACCACCACCCAGCTTAGTTGAGTCTCAGGAGATTCCCATGGGTCCAATTCTTGATCTTGTCCAGGTCCTTCTGGATAGCATCCCATCCTTCAGTTATGCCAATGGCACCACTCAGCTTGGGTGTCATCTGTAAACTTGTTGAGGGTGCACTTGATCCCTTTGTCTATGTCATTAATGAAGATATTAAATAACACTGATCCCAATACAGACCCCTGAGGGACACCCACTGTCCATGATCTCCATCAGGGACAGCTGTTGACTAGCTCAGGATGCAACTGTCCAACCAGCTCCTTATCCACTGAACAGTCCACCAATCAAATCCATATATCTCTGATTTAGAGAGCAGGATGTTGTGGGGAACCATGTCAAAGGCTGTATAGATGTTCAGATAAATGACCTCTCCAAATCACCTCCCTATCTTCCATGTGCCTTAGCTTCTAGGAGGATCTGTTCCCAGGTGTGGAGGTGAGATCATGGAACAACCACATGAACCACCACAGCTGAGAAGTCCTGAGGGCACTGCTGGATCAGAGAAGTAAGATTCATACGACCTAAGCTATAGTTACTCATTTTCCACTCAATGCCTACCTTCACGCTTGGTGTAGTTCTCTCCTCATGTTTGTCCATTGCCATTCCTGCCTCAGCCACCCTCTCCCAGCCACACACCTGATCCTACCAGCTTGAACACCTCAAATATTACCATTCCTCACTCCTCAAAAGATGTTGCTGGACTTTCAGCAAGTCTTCTGTTTCCTCTTTCAAATGTCAAATGCAAGAAAGATAAAAGGACTGAGATATAACAAGAAATAGTGAAACACAAACCACAGGAATTATCCTTTTTGGTATATCGTGTATCAACACAGAAACTATTGTTTCTTTTTAATAATATGTAATGTGGTCCCTGGAAATGTGTAATGTGATAATAGAAAAAGCCATCCCATTGTCATGGTGTCTGTCAAAACCAGATTAGTAATCATTTATCTCAAGTCCACTTCCCCAAACTGTGATTATATTTTCAATGAACAATCAGAAATGGTCTACATCCATTGTGTTCCTTAGCATATTAGTATAGGATAAATTTATGTGTTTGCATGGACTGTATTTTTATGTATGAAAAGCTAGATACTGAGGTTTTATCCATCCCTGCCATTTGAAAGAAGGGATAAACAATGTAGTGAACTATTCATGACTAATTTTTTTTACTGTCTGGCAAGAGACAGCTTCGCATAGCTATGCTCCAGGGACATCAATATTTCTAAAATTAGCAAGGGACAGTCACTAATCCTTTGAGAAAAGTGCTAAAGTTTGACATCTTAATTAAGGATTGAGTTTTAGAATTGCTGAAAATTACCAGGGCAAAGTTATGGATCTGAATGGATATTCAGAGAGTAATTGAGAACATCCTGGACCCTGAACTGTGATCCAGCCTATGCTAATCTTCCCAGCTGTGTAGGATTCCTGACAGCTTTTTAGCTGGAGGAAACAGAATCCATTTAAATTGAATTAAGACATAATACTAAGATACATTAATATATAATGGAGGTTTACGTAGTTCATCTTTGAACATTAATGGGTGGAGCTATCTCCTGTAATTTAAGTTACAGGGGAAATATTTTCTTTCTTCTCACTTCAATACATGGCTAGTGTTAAAAACAACAGTGAGGCAGCTGGCAAGGAGACTTTTTATACCCAGGAGATCTGTGGCCTGCAGAACAGCAGCACCATTTTCATCCCACTCATAAGCCCATCTGAAGTCACAAGAAATAGCTTTCCCAGTTAGCTGCAGAAAGCAAATGAAAGCTGATAACTCAGGGTGTCAGCCTGGAAGAGTCATCTTCTAGTGGATTAACCTCTAGAAGGATTACTCAGAAAATTTTGGCAGGCAAAAAAATCTGGGAAACTGCCTGAACTGTGAGGGTAACTAAAAGTTTCAAGCATCCATACAGATAGGCCATAGGATTGTGATGCACCAAAGAGAGAGTACCCTGAGCACAATCAGCACCAGACTTCTCAGGAAAAGGTATGGCACACCTTAGCAGAATAATCTGCTCATAGGCTGGAGGTGTATTTCTAAATCTTCTCTGTTGTTTGTGACCTGAAGCACGAGGGTTTATATCCCCTTTAAAAATGTTTTATCCTACCTGATGCAACTGTGGAAGCTTTTTATGATTGAGATAAATCTACAGTCTTCTTCTTAGCTTTTCCAATTCATTGTAATTTTGTAGCAAAGAGTTCCATAGGCTAATTTTTTTACCACATTAAAATGCATCCTTATACATTCTACAAAGTACATTTGAAACTCAACAAGTAATAAGCAGGAAACCCCAAAGTACATTCTCTGTAAAATGTTTTAGTTTTTTTTTAAATTATAGCTGTGTCTACACCATAAAGTGTTTGTCTGTAAAGCTAACCTTTAGGAATTATGTTACGAAAA
The DNA here is from genome assembly GCA_037013685.1 of Acridotheres tristis. Lineage (NCBI taxonomy): Eukaryota > Metazoa > Chordata > Aves > Passeriformes > Sturnidae > Acridotheres > Acridotheres tristis. The sequence continues at coordinate 58,095,791 of CM072886.1, read as the reverse complement.
CTGGAAGGGGTGACTTACGTTGTATCAACCAAAAGAATTTTTCCCTAGTAGAACCGTGTGCTGAATAATTTATCTTGCTCATACTCTTTCCTGATGCAGCTATGCTGGCAAAACTTTCAGCTATGGCACAAACTACTATCCAATCTCCTTTCTTTACTTAATATGATTTGGTAAAAGTAATAATAATAAAAACTTACAGTAGCAATACTTAAGTTGTCTTAGGTACAGTCTTCTGCAGTAAAACTGTGTCTAATTACTGTACAATTTAGAAGTGCCTTTTTAAAATATAATTTTACAAGAGAAATGTATTATTAGGAGAGAGCCGAGTAGCACATTCACAATTTAATTTTCTGTCTCATTATTTTTTACTTTGTCTTTCAGTATTAGTGGGTTCCCTTTGCTTGTGTAACCATACTACTGACAATTTTTTTTTTTTTAATAAATTCTGGTTTGATTTTTAAAATATATGTTGCCTGTAGCTCCCAACACTGCCTGTGCTACAGCTCCTGGTACATTAATTATCAATCATCCCTTGAGTTAACAACTATTATATATGGAATGAGATCCTGAATGGATATAAGTCAGCAGACAGACAGGCGTTATATGGCTTTGCATCTCATTACAGTTCCTGATGCAGGAATGGTTCAGGATGGGAAGAGACATCAGGAGATGCCAACTAGAATGCAATTCTATGACTACCTTGGGCCATATGATAACATTATAGCTAACAGTTGTTTTTGTGGTGACTTAGTAGGTGACCCAGAGTCCCAACTCAAAATATTGGAGGCATACAACCTAATGCCACTTCTGTCTTACTGTGAAGTACACCTTGCACCAAATCTTCATCAAACAGTTTTACTGTTCTGAACTGATATTCTTGAGCCAAAACGCACTTAAATTAACTAGATATTTTGCTATTGATTATGTGGCATTTGCATCTCACTTTAGGGTGAAAATATACTGCACTGCTTCCACGTCCAGCAGTCTCAGAAAGTATTCACAAATGGTGGCCTAACTATTGCAATGAGTTTTGTTTTTTGTCTCAGTAGACTGGGTCAGGAAACAATGTTCACTCAACCAGCAAAGTGCAACTGACTCTTAGGTAGAATTTGTCAGCTTTGAAACAGTATACACCTACACCCACACAAGAACTTATGGCAGGAAATGAAGAAGAATATAGCTAATTATACCTATCAGGAAATGCAGGTGAAAAACATAGTTGCTGGAAAGAGATTTTTGCAAAGTTTAATGTTTTTCAAGTGTGGAAAAATCTATTCCTTCCTGAACAGGTCACAAACTAATTTTATATGTCATACAAAACTTCTGATCACATCATCTTTGATTCATTGAAAAGCCAGAAGCTGAGGTGCCAATATCCCTGCTACTGTCTGTGTTTCACCAGGCATTGTTTAGTGTAACAGTACAAAAAATGTTGTTTTTTTTTTTTTTCTGAGAGAGGAAGATTGTTATCTTCACTCTCCAAAACCACAGTCTATAATAAAAAAAAAGTACCTTCTTCAACAACTGTCTTTGCAAATAGGGCCATGTAAGTGAGGTCATAAGTATACATAAAGATTTCGTGTACATTTGTACAGAAACAGACACACACACAGACACACATATAGATATATGAAAATAGAAAAATATGTTTTAGCTTTATATCCCAATGAATTTTCATCCACAGAAAACAATAGAAATTATCAACAGACATAAAACTTTAGCCTGCGTAAATTAAATGGTTCTGCTGCATTAACTTCATAAAACCATAATCCTTTCCTCCATAAACTATTACATGCACTGCAACATATCTGATTTATGGGGTGTAGAATCGATGGGAAAAAATTAATGCTTGAAAAACATATTAGAGACATTATTGAACAGATTTTAATTGAGATTTGATTTCAATGCCCCTTATCCACATGATTAATGGGTCCTACCCCTTGACTCCAGCAGGCAGAAAAGAGAGTCTTTAATATGACAATTAAGTATCTGTCTTTAGGTTTTATGTAGCTCTCTCCTCAGATCACTTCATCAGTACAGTGTGGCTTTTGTGCAGATTAAATTGAGACTCAATTTTCTCTATTTTCCAGCACTTACTTATGTTTTATGACAAGCACTAAATCAATTTTATGCTATTATTGATTTTTTCTTAAATGGACACAAACCATTTCGCCTTTTGCCCTTCTTTTCTACTTTCCTTCTATTTCCTTTTTTCTCTGTATGCTTGATATACAGCCAGCTGAAGAAATTTCAAACGTTTCCTGAGATTTCTACAGGTCGTGCCAATTCATTCACTTTTTACAACATCAGAATTGACAAAGTTAACCTGGAATTCTATCAAAACTTACAAAGTTGTATATTCCTTTAATGTGGTAAAGTTTACAGGTCGAGCTTCTTCCCCTACCTTAACCTTCAAAAAAAATAAAAAAGAAAGAAAGAAAGAAAGACAGTGTTCAAGGTTAGAGACTTCTCTTTTTCAATTAAAAAACAAAACAAACCACAACAGACAATCTTTCTAAGAACTTCTGAAATATCTGAACTGCAGCTTCAGCTATAATTTTTGAAACAGTCTGGAAATCTAATTAATACATCGATGCAGGGAGAACCTATTTCATGGTTTGCAGGGGAAAAGGGCATTATCTGCAAGGTGCAATAACTCGTCTGAGATGTGGCAACAGCTAGTGGTACACCACGCAATTAAGAAGCTCTTGGTTCTTTTTAAGGCTCTATCGTGTCTGACCTACGGCAAAAATTAACAACTGCCTTGGGTAATAAAAGTTGCACAATTTGTAATCCAGTAGCTTACTTTTTTTTGGCAGAGAATTATACATTAAGGAAGATCAAAGAGAGAAAGAATAAATATAATTCAGCTAACAAAATGAGATAGACTTTTGGTTTTCTGGCTGTTTAGGGTCATGGAAGAGGTTATGAAGAGTTATCCTTTCTTTGTTTGAAGACCAGCATACCTGAGCTTATATGATAAAACTGATCTCTAAACCAAGTACAGTAGCTTCATTTTGCTGAAAAAATAATAAAACCTGTCATTGTGTTGGGTATTTACCTAATAACATTTTATTTGCAAACCCTCAAAAATTTTAAAAATGTATTTATAGACCTTTTTTCCCATCTAAATAACAAAACTTTACCTAATGAATTAAAAAATGGTGCTACCTAAAGGATGTCTGTCATGGCAACTTTGCTCAGCAGATGCTTCCTTCAAAGTGAGGAGAAATCTATGCTGCCATAAATGATGGATTTTGGGCCAAATAGAATTTTTTTTAGTTCTTTCTAGGTGTGATTTTCTAGTTCTTTCTAGTCTGTGCCCCCTTGTGTTTACAGTTAATATATGTATACACCATATTTGTAAGGTGAATGGGGATGTTTCCTTATGCACTTTCAATACCTTTCCTAGAGAAAAAGGTGCAAAAGTAAGGGGAAAAAAAACACAAAGAAAAAAGAACCAATCCAATTAAGAAAAAAAAATCTCAAATCTTACATATTAGAGATGCTAGAATGAAGTTCTCTATATGTAATGGAAATCAGATGGTGAATCAGTTAGTGGGAGAAAGTTTGGAGCTATGCCATTATGCTGTATCTCCCTTAATTTATAGAATGTTGCTCCCTTCATGCAAGAAACATGCCAGTAACAATGTCAACTTCCATGATTAACAGGAGACTTGAGGGTTTTTTCTTTATTTCTTGGCTTTCTCTTTGCACTGAGATATGAAGAGCAATGTCACAAATCAACTTGCACACTGCCTTTCTACTTCATGTAAAAAGAAAGCTTTCCTTGGAAGTGCCAGACGCATGCGATGTTGTGAATTCTGCATTCCTGTAGCAAAGAGCAGAGTTGTCCTGAAGTCTCTGCTTCTAGCTGGAATTCAGAGTCAGACTGCTCACACACCAGTGATTCCTCAGCTGTTAATTCTAATACAGAATGAAGATGCACCATTTCAATCGTTTAGAGAAATAGCTGGTTTGAGTCTTGGACTAAAGGGTCCTTATTAATTTGCTCTACTTGGTTCTGCTTTGGTTTTGCCATTTTCTGTTTCGTATTGTACTATTAATGCTGTTAATATTGACATTGTTATTACTACTACTGTTACTATAATACTACTAATCACCACATTTTGAGTACATGAGTATCATATACATACTGCAAAACAAGAAAATCCTGTAATATCTTGTAGTTTCCTTTCATGTACCCAAAAGCTGGTGTGACTTAAGTTTCCTAAACCTTTGTTTATTTTATTAGCATATTTTCCTCCTGTGATTTATTCTTTTCCCCATCAGTCCCATTTACCCATTGTATCCTTTTTAGAATTGGCTTTTTAAAAACTAAATTATACTGTTAAAACCTCTTTAACAGCAGAAGCTGTTTTTCCAAATAGTACAAATAATTTGAGTATACTGTTTAAATGTTTCTAGTTGCTTGCCCTGGCTTCTCCAATCTACGTCATTTTTATTAACCTTATTTAGTTATTTTCTGGCCTTGTGTTTTACATGCTTGTGGTATTTAGACGTATAGGTAAGTACCAAAAAGAAACAGGGTACTACAGAACAGTCTGTGGGTTGCAGTATCTTCTCCTTATCCATCTGATGAGATATTTTTACCCAAGTGCCTTGTACAGCACACGTCGGTAAAAGACAATTGAGACACTGTACTTGTCACTGTGTGAAAGAGCAACGAAAATAAAAAAATTAAATCAGGTTAGCCTCCTTGGAATATACGAGTTTGGGATAATGTGAGACCTATGCGATTTCCAGGCTAAAAAAGTACAGGCGCTGCAGAATTCCACTTAAATGCTTTCAGAATGATAAATCCACAACAAAATTCCTGTGTACAAAAAGGGCAAATTACCCCAATAGGCTTATCTGTTGAAAAAAAAGCAACCTGCTTACAGAAACAAATGCTCTGCGTATGAAATGTTAGTGCAGATGAGCACATACTCAATGAAAACTAATTTTTCCTGTATGTAAGCGAATGGCGTCGCGTCTTCAAGTTGGAGGGGATTTTCGCTTTAGCGGTGAGGACGAGGGGTTTTGTTTGAAGGCTCCGGAGTCCGTAAGGCAGCCCTTGAAGGGGAGCCAGACAATGCACGGGAGCCACGGAGCTCGCCGATGATCCCAGCGCGGCGTTATCGGCCGGAGCCTGCAGAGCCCCGGAGACCTTTGTGCTCCGCGCAGGCAGCGCAGGCTGTCAGCCTTCTGAAATGAGCTGCGGGCCTAATCTAGGATCGCACCCATTCAGATCAATAAGCAGCAGCAGCAGCGCTGCGCTCCGGCCCCGTCCACAGGCGCACAGGATTTTTCCTGCTCATCCCGGCCTGCAGCGCCGCGCCGGCACGGCCCACAGGAGGCCGCGGGGCTCCTGCTGCGTGCCCTCCAGCCTGGCTACCTGTTGGAAACCAGGGCTGTGCCAGGCCGGCCGGGGAGCCGCGCTGCAATTACAATTTCACCTTCCTCACGGGCGTACAGCACGTTTGGGGTGTCCGGGGCTGAGCACTGCCCGGGCCGGGGTTGTTGCCTGGTAACAGGCGACCCCGCAGGGCGGGGCGGGCCGCGCTGCGTCCTCTCCCTTCGTGGAGCCCGGAGGGATTCCTTTGGAAACGGGCTGCGGTTCCTCCTCCCGTTAAATCTGCACGGGTAGGTTAGCGAAGTCCCCGCAGAGGAGACGGTGTCAAAATGAGAGGAAGGTAAAAAAAATAAAATCAGAGAAAGGATTTAACGAGGTTCATAAAATCCCCCAGGGGAAATGGCGCTGTGCCCTGGGGTCCCTGCGGCAACACGCCCCACAGCCCCGTTCCCCTCGCCTCGCCGTCCCTCTGCAGCGCCTACAGTAAAACACCTTAACTCAGCTCCGGGAGAGAGGAGGGAGGGAAAGGGACCACCTTCAGAGTGCAGCTGGAACTGGAAGCTGTCTGCCTCAGCCGTTAGAAATATGTGGAGAAATTACCTATCATTCCCTGTAGAGACATCCAGCAACCATCCCAACCCAGCTTTTCAGTTCGGTGATAATATGCTCCTATCAGTTTTAATAGCCCCATGCTGGATTCAGGAGGTATTATGGATTGTACAGCAAGCATATTGTCATTAAATTAAATTTTCAGAACATTCCCCAGCTCATCACAAATACCACAGAGAGTAATCATAATCGGTTCTCAACACATGTGTAATTGCCTTCAGCTGGCGTTTTTTACAGTTGACATTGTTCAGCAGTGATAAGGTGATTGGTGATTTGAATACACAGCTTGTTTCATAGCTGCCGTAATTGAAATATGGTATGTGTGAATGGAAGATTACATTAAGACCTAGGATAATCACCTGACATGAGAGTAATTGAGTCTACAATCTGCCACTGAGTCTCTCAGGGAGGGCTGAAATGAAAAGAAGCCATTAGTAGATTATGCCACTGCTGGCTCGGCTCGGCGCAGCTCTGGAGCGCCGGGATGGCATTCCTGGGCGGCGGGATGGGCATCGCCGGCCGGGCCGGGCTCGGCTGCCCCCGCCTCGGGCACCGCCGGGAACTTCTCAGCTATTCCTAGGGGCGGGCGGGACAGGGAGGGAGCCGGGCTCCAGGGCAAACGCTTCCTGCTAGCCTGGGAAATATTGCTTCTTTATCGTCCCGGTGCCGGGCACAGGGGTCCGATCCCTCCATCCCATGCCCTCAGGAAGGGCTCCGTGCGTCTGTAGAAAAAGTAGAGCATGAATTCATCCTGACTGGTTCGGGCGTAAATGGTCAAACTCTGACAATTGTTTAACTGCTTTTGGGGGGACCAAGCGACTGGAATGTAAAGATGAAATGAAAAGAATGTCCCTATTTTTAGTAGTTTTCAGGATGTGGGCTGCATGAGATACTCTTTCTAAAAATCAAATTTGGAAGTACACTGAGGTTAATTATATGATGGGTAACCAAGAGGAACAGTTGTAGCTAACCTTTAAATATAAATGTAATAAGGTGCCTGCAAATCTGAAACAAATATTTACTCCAGGTGTCCGGACTTAATGGACAAAAGCATAATTGCTTTTTAAGGAGAATATATTCTTTGTTAGTCACTGAGGATTATTTTGTGGTAGAATAGTCTCTCTTTCTTTCTTCATTTATTTCTTCTTTTGGAAGGCAGTATGTTTTGTTGGATTTTTGTTGTTCTTTTTTTTTTTCCTTTCTTTTTTTCCAAATCTACTGTACATACAGATCACAAACCCTGAACAAAGAAGAATTACAAACCCAGCTGAGATAAACATGTCAGAATTACTGTTAAGAGGCTGATGCCCAGAGTGTTTAATGGCTTGAAAAGATGATCAAGCATTTATGCAGCTACCCCTTCAAAAATTATCATTGAGCCAATGATAATCCAGTTATAATAATGAGCAGAGTCAATTAAGCTTAGCATGCAGAGAAACTACTTTTTATTATTAAATAACTCATTCTCTTCCATCTTTAAAAAAATAAAATTGGAATTATGAAACCAGCTGTTTTACTGAAAAGCCATAATATTCAGGTTAGAAGCCTATATTAAAAGCTACCTCCAGCATAGCATGACTAACTTGTAGGGTATCATTCCATCAGGATCTGAGATTCTCCTTTGAGATGTTGTGAATCCCCATTCTCTCATAGTTTTACAGTGTGTGGTAATTTTCAGAATCCAAAATCCAGCTGTACTATCTTGGAAATTGCTATAGGACACAGAACTCAGCACACTGTTTTCTGCACACAACTGATAGCTAGTTAACAGTTGTCTGGCCAATTTCAGTTTTTTCCTTACAACCACTTCAAAATAGGTTTTGTATCTAGCAGAAGTATCTTGCACATTTTACTCAACTATTTCTGAAGTCTGAACTCTCTCTAGCACTTGTTAGAACAAACCTAAAATTGCAATGGTAAAAGAGTAGTGGTTAGGATTGTTTAGATTTGGATTCCACTTGTAATAACATTAGGCAGAAGGAAATTTTTAGACAATTAAGGTCTATATAATCCAATGCAGTATCACTAAAAATAGAAGGATACAAGACTGGATAAAGCTGCAGTAGTGATGTACAAATGAAGAAATTGCTAAATAGTACAGTATTTTCCTCATCACACCACACACAGCGTGCACCCAAGGTTGCTGCTTTGAAGGCTACAGCTGTCCCAGTGAGCCCACACCTTGGCAGAGTCAAAGACTCCTATTTGCAAAAAAAAAGTACCAGATTAAAATTTGGATCCCAAGCTCTTGCTGTCGGCTTGCAGTTGAAAAGTCCCCAGCTGTGGGGAAAACATAACTAATTTTATCTGGAAGATAAAATAGCAATAATAGCAATAAACGTGGAATGATTAATATATTTTCAATCACTTAAAAAAAACCCCCTATTTAAGGTTTTAAGGAACCCTAGCAACTTAAGATACCCCACCACAACCAAAAAATTTAGAAGTCTCATGCTCATTTATGCAAAAATTCTTTGTCTTTGAAAATCCATTTATCTTGATTTAAGAAATGAGGGCGAAGTCACTTGGATTTACCAGAAGATCAGAATATGAAAAATAATTCTCTAAGCAATCAGCTCTGAGAAATGCTTAAAAGGGACCACTCAGTTATGGTGCAAGTAACCCGCATGGTTCTTTTGGGACATAAAATCCTTCCTTGGCTTTGTAAAACTTGCTGGAGATTTTTTTTTTTCCACATCAAGAGATACACAGCATTCTAGAATACGATGAACTGAACTTAAGAAGGTTCTGAAACTTGGCACTATTGAAGAGCAGTAACTATCAGGAGCACAAGAGAACTTATCAAACCTCTAGAGAGTTTGCATGAGGATCTGTTAAGGGGGTTAAAAACCTGCGGTTGTACAATTAAAATCTTTTGGAGAAGGTTGGCAGGTGCAAACACGGAGAAAAAAAGCTGATTCATTTGTCTTTGAGGGATAGAGAAAAGAGGATCTTCATTCATTTCAGTGTTACAGGTTAAAAAAAGTCCTGCTTGAAAAGAGTATCTGAAGATAATTCTGACCAACAGAGCCTGAAAGGACCCTTTTATCTCATTACTGCCTCCAGAGGGACTACAAATTATCCTTTCCAGTAACCTCCCACCAGCTGATTATTTCACCTGATTATTTCTTTGGGGGTCAAAGAACCAGCCTCGACTTTTTATCTAATCTCTTACAGTATGGACAATTCAGATGCTCTCATTTCTCCTTTTTGAGAATTGTGTCTACTTTATTGCACTTGTCAGGCAACTCTTTGGTGTAATATTGCCAATGGGCTTGTCTACTAAGCCCATTAAGAAAAATATCCCAATCACAAGATTATCCCTACACAGTTATACACCTGTCCATATTACAGGTATTTTAAGAACTATGGTTGCAAGCAGAAGAAAAAGTCCATCTTGCCTTAAGCTATGCTAAACTTTCCTCTGTTAAAAGTTTCTCTAACATACATTGAAAAATTTAAGACAAGTCCCTGCAACTTTGCAAGTAGGGCAGACAGTCACGACTTTGGTTTGTTTGACTATAAATTGCTGAAACAATGCAACTTAAAAACAATACAGTAGTACTGTATGACACTGTCAATATCATTTATAGCACAATTTTACACAAAGGCAGGAGTATCATAAAAAAAGAAGTAAGTCCTATCAGGTGCCCTAAAATACCTTTATGTCATAAATAAGTCAGATTTCTTAGAGGAAAGCAATAAAGTTCCAACAGATTCGATTTTTCCCACTAAATAATCACCCTGACCTTTTTCACTAACTTCACAATAACAGTTCTTGAAGAAGCAAGCAAACACAGTGAGAGATTTGTATGGCACACCCATGTCTAAAGCATGAAGAGAATGTAGAAGAGCATTGATGGTACCAGTACAAAAAAGACAGCATGGAATATAAAGCAAAAAAGAATACTAATCAAAATCAGTGGGCTGAATATTTATAAAGGAAGATATTGATAAAATACTGGATGCAGGAGAAATTACACAAAAGTATTTTGAGATTTTAAAAGTCTCTCGCAATAGAAAAATACCAGAAATATTCAACCCCCACCCCAAACTGTTTCTTTAACTTAGGAAATAGTTTCAGTCACAGTTGTTTTGTAGAAGTTGATAAATTAATTGGTGAATAACACCAGGCATAAATTTGGCACCAGAAGGTATATTATTAAGGTATTTAATTCAGAATTCCTAATTCCTAGGAGTTTTTTGCTTGTTTTAACATTAAAAGTAATAATTTCTACTGGAAATATTTTTCTTTATTACCACCAGATAAATAATCTTGTCTTTCTATTGTTAGGTTTTCTCAAGATAACTCATACATTACACAAGAGAAACATTGTTAAAAGTTCTTACTATTATTTTATATCGGAGGATGAAGAATTAGATTTTTAAAACAGCAACAAAGTCTCGCTCTGTCACTTTTAAAATCTAAAAGGAAAAATATTCATTTCACAAAGGAGAAAAGAGATCACAGACAAAAAGTTTTGTCACCTGAGCAAGGTACAAAACAAATAAGAGGATAATTGATGAAAATAAATAAGCCTGTAAGTGTTGGTGCCAGAAGGAACTGAAATTTCTCTTTACTCACTGAAACAAAATCAAAGTATTCAAATTAGAAGAAAAAGTGGCGCAAAGACTCCACGATCAGTACTGTACTGATTTCTGGAAAATAAATTTGTTGCTGCCCAACAGCTGTCCAGCTGCCCAAAACCATGAATATGCCAAGTGCTGTGCAAGCAAAGAGGACTTCAACACTGCAGAGGTGTTACATTTTACAGACAGACTTTAGAGTTAATAATTACAATTTTTCCTTCTTCCATCTAACAAATTGCACTCACAAAAGCAAAGATTCCTAAGAATACAACTGTATAGAAAACTACATTCTATTGAAGGTTGTATAGTAATACATCAACTGAGCAGAAATCCTCAGGTTTCAGTCTTTTGTACAGATGCCTAGTTTGTTTGTGCAAATATGAAAGTATTCATGTGTAATAAAACTAAAACCCCAGTACCTTCTGTCTTTGTGTAGCTAATACTCAAGATCTGTTGTTTTGATATGAATCTTTTTATATTAGCACGTGCTATGGGCTCCACAGTTCTACAGTTAGATGTTTGCTATTTTATTTTTTTATTCATCTCCATGCCAAATCGGTATAGCTCTTTAGTATGAGTTATTAAATAGTGTCTTGTGTTGCTTCTTTATAGTATCAATAGTGTTTATAAGTTTATAATTATTACAGCAAATATAATTAAAGACTGTTTCTACATGTGACTTCTTACTGATCCTCACTGAAATGCAGTCACTTTTCAGATGAAGATACCTACAATTACATTCTGAAAATTTTTTACTTCCAAACCCAGGAAATTTTACTTCCTTTACTTTCAGGAAAACTGACCCAAAGAGTATAAAAAAAATCTTAGGAAATAATAATTGCAGAATTAATCAATTGATGGGGTGCCAGTTCTAGTGCACTGGAGTATGTAAATATGTAAATAATGATGATTCTTCAATAATCTAATGTCAGATTTTATTTATGTTTTTTTTAAATCTTTCATACTCACAGTGATTCTAGAAAGCAGGGTTTAGGCTGTCTCCTGTGTACATGGGAAGCTGTTGCTGATTCAGGTCTCCAACAAAGACCCAATCCTGTTTGATTAGTTCTAGCAGACACTTAGCAGTTGCCCACCCTAGAATGAGTTGTCATTACTCTGCCACTGGATTAGCTTTAGACCTCGCCATTAAAGAAGATGTACTTATTCTTACTCAGTGTTAGTGCCAGCCCTGAAACAAGAAGCACAGTACAATTCCAAAATGCCCCAAAGTTACTCTCTGGAGACAAGGCTGTTGATGACTTATCCTAGATCAATCATCATTGAAGGTCGCCTGTCCTATTTGGCAATATTTGTTCAGTAACTAATAAAGATCAGCCTGCAGTTATTTATATTAGGTTATCATCTCTCCAGGGTGAAGCTTAATCCATTTTACAATGTTTTTCCCAACAAGACAACATGAGTTTCTCTGTCTGAAAATGAATTAAGTGCATGGTTTCTAAATATGGGATCTGACATTGTTCTTGTTACAAAAAGCAATTTATTCCCCAAAAGGCTTACACTTCAAAGGTTATATAAAAAGGTTCAAATATCAGTGCTATCCATTTTTCAATTACTGGGCTTCCTAACACCACTAGCTTTTGGACAGATAAGCAGTGGTATCAGTTTTCTTATTCAACATCTCATAGGTTTCCAATTCAGCATCCCAGAGAAAGCAAATTTATTGTAATACATTTAGCTGCTTTTGAAGCAGGAGTATCCAGATTGTTTCCCACAAGACTATATGGTATATCAAATAGTATCTTAAAGGGATGTTTATGAAGCACTAGATACTAATGATTGTGATTATTGCTGCAGATTAGAAATCTTGACTATGGCTAGACTTTCTTATCAATTTAAAATTTTTAGTAATAGAGAGAAAATAGATTTAATCTACAATGAAAATTGGAACATGCTTGTGAAATATGACTGTTCTGAGGTGATTCTGTCTCCAAGCATCATTATAAAGTTCAAACAAAAACCAATGAGAGTAACAGCCAAAACTTTTGCCTAACATTCAATGTGTGTTCATAGCTTCTGTAACAATTAACAATATCAAATTGGTGGAAGATAACAACAACAATAATAATGGCTTCTAATTTTAACTAATATGATCCCTCTTACCAAGATATCATTCAAGTATTGTAAGTAGTAAATATATGAAAATGGTTTTTCTTTACAAATTAGTATAATTCCTTTCACTAGAATTTTTGACCATACTTTATGGACAATACAGCCAAACTTTGGCATATTTTTATTGGCAAATTGTCGTGGGAAATCTTTCAGAGTTATGCATCAGCCCTGAGTCATAGCAACAGGTTTAAGGCTTTCTTCTGCCAGGAATTTCTTGGAGGAGGAAAAGAAAATGTTGATAAATTCTAAGCCTGAATGGGAAGCTTGGTATGACAGAGCAGTTACTAAATCTGCCAAAAATATTAATCTGATACTGATTGTAGAAACTCATTGTTTTTCACCTCTGATGATGGCTGCAGTAAGGAGTGCTATGTGTTGATCTGAATTTACTTCCAAATTATGTGTTTTTTAAAATTATTATTTTGAAAAAGCAATATTTCATTTTTCAATAGGTCAGACTGATGTCTGTAGGGAACTGGGGAATAAAAAGAAAATAGAGGAAAAAGGAACCGCTACAGAGAAATTGTTTAAAAGCTGAAATGTTATAAGTAATGTATGCCTAATGAATTAAGAGTCATAGCTGGTACATAGCAGGTATATGCAAGGGCATTCTTTGTTCAGAAAAGATACATATACTGCACATCAAAAACATCATGGCCTGCCCTGCAAAAGAAAAGAAAGAATTCATAGAGTAGATAAGATCAATTATGTTTCACAGGTAAAAAAATGGGAGAAAGGTTTAAAGGAGAAACATATCCTTCTAGGTTCTTTTTTATGTTATCCTTTGGCTGGACAAGAGCTTTGCAATGCAAGTTCTGAAATTCTTACTGTCAGAAAGTGCATGAGTTTAGGAAATTTTAAGGAATAGTGAATTTAACAATGGATTAAAAAAGAAATTAGAACAGAATAAAATAAAACACTGATTCATGAAAGATAATTTTTTTCAAGCTTTTTGCTAATACAAGTCATATTTTACAAATATGAATCTAGTCAAATTTTTAGGTTTCAAAATATTAAAAAAAAAAAGGAGGAGAACTGTGTGAGAAAATAACAATAAAGACATGTGAAATAGCAAAGGATCTGCTTACAGGAAGGCCCACTAGAAGTTTTCCTAAATGGTCAACTATGAAAAGAAGGGATTCCATGATACCAGCAAGGACTGATCTTGGAACTGAATGCAGAAAGCAAAATGCTGTGAGACACTGTCACCCTCAAAGAGGGCAGGAATTGAATATTCACAATCAGGTAATTTTCAGAAACACTTAATTAAAGTTAATTTTCCAGGTGTTCTTGATATAACGTTATTATAATGTGGTTGCAAAAAAAGAGAAGTATGATTTCAAAACACGTGGAGGTTAATCCATTTGAGTTGAAGAACTGGTAACATCATGCAACAAAGCTAGGACACAACCTCATCTGGAATAATGTTTAAAGCTGTAATAACTCATGCTTAGGACAAAGAGTCAAAAAGGTGGAGGTAGGTCATTGTCCTGAAAAGTAAAATCTATGAAAACTAGAAGATATTCCACCTAGTAATAAGGAGGTTGAAAAGATACATTCATCTATGAATATTTTTTGTCAGTCAACAAAAAAAAAAAAGGGAAAAGAGTTATTGAAGCAAAAGTATGATCATGTCACAATAAAGGTTTGGGATATAGAATGCCTATAAGTTAATACACCCCAGAAATAAGAAAGGAAATTCTAGCCATAAGACAAGTAATATTATTTTCATCTAGGACAGTGAGATAGAGAAATCAAACAGATTTTGAGAGAGAACTATGCAAATTTTCTAAGTAATAGAGTTGATAGCCATGGCAAATGATCTAGACCCTACATTTCTGGTGAGAAAAGAAAACATGCACAAAACTGAAACGAAGCTGAACTTAGTAGGCTATTTATAAAATAAGATGTACTTCAAAATATGTCATGCCAGAGATCATAAAGAGATTTTTTTACCTGTTCCAAACATTTGGAATGGTGACAATTGATCCCCTCTCCTATTTTCCCGTTTCAACTGTTTTAAACTACCCTTCCGTGTGAAACTAAATCCTGCTTTTCTGTAGAAAAGAAGTTTTTAGAGTATATGAGATAATTGAGGTTGGGTGGCTAAACCTTCATTGCTTCGTGTGACTCCATTAAAATATTCCCAGGACAAAATTCATCTGGGGGAAGAGCACAATACCTGGTTAGCCTGAATAAATTAATACCAGTTATAGAATACTCTTATTTCTGTTTGATATTCAGCCTTACCAGTGTCACTGCCATGTGATGCAGAAATACTCAGCTATGGAGGATTTCTCTTTTTCTTAGAGGTGAAGCAACTGATTTAGGATGAGGTTTAAGTGCCTGCTTGAAAGTCCTAAATTTGTTGAGGGTTCCCTCCTTTAAAATAACTGCAGAATTACGCGGATATTTATAACTGCTAAGTTCATACTTATGTAAGGATGTAATTACTGTGTAACATGTATGCAGAGGTCATAGAACAAGGCTTTGGATTGCTTACATTTTGTTCCTGTGGGCAAAACAAGAATCTCAGCTGGTACTTGGAGGCTTATCTTAATTAATATCTTATATCCAGGTCTCACCTTAAAGTCTATCCTATTGCAACTGATTCAGTCATTTACTTGCAACATTTTGTTACTATAGCATCCAAAGCGCTGCTACTGCTAAGGTGTGTAATCAAGTAATCAACATCCATCATTCCAATATTATGATTTACATAATGTTCATATTTGATGTTCATATTCATGTATATCTCTTTATCATTGTACTTAGGGAACATGGATGTGAGTATGACATCATCTATTTCATGAAATTCTTTGAATTAGACATCTTTGTTCTACTAGTAACAGTTAGTAAGATGAATACACTAGCCTAAATTAGCTATTTTCTTTCTTCCATTGATAATTAGCACTAGAGGGGATGAGTATGAGTTACCTATTAACTCCAATTGCTATGTTTAGCAGTGCATCCAGAAAAATACATTATCAGTCACAGTAAAATCCTGCTTCTTTTCTCGTATTTATTTTAAGAACTCATCAGAAGAAGGAAACTTACAGCTGTGGCAGACCCTCACACTGCATTTCGTTCAAACCAATGTTTGTTTATGTTGTATACTTGGCATATGAATGCTCACATTACTGTTTAAAAGTGTTAATTTCTTCTGATTATAAAAAGTGCAAGTGAAGTATTTAATAGGATGATACTGGACTAGCAGTGTACAATCTGTATTTATATAAATTATTTCATCAAATGGAGTACAATTTTGGCCCCAATATAGGGCCAGTTCTATGAACTTTGGTAGAGTCAGGAAATAATTTGACACTGTTATTTAAAAATTAAAGGAATTTCATTTTAGTACATAGCCTTACAAAATCATCACTTCTTCCATATCAGATGCTACCTTCATGAAACAGCTAATATTTATTTTCATATGGTTCAGAAAGTCTTATTCTGTTAATGACTCCTAATGTTTATATGTATTTATATAACTTATTGTGTTTGTAGCTTAAAGTAAAAATGTTCTTATTGTTCAGTTGATGAGTTATATTGAAATATGAAACTTGTCATACTGAAAATTGTTAGAAATAATGAATAGTTAATACCATGGATTCACATACAATGGTACCATAATTAATAATGTGCAGAATATCCAGTCAAATAAAGTAACTATCTGCTCATAATTAAACTAGATACTCTTGTGTCTTTTCTCCCTCAAGATACTTGACATCTGTAGTAGTTATAACTGCAGGACACAGACATCAAAGTACAAGGAGAAGTACTTAAGTAAAAAGATATACTCTGGTCAGGACTGAGATGGGAGAGCAGACACCTGGATTTTCAAAGCCAAGTGGTGAAAGGTCTGAATGGAGACCTGGTCATAAATGTTTCATTCTGGCAGTAGCCTACACATTAATCTCAGCTTACATTTGTGTGGAAGAGAACTTCCTCTCCTTGTGATAGACTTCTGATACTGTATTTTACCTGCATATAACATCACCAGTCTTACTGTCCTTCATATAATAATCAGAGCCTCTGAAATGACTACTGCCATGGAAAGTACTTGTTGATTATGAAATTGTTGATTATGAGAATGGTCTTAGAATTCAAAACTGTTTTTTCCAAGTGGGTGACCAAAAAAGAAACAGGATGCAGTCGAAGAGGGGCACAAGAGAAATAATGCATTTTGGGATAATCTGCAGCAGGAATGGAGGAGGACTGGTTAATTATTAGCTCTGGAAAAGAGTCTGAGGGATTAGATAAAGATAAGAAAGCAAATCTAACTCATCAATGTCATACTCTTCGAGAAAAACATTGCGTACAGTTTTGAGTAATGCACAGACTAGAAAAACTTGGACTAGACAAACTTGTTTGCAACAAGATTGTCTGTTTCCAGGAAGTTTGTGGTTGTTTCATCTCAAGGAAAAAAAGAGCAGAGGAAAAACTGTCAGCAATCTTTATATTGAAAAACTGCACACATGGATAGAAAGGATATAACGCATATAAAATTCAGTGCTATGTAATTTAGTATGAAATGTTTATCTTGATCTTTTAAGGGTATCTTTGATAAATTCTCATGAGGTGACAGTGTGGAATGCTGCAGGCCCATATTATTTTCTTCATGCAATGTTGGACATTTGTTCTTTTTTCTATTATGTGTTTTAAAATATAATTAGTTTTAAAGAAGGAAATTATTCCTGCTCAGTTTTGGAAAGAAATCATAGAATCATAGAATATGCTGAGTTGGAAGAGACCTGTTAGGATTATCAAATACAACTCCTGGCCCTGCACATGGCATCCCAAAGAGTCACTCCTTGTCCCCAAGAGCACAAATGCTCCTTGGACTCTGTCAAGCCTGCTGCTGTGACCACTTCCCTGAGGAGCATGTCCCAGTGCCCAACAACCCTCTGGGTGAAAAACATTGTTCCTGATATCCAACTGAAACCTCTCTTGACCCAGCTTCATGCCATTCCCTTGGGTCCTGTCACTGGTCACCACAGAGAAGAGATCAGTGCCTGCCCCTCCTCTTCCCTTCACAAGGAAGCTGTGGACTACAATGAGGTTTCCCCTCAGTCTCCTCCAAGCTGAACCGACCAAGTGACCACAGTCCCTCCTCAAACAGCTTCCCCTTAAAGCTCTTCACCATGTTTGTTGCTCTCCTTTGGATACTATCTAATAGTTTAAAGTCTTGTTTATATTGTGCCACCCAAAACTGCCCCTAATACTTGAGGTGAGGCAGCCCCAGTGCAGAGCAGAGTGGGAAAATCAGGGCCTGCTTTGGTGTTTTGGTTTTCTGCCTACCAGGAAAAGAGCAATAGCTAGGAAACTCAGAAGGAGAGAAGTACTGACTAGAGTCACAGTGTGCCAAGTCACACTCTTCCCAGCATTTACTACTCGCTATCTGTGACAGTTTCTTCTTCATCACCCTGCCTTTTTTGAAGTCCACTGTGAATTTGTCTCTTTATTAATAATTCTCAGTGCTTACTTGCTTAAGAACACTTTGAAGAAATATCCATTAGCAGAGAGGAAGGTATAGTCAAGAGATTTTAATTTACAATTGTGATATCCTCTCAGTCATTATGACATGGAGTCTTGGAGTAGCCAAGTCACTTTGTAGGTGTCAGTCCTAGAGCTAAACCAAATAATTACCTTGGAAAAAGTACCAATTTTAGATGTGGAGTTTTATGGCTTCTTGTTCAGAATTTGGTCAATTTTTTCAGCATTAAAGCTTTTAGTAGTCAAGTTACTAGCCATTTCAGAAATCTGTTAGTTACTGTTATTGTATTTATCCTTCCCTCTCATGTTTACCCTTTACACATACAATGTATTTAGTGTCATAATTCAGAGTACTTATTCCATGCAGGGAACTCTTTAAGTTTTTAATTTCTGTCTGGAAAGAAATGTGGTTTCATTCTTAGACGCCTAATTCAGGACCACGAGGCAAGAAACCCCATGCAAATTTTGTAGGTGCATTCCCAAGACAATACAGTAAAATAAAAATCTGTCATTCTTATATCCACATGGACACACTCTTGAATTATAGAATTCAAATAGTGAGTGCAAGGACAGTAATGCTCCTCACTGAATTATGAATATATGGAATAATGAAACTTTTCTACACATACAGCCCAAACCTTTCCATTATTGTAGAAAAAGCAACATTTTCCATCACAATGAATGCAGCATTACAAAATAATAATTAAAAATGTGTTGCTGGTTGCTAAGTGGATAATGCATGGCTTTTAATTAGCTTGGAAATAAGCTCTCTTGTACTATGAAGTGTACAGAAGTGTTAACCTTAGCTGGATATTCTTCAGCAGACATACTGAAGAAACACTACATAATGCAATAAGCTGGATATTCACATTGAGAATGAAATTCAGTGTTATATTGTAAAACTAATATAGTTTAATTTGATTTGATTACTTTCTATAGCAAGGTAATGACATATGTAATATCAAAGTGAAATCTTACTATTCCTCATTTATTTTGTAATCTGTTATGGCATCTGTAAGGAAGGTATTTAAACCCACACATAACCAATGTGCCTGAGATACTCGGCTTGGTGTGGAGCTTTGCTTGTTTGTTTGTTTTTCATTGAAAAAAGAATTGTTTACATCACATTGCCATTAAAGGCAATTTAGGTTGCCCAAGTGTAGCTGATGGATTTGCACAGCTGGAAAAGAGACCTAGTTTGGCATCTGGAAGCTTTACTGTTTGTGAGGATGTGAAAATGTGGAAACTGAGACTGAAGTAATATTCTGGCAGCATAGTTGTAAACTGAGCACATATGAGAAGTTTTGAGTGACTACAAGCAACTTTGGTCACTCTTCTGGGCATAACTTAAATCACTGCATTAGGCTTGGTATCATTTGAGCCAGTTGGATTCCTCTGCACCACTCGAAATGTAGATGTTAGAGATCCAATTCTAGAATCCACGAAGGTATTTGAGATTACTGACACATTCTTTTCAAGTCTGAGGCAAGCATTTCTGCTGTACCTGAAATTAAATTAGTAGGCTATCAACAAGCCAGAAGCACCAGAAAAGCCATACCACCTTCCATATTGAACTGGTATGGAGAGAAGAGGCCAAACTCTGTCCTCTTGCAAAAATCAGCTCATTGTTTTTGCTGGGTTTAGAATTGATCTGGATTGGCATGGAAGAGTGCATCATTCCTTTTCATGTCTGGAAGATAAAGAATTGTATAGCTCACACAGCAACCATTTGCTTACCAGTAATACTGTAAAGTAGTGGCATTAAGACACAAGCAGTACAAAAACAATGGTTAGCTTTAACCATGTAATGAATACCTTCAGTTGGGTTTAGAGAGACTTAAAATATGCTCACGATTTTCAGAGCTTCAAGTAGAAGCTGCAGGCTGTTTTTCTTAAGGTTTATTATGTTTAACAATTTCTTGTTGCTTTTATGTTTTATTATATATATGTTTACAAGGATAGTATAAACTGAAAGCTTATTTGGCCCTGTCCCAGTTTGCTTGCAGCCTAGTGGTAATATGGAAATATGATGGGGGGATACATGGGGTAGGGAAAAAGTTATGGGGAAGATCACTGGATGTCTTGGTTTTATTGCATGACTTGATATTTTCATTTAATCTTTCTTTCTTTCTTTCTTTCTTTCTTTCTTTCTTTCTTTCTTTCTTTCTTTCTTTCTTTCTTTCTTTCTTTCTTTCTTTCTTTCTTTCTTTCTTTCTTTCTTCCTTCCTTCCTTCCTTCCTTCCTTCCTTCCTTCCTTCCTTCCTTCCTTCCTTCCTTCCTTCCTTCCTTCCTTCCTTCCTTCCTTCCTTCCTTCCTTCCTTCCTTCCTTCCTTCCTTCCTTCCTTCCTTCCTTCCTTCCTTCCTTCCTTCCTTCCTTCCTCCCTTCCTCCCTCCCTCCCTCCCTCCATCCCTCCATCCCTCTCTCTCTTTCCACTTCTCCTTTTCCCTCCTTCACACCTCCACATTTTCTAAATTTAAGCAATTTTGCTTGGAAAGAAAATCTGCTTCCAGCAGTACGTCATAGAACTGGACCTTGCACATGCTCAACACCATGAAGATATTGGTGTTAACTAAATACCTGTGATCTCCACAACCAACAGAAAGTTGTGGTATCTTCTTTCAGTGTTTGCTCTAATATTATTTTTATTTATGAAAGAAATTTAATTTGATTTTGCCTTAGGAAATATGACAGTGTACTTAGATGGTTCATTTCATTTTCAAATTTAAAAGTGAGACTGAATTTTGAAATACAGTATATCTGGAAAACATGTTCTTTGTTTTCAAGTACTAGAACCCAAATAATGTGTTAAAAATAATATAAGTCCCACTGGTCATTTTCAGAGTTAGGGTTGTCCATAAGTGCTAGTAATATTATGAAAAACTATTTTCAGAGTTCCTTTTTTCCTAGTCCTCCCTAAGCCTCTGATTGACCACAAATTATTGGTTTTGGTTTTTAAGCTCAACATCTTCTTTACCTCTGTTCTTTCCCTGTTTTCTTTCCACTACAAGAGAAAACCTGCAGGGCAACTTGCAAGATACATAGATGCTTTGGAGGGGAAAAGAGGAGACAGTTGTAGGTTATCTGAGGTGTGGGTTGTATGGGAATTTACTTTCCAAAAGAGGTGTGGGTTATCTGAGTAGCGAGCTATATACAGGAAAATATGGTAATATAAAAAAAAAATTAGTTCTATCTGATACATTATTCTAGGCTTGTGAAAGAACAGATTTGTTTTTTTCTGAGATGTACATATCTATACAATGTCTTTTCTTACGTGACAGCAAGCATGTGCAACTGATAAATTTTAGTGTTTATGCTTCTCTTTTATACCAAGATTTTTTATGTGATAGAAGATGTAATATTGCACAAACTTTTTTGTTGTTGTTGTTTTATACATTTTCAGTTTTATATTGTGGCAGGTTGATTTTAGATAGGAAAATGAAATTTTTAAAACTACTTTTTTTTTTCCATGGAGAAGAGAAAGTATATATAAATATAATCTGACACAGAGGGCTTGATATTGCATCATGAATGCCCCAAAGCCAAACCGGATAGTTTCAGAAGTCATAGCTCTTGCTCCAGAAAACCCTGGGCATTATTTTCAGAAGCTTGATGTATTTTTGTCATCCAAGCTGAATATTTACAATTCATGAATAAACAATGGGCTTAAATAGCACTTTGATAGTAATTCCTAAGTATTGTACCAATAGGTAACAGAAAGTTGCAATCTGCACTAGCAAAGATTTCTATGTTGCAAGCTTACTAACTATGCAGTAAAATAGTAATCAGAAAAATATTTAATAGGCAATTAGATGCACCACTGAGAGTGATCTTTTCCTTTTTTTTTTTTTTTTTTACTTTGGCAGCTTTCATTAAATGATTTTTTTTTTATCTAAATGAACGACCATATTTTCTAATGCCAGTCTGTTTCTTCAGGTGGCAGAAAATAATGTCTGCACTTTTCTTTGATATTAACAATATTATTATTGTTAAGATCATCATTGTTATCACTACCAGTACTGCTTTATCAATAAATTTTCTTGGGTTTATTTTATTAAATCAGGGCATGTTCTACAAATGTATTTAGGAACTAACTCCTAATCTGTCTCCCTAAACATTGATGGTATATTAATTCACAGGTTATTAATACCATTGAAAGTGTAATCTCTTCAAAGATGTGCACAGTGAAAATTGCAAATGAAATACCTGTTACTTCAAGTGAGAGAAATCAAACATCCATTATGTACTAAAATAAACTCCCATAGGCAATTGATAAGAGGAGAAAGAGCAAGTGAGAGAGCATTTTTCCTTAAATGGCTGGTTTATTTCTTTTTTCTTAACCCTGATTCTTTAAAAAAAGTGGAAAAATGTAACTCAAATCCATATTTAATAGTTTTATGACACAATAAATTTTTCCAGTTTTCCTATATTCCAGTCTTAGTTGACCAATTTTCCTGTCTCAGAGGCTAATTCCATACTGAAGGAAAGCCAGCATTGCCCTCTACTTTCTACTTTTCTAAAAGCATCACATATCTTGCTGGGAAGAAGAAACTCAGAAAGGATGATGAAAGTACTTGGAAGAATGCTGCATGGTCCATCATGAATTTCTACAAGTTGTGTCTCTGAGATCTTCCCGTTTTCATTCTAGTAGAGCCTCAGTTGTACAGAGCCCTCTAGGTAATACATGCACAAATACATTTCTTTTCAGGTGTAGTATACAATGGATGCAGGGATTTTTTTTTCTTGCAGTGAGGAATTTTCAATTTTGCTGAATGCAGCCTAATCTTATTGAATGTGACAGTCAACAAGACTGAATTACACTTTTTCCAATTTTTGTATTCAGAGTAGGTAACTGGAGCATAGGCTGGGTGATACTACGTAGATGAGCTCTTAGTGACCACAATGATAACTCATCTATATATTCTTGAATCTCGTTTTGCAGTCCTGTGGATATGATGCTAGCCATCCAAGTGACCCAATTTGAACTCCATTTCTATGGCACTTATTAGTGTGCCATCAGGATAATGATTAGAGCTTTAAGTACCCATTTCTTACAGAGGACATTGTGGTTTCTTATAAAGATATTGTGGGTTGCATGCAATTTTTTTGCCTGTGTATCATGAAATGCTGCATTTTCTGTTTTCTTCTCTACCTCCAAAAGGTTTTGCAAGGAAAAAAGTCAGAGATCTTCCCTTGTCCTTATATAAAGATGAGTATCCATTTCTAAAAGAAGCATCATGTTAAGTGCAGTTGTTAAAATAACCGTAGCATATTACATTGCATTTCTACCTCTTCCACTTTTCTGCCAGGCCTAAGAGTATGAGACACTTATGCACACAGTGACATTACGAGGCATAAACAAAAGCAGCTGTGGCAGAAGATAAAGTACAAAGCCTTCTAAGGAATTTTCCTAACTTCAAGGATGAGCAGAACAAGGAAGCAATTGCACTTACAGCATTATTTTATGGCTTTTTCATTAAATCCAACAAAGAGCACAATAAAGAATCCAGGAACAGTAAGGGACAGATTTCTCTCTTTGATTCATAGTACCCATCTGAGTGCATATTTTAAAATATGCTACAAGATGAGGTGTACCTGAAGTTACCAGGAAGGACTAAGTTTTCCATATCTTCTATAATTTTAATTATTTGGAAAAATGATGAGTAAACTCATTTGCTGCAGCTTTGTGTCAGTAAATGAGAACTGATTCAAAAATAGACTTGCATGATTCATGCTGACTTCATGAACATTCCCACTACGACATAGCTTTCCAACAGTGGTTGTACTTTAGGTCCAAATAGCCATGTAATCTAGAACAATACATCTGGAAAGAACAGGAAGAAGATACATTTCTCTGCGAGTATGATCTAGTCTGGCAAGTTCTTCACACTTTTGGCAGCGTGAACTTTCAGTCTTTTATATTGATATAAGTGATTTTTTTTGGCTGAAAAACTTGATGATTTTGTAAAGTAACTTAAGGTGGAAAAGAAATACTGTATATTAGTTTATTATTATAAATAATTATTTCTATTAGTATCTACAGACATCATTAATGTAGGAGTTACTTGAAAGAAAATTTGGTCAGGTCTTCTAATACTTCATGGTGGCCAGGAAGCTTCCTCTCCATGGTGGTCTAAACAGTGGTATGGAAACTTGTTGAAATGGACATTGGTGGTTTTGTATCAGTTCCCTGTCTTGAAAACTGGTAGAAATAGAGGTTATTTATTAAGCAGTAAAAAATTCTGCCCCTTCTCAGAGAGATTTGGATAACTGTAAGTTACATCTTCTTCTGAGTGTTTGTTCTAAGTCCTTCAACTAGAGACTTAAAAGTTTTTTCCTTGTATAGTTGATGTTTCATTAATTATTTTCCTTAGACTGTAATCATGCACTGGAGAGAACTGAAGGGACACGTGTTAAAAAAATAAACAGAAGAAAACCAATGATCTATTAGACTAAGGCAGGAAAAGAGAAAAGTTACAAAGGAGATAAAAAATAAAAACTGTAATAAAATATATTAATATGTAACAAGCAGTGAGATTATACAAGGCCAGAGCTATCAGTTTCAAACAGATGGAAATGTAAAGAAAGGTACAATTTTGATGAAAGCATTTAAAACAGCAAAAACCAACAATCAGGAATGTAATGAAAAGGGTTGTGTACTAGACTTTCAAATGCAGGTAAAGAAAAGTGGAAGGAAGCAAAAAGAAACTTGAAGAAGATCTAAACAGAAGCAAGCCTAATGGAAAACTGAAATACAGTCCTACCAAAAATAACTATACCTGAAGACAGCTTGAAAAGCATGTAGTTGAAAATGAAAGAAAAGTTTATATCTCCTATGAAAATGGAACAAGATACAGTTAAGACCATATCTAGGTCCCCATAATTAATCATGGAATAGCTGAGATGGAAGGGGGCCTCTAGAGATGATGCAGCCCAAAACTCAAAGCAGGGTCTGCTAGAGCTGGTGACTCAGGGTCTTGTCCAGTCAGGTGTTGAATATATCCAAGGATATTTCCTCTCTGGGTAGCTTGATACAATGCTTGACACTCACAACAACAGCAACAACAACAACAACAAATTCCCCCACACGTTCAAGCAGAATTTAATATATTTCAATTTTTGCCCATTGCCTCTGGCCCTCTCAGTAGGCAGCACTGATAAGAGGTTGCCTCTGTCTTCCTCACTCCCCTTCCCCGCCAGGTATCTACAGACATTGATAAGATCCCTTCTCTGGTCTAAATGCTCCCAGCTCTTTCACACTCTTTTTATGTGGCATGTTATTCCTTCCCTGCCCAAGCAAAACACACAAAGACTAATTTGGTCATTCAGTTTTGTCCAAGATTTTTATCATTTTGCTGTATTTCTAGTAAAAGTGCTTAATTAAGACTGTAATTTTATTTATAGCCCAACTTCTATCTACTACTTTCCAACTACCTATCTACATCTCTTTTTAAATTGCAGATCTCAGTTAGTAACCTGTAAATCATATATTGTTGGTTTAAATTTTACCATAATGAAATGTTCTTACTGTCAAAGCCATTTTACATAAACTGGAAAGGTTGCCATTTTATAGTAGAAAATCCATATAATGCCTAAGATTATAATTTGTTCTTTAAGATATTAATGTCATTTCTTCAACAGATACACTAAAGATGCTGCTTCACAAAGGAGTGCTACAAGAGATGGATTTGTACAGTTACTTTTTCCCTGCTGGACTTCACCTTTGGTAATCCAGGCTCAAATTTCAAAGTGTGCCATCATGAACTAGGGCTGGAGGTGTCACTTCATAAAGTCAAACCTGTGTGTGTCTACTTGAAAGGATTAGGGCTTAAGTTAGTTCTGAACCTCTAAAAACTCGTGACTTACAATTTTCTGAGCAACAATTTTAATTTGAAATATTCTGCTTAACTCGGCTATTTGAGCACAGAATTTGGTTTTCAAGAGTATGTGAGTTTTGAAAGAAAAAATATTGCTCTCTTATCTTTGGATTCAGGAGACACAGCAGTAAAGAACTGTAGTAACTACAGTCAGAGCAGATTAGTTCTCAGGAATCAATCACAGTTATCAATTGCAGTTGTTAATGGAAGGCTGCATAACAAGAGTGAAGGTTTTTGGATTCTTCACCATTGCATTATGGTGAAAGAATATCTGGTTTGGTAACCCAGAAAATATTTTTAACAAATGGAAATTAGTACTTGACTGGACCAAGAGAAAATCTCTACCCTTTTTCATCATTATGCCATATGTTTACTAATCCAGAAGCAGATAAGGTCTCTTGTATCACATTGTGTAACATTCCAGTGAAATAGTATTGGAGTTTCATGTAAGATTGTTTTAAGGGGAAGACAAAGGATGCAGATTCTTGTATTTCATGAGAATTTTTCTACCCACATATGCTCTTTCATTATCAGGTGGTATAAAAATTGTTGCTCTACTCAGTTTGATAAGAGATGCTGTTGTTTAACTCACTAGAAATGAGTGCTTTATGTTATGTCTCAAATTTTGGTACAGAGTATTAGAGATAAGCAGCATCCGCTACTTGTTTGACTTCTTGGTCTGTCATAAGGCCAAGCATAACTTGGAATGGTAGAAATGCCACTGTGCAGAGATAGCTCCATCAGGAAAGATATTTTTCACCTTGGTCAACAACTTTTTCCTGCTGAAAGATATTCAGAATGGGAAGAAAAAACTGTTTAGTTTTTTCTCAAGGCATGCCAGCGTGAATATGGGGGGGAAAATCAAAAAGAAATCTACTTTAGAAAAAGAAAACATTATGTATATGAGTAAAATTTTCAATCATTCATTTATTATATCTGCCAAAAAGGATAGAGTGTTTGGCTGCTCCAGCTGTTTATATTGGGTCAGTTGCCTAGTTGTTTTTTCAAGGAGAACCAGAAAAAACAAAGTGGTTTTATACATAAATCTGAGACTAGAAACAGGAAGAATTACTAACTAAATAAATGCTTTTAAAAGCTGTCAGTGAGAAAGTTGAAGGCTTATTTTTATTAGTCTAGGCAAAATTAGATGTTCTCTAAATATTTCTTATAAATATTTCTTAATGAAAAAAAAGGAACAGCTCTGGAGAAGATAAGTGGTAGACAAATTAATCTGTATTGTGCTTCACTGCTAACCTCCTCTCCTGTCTTCTTGAGAGAGTATTGTATGCTAACACATACAAATGTCCGCAAATAGAAAGGTAAGAGCTTGAAAGTGCCACCATTTTTTCTGCTACATTGTTTCTACTTTATCAAGTAATCTTATCCACAATTTAGGTCAGAGAGAAAATATACCATAGATTTGTGGCAGGGATAAAAGACCACAATGGCTTTTTTACAAGGTGTTAAGTGTTTTCCATATTTGGGAGATATTAAAGCCAACTAGCTTTAGATGTGAAATTGATACTAAGGGGTACTGGGAACTCAGACTGGACCAAACCTTGGCTTCATCCCTCACTCTTGGGCTCCACAGGAAGTTTTGAAGCTTATATTCAGATGTACAGAATTATCTGATTTGCATCTGTCCCAGCTGGACTACATGATAATACAAAATTTCAGTGTCCTAGCTTCTGCTGAAACTTAGAATAATAAAAAAACTATGACTACATACATAATTCAAGAATGTTTATATTTGATAATTTAGACAAGTACTCAGACACCTAAACTATAATCCCAAACTTTTTGCTCACATGGTGAGGAAAATACTATATGAAAGAGCAGCTACTGGTAGGTGCTACGCTGAAACCCACTTTCCTAGAGCTAACTTTTTTTTTTTGGTGTGTTTTATAGGAGGGAGGATCTTTAATTAGATCCCTAAATAACCAGTATGAAATCCCCCTTCTATGACAGATAATTGGGGGAATTTGTACCCAGAAGAGTTTTGGAGTTCCCAACACAACGAGGACTTAATACACAGGTGAAAGGCCAAAAGGCCTGAACATTTAGTTTGTCCTGTTTTGTTAGAGGCAATAGATGATTCTATTCACTGACTGGGAACAAAATATAGTGAATGTCATAGGAACAGATTTCTGGTTTCAGTAATTTCTTGGTTTGTCAGTTGTTGACCTAAGTAAGACTAAAGAGAAGTCAAATAAAACATTTTTATATTTTAATTGTCCTTTGTTTTTAGTAAATGAAAAACATTTATAAAATGGAGGAGTTGCTCAGAAATATTTTTAGAAGCAATCTGCACAGGCTCTGGGAGTCCCAAGAATTCATAGGCAAATTGTGACTTTCCCAGAAGTGATATCAATTAGGAAAACAGAGCAATTGTTGGAAAAATGTGAAGGTTATCACGCAAAGCATGTTTATATGGTTTAAGTGAGAGGAAATGATGGCAACTCCCAGAGTTGTGGGGGAACTTCCTCTTCGGAATATTCTGATTTTCATTTCCCTTGCTTAAACCCACATTAGTCCTGATCATTGTCAGAAGTATCACGAATATTGTCAATGCATAAAGATAAATCCAAAATAAATACTCCAAAAGAATAACATATGTATGGTTATATAATTTTACTTAAATAAAATACCACAATTGTCACATTATTCTTAAAATTATATTTCTTTCACTATATTTTCAAATATTTTAATTTTATTTTCCCTTTTTCTTTGTCTTCCTGATTAAATATACATGATTCCTAAAGTCCTGTCATTTTGCTTTGAAGTCCAAGTTCAAAATCACTACTAGTTTCTACATAAGCTATTCTGAGAAAATTCGTCATAAGTCACATCTTCTAAGGCAGAGAAAGTTCACATTAATTAGAACCAACTCAGGAATTGGTCCTAATAGCTGCACCAGCTCATCACTATTCCCTGTTGTCTTCAAAGTAAAGCTTAACTTTCAGTTTTACATTATTAACCTGCTTTGGTTGGCTTAATCTGAGCTGTTCCTTCTAGGCCTGGATGGTATTTCACCACCTTCCTGAGCTGGCAGACGCACAACAGCATGAGCAGTTAAAGAATATTTTCTTTTGTGCTAATATAAATAAATAAAGTATGTTCTTCAAAGTCTGCAATGTTATTGGATCAGCATATCCTTTAATACCAAGAAAACATGCTGGCAGGATGATTATTTGTCACTTGCCCTCTGTGTTGTGGCTGGTCTACAGTAGACCCAATTGTACAACAGGCAACACTCAATACCCTGCTTAGAAATAAATTCCAGAAGTCTAGATAGATCAGAGATGTAGATATCTGAGAGCACAGAAAACAAATTCTGTTTTTCCAGATATAGATAAATACTTCAATGTAAATTTCAAAATGTTTCTGTGTTTTAATGACACTGGCTTATCAAGGTCAGTAAAGAAGCCCCTGGCCCTTTCATTCTAGAACTCATTCCTACCATTACTCATACCCATACAAACAAGACCTTTCTGTTTTCTCAAAAGTGTACTTGTGCCAATGGAAGTCAGAGGAATAACTTAATTCTTCTGCAACCTATGTGCAAAAGAGGAGAGAGATGGTAGTACTCTTTTGTTCTTGTACTTAGTAAAATGGTAAATAGTTCTGTTGTTTTAAATGGAGTTGTATAAACCTTGCTGAACTGACGGCACCCAGGTGTCCCACCTAAACCTGCTCTCAGCTTTCTTGGCTTTATTATAAATCAGCAAGGGTCTTAAGCTCAGGATCCAGGATTCTCAAATCAGGTGAAAACTTGAACTTTCACATAAATGCTGTTTCCAGCTGCCTTCTTTTTGGTCAGGAAAATCTCAGAAGTGCAAAATCAAAAAGCTTGATAGTCATAAAACCAGTAATATGCCCCAAACTTATCATTTGAGAACAAATTAACTGCTGTTTTTTGAAATGTACTATTTGCAAAAGAGCAATATGAATATATTCTCACATATATTTTGCTGAATACTGTTGGTTTAATCTTTCAGAAAATGCTGCTGCAGTATTTATTTCTTTGTTATAAATGTGAGGTGATGGGACCTGATGTCTTCCCCTGAAAACAAATGTTTACAAATATTCAAGTCCATAAATCTGTAGGAGAAACGAAATACAGAAAATTCTTGTTAATGCAGTACAATTTCTGGTAATTTTATAGTCTAATTTTCAGTGGTTCCCTACAGAATGAATGCGGTTCAGAAGGCAATTCTATAAAGTACTTTGTGGATAACTATTATCGGCTAATTATTAGAAATTGCATGTTGTTGTTAATTGCATAAATAAATTGTTTTATCTGAAAGCCATTAAAAAAATGTTGGGTCTTTGAAGCATATATGGTTTTGATGTTCTTGTATAAAACATTTAACTGTTTAGCTCTAAAATAATGGCATGGTGCTTTAAACCATTTTTTTTACTCTAATGCATTGAAAGGGGAAAAAAAACCTCTGATTTTTGAAGAGCTTTCTTTGTGAAGTGTAGCCTGATGAACCTTACACTGAGAGGTAATAGAAATGCTGATGTTTCTGGCAAATACTGAAGCCTCTGTCTTTTTGAAATAATGAAAAAATAAATTTATATGGAGGTATTTTCATTGACCTATTAAAATTTAGAGCAGCAGACATACAGAAGATTCTAGAGACATAATGATATTTATTGTGAATATTCAAATTTAAAAATCAATTATACTATTTCTGTGAGGAGGTTTTTGTGGGATTATTGTCAGATTTGTGGGGCTGGCCTTAACAAACTAGAACCTTTACCTGTTCTTATCTTAAATTAGTCAAGGTATGTAAAGGTATTTTTCCTAGCTAGACATGTTGATTATGCTATTTTTTTTATGTCTTTCTGGGTAAAATCAAGAGCTGTAGAAGTTGCTTTCTCTGAATTCCTTCAACTTTGTAAACTCAAGAACAAACTAAGGTGTTAGGGCTGACTAGGTAGACTTCTTCCTTGAAGTGTCATCTGAGTCAGAATTCTATATTGAATATCTAGCTGGACCAGGCAGGTTCTGTTTCTGTTTTGAAGTAATCAGTACCAGTGGCACAGGAAGAAAATATGCTTTACCCAGGGAAAGGGCATTGCCATGGATAATGTTTTAGCATTTGTACAGTTATTGGGATTATGCTTAGTACTGTAAGCAATGAGCCAGTCCAAAGAAGAGTAATCCTGAGCAAGATATGATATTAATACACATGATGGATATTGCTAAAATGGTTATTTTGCACATCAGGAAATGGGTCAAATCTCACTTGTTAAGAGACAGAAAGACTAGGAATCCAGGACAAGTGGAGACTAGGAATACAAGGGAAGTGGGTACTTGGGACAGAATGTTTCTTCTTGTAGCTGTCCTTATGCATATTAATGCTGCAGCCAATGATGAGAAACTGGCACTTGTAATTTGAAATTCTTCTCTTCCTGAAATATACATCATCATCTGTGCTTTCTGTGATCCTCATAGGCAAACTTAGAAAGTGTGGACTGGATAAGTATACAGTGAAGAGGATTGAGAACTGGCTGAATAGCAGATCCCTGGGGGTTGTAATCAGTGGCATGCAGTCTGGTTGGAGGCCTGTCGCTGTGTCTGAAGGGAGGGTGTCAAGGTGTGTCAAGCCAGGCTCTTCTCTGTGGTGCCAGGCAATAGGTCAAGGGGCAGTGGGCAGAAACTGATGCACAGGGAGTTCCACCTGAATATGAGGAAGAACTTCTTTACTGTATGGGTCACTGAGCTCTGGAACAGATGACCCAGCAAGGTTGTGGATTCTCCCTCACTGGAGATATTCCTGAACTGTCTGCATGCAGTCCCGTAAAATGTGCTCTAGGATGACCTTGCTTGAGCAAGCAGGACTCACTGTAGTCCCTTCCAACTTTACCCATTCTAGGATTCTGCGATTCTGTGAACTACAATTTGTGGGCCATTCCTAGTTGAGGAAAGTAACTGATAAGCTGCAGGACAGGGCTGCTCTTCAGACTTTTTCAGAAAAGGATCTGGAGGTCCTGGTGGACAGGATGAATGTGAGTCAGTTGTGTGCAGTGGCTGCAAAGAAAGTCAGATATGTAGTGGACTGTATTAGCAAGAGAGCAACCTGCAGGTTGAGGGAAGTGATCCTCCCTCTCACTGTGGCATTTCTGTCCAGTCTGTGACTGGCTTCACATTGTCATTTGGGTGCTCAGGCAAGCAGAGGACATGTCCTGTGAGAAAAATTGGGAGAAATGAGTTTATTCAGAATTAGTGAGAAGCAGAGGGAGGATCATTTTGCTGTCTACAGCTGCTTAATTGGAGGGCAGAGAGAAGAGCCCTTCCAGAAGCTGTATACTGATAAAGATAAAATGTTGACATACTAAAACTAGAGAAATTCTGAATAGAAATCAGAAAACATTCCTTCACCATGAGTATGATCAAACGCTGGCACAGGTGCCCAACAGAGGCTGCAGAATCTCCATCCTTGACAATGCTAAAAACTTGTCTGAACAATGTTCTTCACAACATGTTCTAATTAGATATGCTTTGAGATAGAGTTGGAATAGAGATTTCCAAATATCCCTTAGAACTAAAAGTTTTCAATTCTATACTAGAAAGCTGAGTCTAGTTTTAACATTTGTTCCTACACTGTCAAAAATGGGTGGGCTTTTTCTGAGAAAATGAGTTGCCATTTAGAAGTAATCAGCTAGCAATCTTACTTCTGTAGCTGGGTGGATTTTAGAGGCATAGAATTGTTTCCTGGAATGTGAAGTGGTAGGAGCAGGGAAGAGAAAAGAAAAAATATTTAAAAATGAAATAGCATGACTAAATGCAATAGAAGTCAGAAAGTACCACTGAACTGAAATTAGCCAGTGGTAACTGCTGATACTTTCTTCCAAGTTGCCTCCTGGTGTCCTCTGTGCTGATTCTTATGTAAGTCACATTGAGCCCATTAAAAATTATGAGTATTTGCCGAACATAACATAAAAAGTCATATTACAATTGATGTAATCTACTGCTATCTGGGAATTTTCATAAACTATTACAGTATAATGGTGCCTGCTAGCACTGCTATAATTAATTTAAGATAGCATTTCCACTAAACCCCCTTATTTTCCAGAACTTACGCATCTGATAAAAATTCCTCCCAGGGTGAAACTAGGTACACAGAATCTTGACTGTGAAATCAATTATTCACAAAACATTAACAGAAGAAAATATGATAATTTCTTATGACATTTTAAAATGAGCATTGTTTTACTAAAATAAATGCAGCAAGTGGAGGCTGGAAGTGAGAAATAGCTGCTAGCTTTAGCAGGAAGGGGTAAAAAAGTGTCAACAGTGATACTCAGAGTTGCACAAGGAGATTAAAACATCTGTGGATCACACCTCTTTTCTCTAGCTATCCAACCTCAACAAAATTTCACATTTTATACCAATGCTTTGATTTAGTGTATCTTTCTTTTTATGCTTAACAAAAATGTGCCTATGGATTTTTCTTTAGCATACAATAATAGTCGAAGAGAAATGCTGTTAATGGTTCAAAATCAATTTTCGTTTCTTGGTATTTATTTTCTTTTTTTAAAGTCTTGGTACCTTCAACCTGATAACTGAAAATCAAGTGCTCATTTTACAGGAAAAATGAAACTTTATAGTCCTGTTAGGAAAAATAACAAACCTCACCAACAATTCTGTCATAGTAACTGAAGATAGAAATGTATTGGAGGAATACCAAATATTGACATGTAGACTGTCATTTTGAAAAAAAATCTCTTGATATGATGCCTGCCAGCAGAATGTACCACCCTTCCAGCTTCAGCCTCTTTCAGTTAGTAAATGGGCCTTTGTTACTTTCACATTAATGAGGACTCTCAGACCTCAAGTTTTGACCAGTTTGTCTCTCCACATCAAGTCCGTTGCTTTTGACGTTGATGCCCCTCACAGCTATTCTCTGGACGATAAGAAGAGACCATGGAGACAAATTCTTTGCCCAGCTCATGCGTGAAGCATCATGGAGTGTTCACAGATGAGCATGGGTGAGGACAGGTTAACATGGGAAGGAGCATAAGCTGCTGCTGAAAAGGTGATAGGCCTTCTTTTAAGAAGTCTAGGTTTGGAGATTCATTGCTCGGTGAGATAGGAGACAATGAACTTGCAAGAGAATAAGGGGAAATTTGGTCATGGTGACTTGGGGCAATCAAGGGACTTGGAACACCTGGAATCTAGTGAATTAAAACTCCACAAAAGCACATGACTATCAGAAATTCTACAGTGTAATGCAATAATTCAACATACATGATTCGGAGAATGTCGGTTTTGTACCTGTTCAGAATTTGCTTCAGTTGAGATCTGTTTTAAAGAATGAATGCAAACAATGATATTTGGATCTTGGTAGATATTTGAACTTCCCTAGGAATCAGTACGATGCAGTTTTGGGTTTTTTGATTTGTTGTGAAAACCTTTTTTAAGAAACTTCCCCAGTTCCTTCTTGCCAGTATTCCTGCAATAGATTTTAAACAAACTATGCAGTCTTCCTGCCTTTTCTAAATTCACCATCATATTCATGTTCATATTCATTCTGAGAAACCTGTGTGTTGATTCAATAATCACTGTGATACCTGGTCAAATCAATTGAGATTCACATAACAGAATCAAAGAAGTTTTAAATACAAAATGATTTTGTAAATTAGTATGAAATTTCGGAAGAATATTATGACTGCACACTAGGGGTTGTTCTTCTAAATATTTTAATAGTTATATATGTACAAGTTTGATGAAATTTTAAAACAGTTTTATATGGGAATGAGAGAAAGGTTCAAGCCAGAATTTCATTTCAATGACAGGTTGCATTGCTTTCAGGTGTTCTTTTCTTTGTCACCTATACTTCAGGATTTGAATACACCAGCAATAACTTCTAAGAAAGCCTGTGTTCTGAGAAAGGATTCATCACTGAAAGAATCTGGAAAATTAATAAGAAAACTTGCCAACTTGTTGGAGAGTAATATGATATATATTAGTACAATTTTGTTCAAAATAATAATATTTGCTCCAGGGATGGTTTTCAAAAAAATCCCCCTTCAATCTAGGTTCAAAAACCATTAGCTTCAAAACCATACTTCATGTTGATGTACAAACTAATTTTGAGAACATGAACCATAATTCATTTAAGTATCTGTCAATAATCATTATACACTCTAACTGATTAGGGTGTAGGAAGCCATGTTTGAACTTGCTAATCAGACAGTAGCAAGTAAATTGTATTTTCTTTGTGAGCATGACTGCTAAATTCAAATGTTAGGGGAAAAAACTGACATACGGATAGTCAAACATTAAATGGAATTCACTAATCAGAACTTTCATTTGAACTACAGGATTTCTGTACTTTAATGTTACAATTAGATTGTTTTGTAAATCTGTTCTTGCTCCTGAAGATGTGACATTAAGGTTGAACGCTTTTTGTATAGGTCTTAATGGCTGGACGTGCAAGAAGATTCCAGGTTTTACCCTTTTGAATATATTGTGTAAATATGACATCTGTAAATCTGCTTTAAAACAGAGACCTTAATTTATTAAACTGATCATAGTGTTTACTCTAAACATAATTTTGGTGGCTATGATTGACCAGAAGATTTTACCAGTCTTAGGATAAATCTGAAAATGAGATCTGCATTAGCAACAATTTTAGCATAGTATTTTGCACAATGTTTGAAAGTTCATGAAAAGAGTTCAGGCTATCTTCTTTTGAGATGATAGAACAAGTAGGTACTGAGCATTCTGATTCCAATTTCATTTATAGAAAAATCATAAAATATTGTAAAGGCAGAATTCATCTGTTTTTGTTTTTTCTTTCATCAGGAAAAGGAAAGGGCTGACTATGTTGAATGCTTTTAATTGTAATTCTAGATTACAGCTAGTTGTCCATGGGCAAAATGAATTAACTTACATATTTTGACTCTGAGCAAGCATCAGACGTTTTTCAGCCTGAGAAACCATGGCTCTTCAACTGATTTCACAGGGAAAACAGAGTTGAAAGTTATTGAAAGTATAAGAAAGTATGAAAGTTAAACATCATTCTACCATCTCCCTTTATTTCAAGAATTTGGAGCATCAGATCTCCACGGACCCCCTAGCAGCCAACAGAGCAGCAAACAAAACTCACATCTAAACAGAAGTACAGAATGAGATGGGTTGCTACTACTTGGATTTATACTAGATTATAATCCCTATTTCCTTTTCAACACACATGGGGTCATAAAAAAAAAAAAAAAAAAGGCTGGAAAAGACCTCAGGAGATCACCTGCCCCATCTCTCATCCCCAGGGCAGAATCAACAATACATACACCCTTCCTGACAGTATTTGTCCCACTTGCTTTTACAAACAATGCAGTGACAGAGAAAAACACTATCTTCCTAGGAATCCCACCTGGGTGCTCCATTATCTTACCATTGTGAGGTTTTCCTAATGCTTAGCTTAAGTTTCCCTTGTTGCACAGACATACAAGTGGTCTTACTGGCAGAGAAAATGGAGAACAGTTTATTGCATTCCTCATTGTGGCAGTCTGTGGCATATTTGAAGAAAAGTACATCTCCAATCAGTATCCTCGTCTTAATTCCCAATCATCATGGGAGAAAAGACGTAGCAGCAATATGAAGAAGTAGCCAAGGGCCATTCCATTTTGTGGTGACACAGT
Source organism: Acridotheres tristis (assembly GCA_037013685.1). Taxonomy (NCBI): domain Eukaryota; kingdom Metazoa; phylum Chordata; class Aves; order Passeriformes; family Sturnidae; genus Acridotheres; species Acridotheres tristis. The sequence continues at coordinate 58,059,079 of CM072886.1, read as the reverse complement.
TACTTATAAGTGACCGTGAAACCACAACTGAGGAAATCACAGATATTCAAATTTGTCCAAGTGGAATATACATTATAGTCAAGAGAAAGACAGAAACTGGATCTGCAGTAAGTTAAACCAAATGTCTGACTACAGAACATGTCCTAAAAGAGCTGTAATTTTCCAGGCGAGTACCTAATTCTGCATGAAGCCCCAGTTCTGCTCAAGAGCTATCAAGAAGTAGCTGGAGAATGTCTCCAGTATTTCTGAGTAGTCTCAGTAGATGATGAGTATATTAATGCCATAATTTTTCATTTAATGCATCACTGTTAAACAACCAGAACAAAATTACTATTTACATCTCACTTACATGCTTTTGATTTAACTTCTTTATTACAGTTCGTTCTGGCAGAAAGAGTTGAAAAAAGTTATAATTAAGCTTCCATGATAGCTCACCCAGGAGACTTTGAAATGTTCTTTCATAAGACTTTTCCTCCAATAAATCTTGGTCACATATCAGTTGGTGGAAAGTGAGCCATAGCGGGATGGGGAGGAAGGGCACTTCAAGAAAACTGATTTTAAATGACCGTGTAGCTATGCAGATGACGATTTAAAGTTTTTCTAAATTAATCCACCTTATCAGGAGCTTCACTGAATCCATAGAACATTATTGGCAGGGCATGAACACTGACATCTCACATTCTATGTTGCTCTTGTGTAATTGCCTTGTTTCACTGCTTCGGCTTTGGTTGGAAGGCGCTAAAAAATTTAGTAAGTACTGCTACATAATCTTTACTTGGTATCTACTTGCTTTCAAGAGTACAGTGATCTCCTATTTCCTGCCAGGAACTTTTTAATTTTGCACCTGGCTTGTGAAACAGATTCCTAAGCAGCCTTAATTATTTAACAAAAACACTGACTTGGCGTTCTGCAACATCAGGGTCTTTTGTTAAATAAAATGTAACTGAGTAAACATGAGACTCTCATCCCTAGTCTTCCTGAGTTCCTTTATGAATGATGGGAATAAATGTTTGATCTTTCCTGCTTCCAGTACAAGCACTGAACAGTTTGTTTCTAAATTTTCTTCTTTGTAATGAGGGAATTTTTACAATACATGGCCTGATAAGTCAATAAACTGAGGCTTCCTTTTAATTTATTTGCAAACAGCAACATTGCCTCCAATACATTGGAGGCCATATAGATATTCCACTTTGACCAAAGTTTATGGCAAATCCTTTTGTTGTGGAAGCTGGGTCCCCTTTTGTAGACAAGTTTCCATTTAATAATTAGAATATCACTTCCCTTAACCTTGTATTAAATATTTCACAACCCATATGGAACTTGAGAATGATATTTAAATTGGAACAAGTTGAAATGGAAAATAGTAGTTTAAAAAATTAGGGACAAATGTTCTTTTTTAATCAGGAAAAAAAAATCACATTTCTGTAATAAAATTTTATAGATAGGCCTGGTATTATTGCTGATTACTAGGGAGTATTTTGTGCTTTCAGTACCAAAACTCTTCATCTATAATTATGTGTTTTCTCAAGCTGGAACTTTTTTTCTAGAACAGACGAAGAAAATTACTATAGGATTGTATAAATAAAGCTAGAGCATTAAAGGCTGTTTTCCTTCCTATGTCTGAGAATACGTCTGGGCATCAGAAATGAGGACAGAGCTTGCCTCTCCTCCTGTGCCCTCAACTGTCCAACTGCTGGACCTGAACAAGCACCAGGATGGAAAAGAAAAGGTAGCAGACCCACCTGGAGGGGAACTGTCAGGGAGAATTTTGTAATGATTTGCTGATAAGGAGGAGGTGGAGATCATGACTGAGAGCAGAGCAAGGATAAGGCAAACAGCATCTTCTTCTGTCTCCTCATTTGCTTTTTTAATGGAAGGCTGTTGGGACAGGGAAAGAAAAGGGAGATATGAATACAGTTATGATTTTGGTTTTTGGTGCAGTCACGCAGAGCACAACACTGATCCTTTGCAGAGTTGTCACAGTAATGTAAAATAATTAAATGTAAACAATATATCTAGAACAGTATATATAAAATGAGGGATCCCAGGGGCAAGTAATTAATTTAAGCCACTTATCCTGCTTACTGGCAAATTGCAGGAGTATTTTGTCCTCATTTTCTTCTCACTGCAATTCCATCTCTATCCTCTGTAATGATCTCCCTGCTGTTTTGGCTCTGACTGCTCTTAACCATGTACGAAGGTTGTCTTTCTTTCTCCTATCAGTACTATCCCAAGGTACAGCAACTGGTATCAGGAGGGATAAACTATTGACTTTTGCTCGTGCATGTATTTAGGATGTACAAGATAGTACTACATCCCCCTCATCATCTAGCCTAGAATATTTTCAAGCAGCAGTATTTTTAACGCTGAAAATCTGGAGTTAAATGGAGAACAAAACTTTGATTTTTGACATTACTGAAATTAATCTATTAATCATTAATCACCAAAAATCAAATAAAGAAATGCTCATTTTAGGAAAACCAAGCTACTGGGCCATGGACAGGTAAATTGTCAGTGATTCCTTTCTATAAGCATATGCGTGTCTATGTAAAGATAGGTGGGGAAATGTTCTCAATCATACCTGCTCCATAGAATGGTGCAATTTGTGGCTTAACAAAGATTTGCTGAAGGAATGTCAAATTTTCTGACTTGTGGAAAACATTGCAGTCACGTCTTGCCAAACACACTGATAAAAATCAGCTCTTGTGTTTCTTTATTTCAGGACAAGACTCTTTAGGGATTGCTGGATTGAGAAATGACAGATGTTTCAGCTCTTGCAGTTGTTGAAGAAGGATTGAACACGAGAATTAAAAATAATATTTAAGTGCCTAAAGAGAGGTTGGCAAACAGAATGTGATCTTTTATATAAGTCTTCTTTAGCAGGGGATGAAGAGATTTGTTTGCCAATGTAATAAACTAGTAAATAAATGAGACTCTGTTCGTGTCAAATGAAGCTGGAATATTGGTCAGTTCAAGTGGAGATATTTAGATTTTTATCCCAACATTCAAATTTTGTTTTGCTAAACCATCACACATAAAATGTGCAATGTGCAAAGCCAGTGCATTTTCCCCAAGTAAGGGAGGGTTATATTTGAACCTCATGTCAAATTAAACATTAAGATGGCTGTTCATGATTTCATTAGTGCTTTTAATATAGTAAGTTTATGGATCAAAATGCCAGGTAATAAAGAAGAAAAATAAAATTATGAACACATTTTCATGATTTCTGGCAACTTTACAGTCATTCATTACAGGTGGGATTATCAAAACACTGCAATCTTGGGCTAATACTCCCATTGTCACCAGTGTTTGCCAGCTAGAGAGGGCATCTCTGACTGCCCTTGTTTTTGCAGGAGATGGGATGATCCTGGCTCATCATTTTCATCCTTTTTCTTTTACCTATTCTAGGACTAACCACAGACTCAAAGTGTAAGGCATGAATAGAATATACACCTATTTGTAATAAAGGATGCAGGCATGCCTAATTTGCATAGCCTAATTGTGTTTGAATGCTCTTACAACAGCATATAACAACCACTGCAATAAAAAAAAAAAAACGAAAAATACCTTTCCAGGGCAATATTCAAGTTAGTTAAATTTATAGAGAGACTTTGTACAAAAGGATTCAGAGCTGGATAAGACATGTGGGTGGCACAGGGCTGTAGTCTATCCCATTGATCCACTCTTTTGACAGGTGGTAGATGTCCAGGTTAAGCTATTGCCTAATTGCTATTGACACACTGTGGATAGGGAATGAGCAGATGCAGCTCTCCAGGCAGAGAGATCCATGGGCTGGAACAGAGAGACCCTCTCAAAAGATCTTACAGATGGCAATGCTTCAGCTGCAATTTGCATTATTCTGTTTATTACTTATTTTGTTGATAAGGCTAAATCCTGGGAAGAGTTGAAATGTGCTGTTATACATAGTATGTGCACAACCTTTTCGGGGTGTAATGAATGCTCATTGTCAGAGAGCCTGGGTAAAATTATGTGGCCTCCAAACAGAGGTGGCTCTTTCTTGCAGGCATACTTTTGGAGCTAACTGAGATATATCCAGGGGACATAAATGTGGTGCTGTTGATGCTTCTAGGATTATTTTTCCTTTCCCTTTTCTCTCTCTCTCTCTTTTATTTTTCTTTCTTTCTTTTTGGATTTTGTTTTTTGTTTTCTTGAAATAAGTAAATAAATAATAGGGAGGATATTTGAGATTTTAAAAAAAACGTTGTAAATTTAAAACAACCTATCTCCATAATGAATTGTCAATTACTTATTGATTTTATTTTAGCTCCACAGTCTGTAAACATTTCAAATTAAATGTGTCTTGCCATGCTGGTCCCCTGCTTGAAAGCAATGTTACCAAAACCCCCTCCACAACCACAGGCAAGGGCCATTGCTGAGGTGTTTTTGTGTGTGAAGAGGCTGCCACCAGCTCTCCTCCACGACACCCAGTAGTGCTGTGCATACGGAAGCAGGAAGAGAGCAAGGGAGCTCCAAATCTGTTTCCCTTGCTCTTCTTCACTGCATTAGCTTATCATTTTTTGTCATTTTTGCCCTTTCCATCTTGCCTGTACCCAAGAGGTCATCATGTGAAAAGCACTATATAGTGTAAACATCGCTGTGAAATAGCTAATTTGCCACAGTGGCAGGGGGTCTCATTGCTACTCCTCTACCTCCTTTTTCTTTCAAACATTTGACAGCACTTCCTCCTCCTGCCACCTCCTGACCTGAATCAGGGACACAACGTGTGATCATTTGTTCATCAATTATGTAACATCAGCAGGACAGGAGGTTTTCCGGGGTCTGGATCCCCCCGCCCTTTTCCCCAAACCTTTCCTCTCTTCTAAAACTTTACCATAACACAAGGAAAAATAACATTGACACAAATCAAGTCGGGCTCAAACACCATGTGAACATACTGAATGGGGGCAGTGGCAATGAGAGATAGTGAACAGAAGGGTACGGATGTTTGTGGTTTTAACCTTTTTTTTTGGTGTGTGAGTGCTGATTCCCATGGACTGTCTGCACTGAGTCAGTGCAAAGTCTCCGTGCCAGTTCTTAGCCCTCTAGTGCTGAGTTTTGTCACATCCACAGTTTTCTTTCTTTCTCCTGTAGCTTTTATGTGACCCCCGAGCTCATAATATTCCACACGCTGAGTGTCAGCTGAGTCTAAACAAAGAGACCTTTCTACTCTGGCAGAAATTCGTTAAAGTCTCCGGCATCAGAATTTACGGCAGCTTTCTTTTGAAATGCTTGACATTTCCTCACAATTTCTTAGATATACTTGGTGGGTAAAGTGCGTCATCTTTGTTTGAATTTATCACACATAATAAGCCATTTTCTCCCAGTTTAATGTCATCCCCTCGGTAACCAGGAGGTCGGAGGCAACAACGCAAAAACAGCAAATTTGTCAATGGAATGTGTAAAGCTTAGTATAAATTTATCTTGTCCTAATCCCTTGGCCCCTTTTCATACCATGATTTTTCATATGCATATGAGAATTTTCAGAGTATTGGTTTCTCACACATTTCACTGCCTGGGGACAGAGCTGAAATACAGGCTGAGCTGTCAACTTCCATCAAGGCAAATTAAAAAAAAAAAAAGGTTCCATACAGTAAACTGTGTTTCACCCTCCCAACCTCCATGCTCTTTGAAGCTGAACACTGTTCCCTCTATATTTTTCTACTTGCATAGAACTCACCAGATTCTCTGCAGAAATAAAATTAAATAAATGCAACTAATTGATAACTTTTTTACTTCATGAACTGAATTGAGTTTCACTGAGGCCCAGAAGTCCTGTTTTCTAGAATCCTATTTAAATAGAAAGAAAGGAAGAAAGAAAGAATGAGAGGGAGAAAAGAATCTCAGTTTATGTTTCAGGTCATCCACGCAAAGACTTCAGATGGCAGTAAAACTCACAGAACAATTCTCTTTTCCTGGGTGCTCTCTGCCTGCACCTAGCTATTACCGTGACATTTCAAAGTGAAGATCCGCTCTTGCAGAGGTTACCTAACTGTTTATTCTTAAAATAACTTTGAAACTTCAGGCCTGCTTCTTCTTAGAAATTGGGAAAAGGTCAGTACATTTATTAAAGGGATAAATAGCTGATGTTAACTCTTAAAACAAGGTATCCCTGAAGACATTTACTGTAACCAGGAGTTACACTGAATTTTATTAGACCAATTTTGTGTGTTAAAGGAATCCTGTGATACTCCTGTAGTCCCAGGTTTAGTGTGAGTTTTCAAGAGGCTTCCACATGAGCAGGAATGAAAAGAAACAATTCCATAAATATTTCTCTAATTTATTAGCTTGGAAAAAAAATAATCACAAATCTGATGAAAAAAATAGAAAAAAAATCAGACATAGTGATTTATTCATTATTAATTTATTTAGATGTGTTGCTCATGAAAAGCTGATGGTAAAATAAACCAAAACCCAATAGTAAAGCTATCCATTCCAGATTAATTAAATAAAATTTTCCCATCTAGCTGAGAACTTCACCAGGGCAAGTTCTTAAATGTGAATTTATCAATTTGGAATGCAAAAGTAGTAGCAAAGCAGAAACATATGCCTCAAACATCTACATCAGGTATGTTAATAATGTTATGTTACAGTCTGAATGTGTTGCACCAAACATTTTCAGGGGTGGTGGGGTGGGGCTTTTATCAGTTTTAGATTTTGTGCAGACAGCATCCTGTTAAATGGATGACAGGTGATAATGTGAAGTAATTTTACAATCTTAACCACTATGTGACAGATGGACATTCTTTGCTACATAACCATTAGACCCCAAATATCTTTGGGTAATCAAATGTTATTTATATGTTTTCTGGTGGGAACATCACAGCAGGAATGGTTCAGTGTAATTTCCTTAGAAACAGTGAATGAGGTTTGAGAGGGTCTGAGACTTAGACAAACTGTGTCCTGCTTCTCTGTTCATTTCCAGTCTCTTAACTACAAGCACAAAATCTTGCCAGGACAGTAACATTTCTGTTCATAGTCTGCTCTAGAGCTAGGAGAGGTAAAACAGCACAACAGTTTAATCGGAAGGAAAAGTTGGCTGAGGAATCACAGGACTCATTGCTTTGGATTCTTGCTGACACTTCTTTCCATTCATTTCTTCTGTGATGCAGCTCATCCAGCTCTTCTTTTTAACTCTTGCATCACAGGTTGTAATATTTAAAGTGAATTAAAGGAACCATTTATTTGCATGGCATGTAGACATCATGGTGTTTGGTGTCAGTGCAGGTCTCAGACCATTTACTGGAACAAGCTGGAGGAGGCTGCAGCTTGCTTACACTGCATTGGTGACTGTGTAATCAAAACAAGTGAGAGTCAAATTCAGCACATTCATTCTCCCATCACAGGGGATCAAAGATTTGCCCTGAGAATCAGAAATGAAGGCATGCCATTGGAAGTACTCTACAAGTAGCCAAGTATCCCACAGGATTTTCATCCTATCCTGCAGCACAGGCACTTTGCTTTGCTGGAAACAATACTAGGAAAAACTGACAATCTCACCTGTTCTGTCAAGTCTCATATTGTTATTAAGAATCAGCCCACAGATCACTGTTTGGGAGCTAGGTTTTATCTGGTGTTTGTGTTGCTTACTTGCTTATAAAAGGTTTGTAATAGCTGATGGGGGAAAAAAAAGATATTTAGTGTAATTTCACAGGATGCTTTAAATATATTTTTAAGAGAGGAACACTGATTTTTTTTCTACATATGTCTGACCAAAATCTCCAGATGGACCATCAGATTTTTTTTTTTCTGGGGTGGATGGGGGAAGTTAGTGATGTGGGACATACATTGCTTTTTTTAGTTCCTTAAAGAGTAGTCCTATATGGTCCCTAGCTACTACCTTTTGCTTTTCTCTTTTGTCAAACTATCTTATAAAGATATAAATCAATCAAATTAGCCTGACCATGTTAAGAATAAAACCAGAGAACTAGAACTGACAAAACACCTAATTTTCTATTTTCTTAGTAGTCTTTTTTCCCAATAGAATGAGCATATTTAATCAACTAACACTGCTTATGTGGATAAGTATATATGGTACTACAACAGGTGGTATACAATTATTGATATTTCAAGCCAACATTTTATCACCTGTCAATGGTTAATGTTCTGAAACTCTCTTTGTTATTCACAGCCTCGTGATCTTACATGGCAACTGGTCTTACTGATCTTTTGAAAACGTGCAGAAATCCAGGGTAACTTAATTGACTTAAATTAGGTAAATGCAGTAGGAGACTGGCAGGAAACTTGGATGGAGAACTGAGGGTCCGCTGATGACTTTCCAGTATTTATTTTACTGATGGCTGATTTTTGAGTTTATATTGAATAGTGCTTACCAGGTAAATTAGTGATATTAGTGCTATGAAGGCCTTTGTTCTCCTGTTTTCGGTGTGTTCAACCTGCTCAGGTTTTTGGTTGGGTTTGGTTTTTTTAGGGGGGGGAGGGGGTTGCTTGTTTGTTTATTTGTTTGTTTGTTTTTCTCAGAAGCTTGTGGCAGAAGACCAAAAACATCCCTGCATTGCATTGTGTGGTCATTCTTACACAGCTGATGACACTGTTATTGCAGGAGAACAGAAACATAACATGTAGAAAAATACTATAGTTGTATTTCTGATGGTTTTGACTGCATTTGAGTTCTTACTTAACGATTTTCAGACCAAAACTGAATTTGCAACATTACTGTTGCTTCCATTACACAGAAATAATTTAGGAAAACAGATGACTGATTGGGTTTTAAGAAGGCCAAATATAGGGTCACTATGAAGAAATGTGTCTTGACCTCATGCCCCATCTGAGCTCTTGTCAAGTTATCACAGTTAAAGTCCATTTTCAAAGCCTCAAATATGTTTTCTTTCCTCTAGTGTCTAACTAAAGGTAGAATTTTCTCTAGTAAGTTTCTCATGAGTCTGCCATTCTGTAGCTCTGTTACTCATCATGTACACAAGCAGGGTCCTAAATCTGTGGCTGTTATACTGAAATTGATTTTTCAATTTTACAGGAGCTGCTGTATTCCACCCACACAGAAGAGACTTTCTGTACATAAAGTGAGAATGTGCTATCCCAGCAATACGGAATTTACCTTCTATTCATGTAATTTTCTGTGGCCAGTGAGGAGATAGCCACTTCCTGCTGGAAGACTGCTTCACCTGAGCAGTCTGAGGCAAATTAATTATAAATATTCAACTTCGTTAGTTTTGGTTTTATTTTAAACTCTGTAGTCTATTTCTGCATTCATATAATTTTCAAAATTTATTTATATCATTTCCCCTGCTATAATTTAATGTGCACATTGCAGTTGCAAAGGAGTAGATGGAATTAGATGCACTGTGGTGATTACCTTAAGAAAATGTGTTGGAGACAAATGCTGTGGTAAAGTACTAGTGTAGTATTAGTAAAAAATCACCAAAGACAAGTTACTCTGAGGTTAACTTGTAAAATGAAAGGTTTGCTGAGATTAAAATAATATGTCTTACACTGAGAAACTTAAGAATTAAGTCCACTTATTTCATCAAAAGAAAAGTTGAGAGGTGATTTGTTTCCAACATATAAGATTAGGGAGAAAAAAGACAAAAAAACCAGTTCTTTAACCTAATGAAGAAATTAATGACAAAAAAAGGTAATGGATGGAAGCTAATTAAAAAGACAAATTTGAATAAAAAACTTGGCATGCATTAATAAGAGCCAAATGATTAAAAGATTGAACTATCAGTGAAAAACCTGGATTTTTCATCTTTTGATTCCTCCAAATAAATACCAATTTATACTCTGTAAAAATGTTTTTGTCAAACACACATTACTGCACTTAATACAGTGATAATTAGGTGAAATCTATTATCTGTGAGATATATAAGAATATATTCAAATCTCTGACTCAGAGCATTCATTGTGTATCATTTCAGAAATTAAAAGGTAGAAGAAAAAACACAAAGTTAATACACAGACTGTCCTGTCCTTTTATTTTGCCAATGATGCGAGTGCAAAGTATATAATTGTGCAGTGTTACTTGATCATAAGTCTGAAAGCATGTGGCACGCTAGTTTTGATGTCTTTTTACAAATGAGAGAAATTACTCTGCACCAGATGTTGGGCTTACATGAGAAACTGTGACCTGGTCTGAGTTAGGCGTTTATGGTGTGACCTGAAACTAGGCAAGTTTTCTGTTCCTCAAGTTTAATTTTAGATGTTTTGTGGACTTCTACCTTAAACCAAGCATGAAATTAGCTCTGTAAAGATCCTAAAAGGGACTGATAGGTCCTTGTTGTTAAGGGCCTACTTTTATAATTATTTTATATTACTGAATTTATGAATGACAGGCATTAAGGGGCTCAGTAATCTAGCAGAAAAGGATGTAGCATCATCCAATGGCTGGAAGATGAGACCAGTAGATTTGAATATGAAATAAAACATAATACCAGTGAAGATTAGCATGTCCAAAGGAGGACAAGAAAGTTGGTGAAGTGCCTGGAGTCTTAGTAGTGCTGCATTTATGGCTGGACTTGATGTTGGAGGTCTTTTCCAACCTTAATGACACTATGATTCTACAGGATGTTTGCCTACTGAAGGTAAATACCAGTGCAGATGGGATTGCCCTACTTCTTGTTGTCATTTTAGAATGTTTGGTTTAGGCAAGAGGTAGTTAGGCAAGATTAGTATAGGAACAATGGAGTTAAATTTACTGCCCAAAGATATCAAATAATACAGGATCATCTTATGATTCCTTTTAGCTGTAAGGTCTTGGAATCCATCCTGCACATTAAGCCAACTTTGTATGTTTGCTTACCTCCCTTACCTGCCCTGTTCTATTTAGAAATGTCTTCATTACTTTATTCAATTCAGATTACTTTAATTAAGGGGAGAAAGCCTCAGTAAAATAGGAAATCTGACCTCCCAAGCAGCTGGCTGGTAACATGTGAGAAGTGACAGTAGAGGAGAAGGAAAAGACACTAAAATTTTGATTTCATGAACTTCAGATTTATAGATAGCAAGAAGTCAGAAGTAATTATGTATTACTCTGCATCTATTACTAAATCCTGTAAGTGACAGTCAACCCAGAAAATATGCTGCCATTTTTAGTAAATGAAATTAAAACAGAAACTGAAATAAGATACTGAGAATAATCAACGAGATCATGCTGTCATACAAGTTATAATAATGGTACCTTTCATTCTTCTCTGGGGTGCTGTCTTTTCCTTCTCTTCAGCATATGTGCCCCAGAACAGAGATCTCGCATCTATATAACAGTAATGCTGTTTAACCCAGAACATATGATTAACTGATTCACCTGCTAATGTTCTCAGCTGGACCTCTCATAAATATCTCCTCTCTTTAGGGACATTGCCTTCTGGAGAAGAATACAGTTAATTAATAGATTAATAAAGAAAGGGGGGAGGGGCGAAAAGGTTGTGATCATGCCTTTTTTGTTTAATAGACAGTCTTCCCATGAAAATTACTATATTTTGTTCACCGTTTTGCCCACACCATAAATCTTCATTTTGGAGATACACCTTCCTATTTATAAGATAAAATAGAGGCAGTGTGAAAAAAAAAATATATTCATATCTGAAAGTGGAACAGTCATATTTTTTCTTGAAGGTCTTAAAAGGGTTATAGTGAATGGAGTGGCATCAGGCTAGCAACCTGCCACTAATGAGGTTCCACAGGGCTCCATCCTCAGGCTTGTGCTCTTCAGCATCTTCATAAATTACTTGGATACAGGACTGGAAGGGATACTAAGCAATTCCACAGATGATACAAATTTGGGAGGAGCTGTTTGTTGACTCTTTCGAAGGCAGGAATGCCCTGAAGAGAGACCTTGACAAATTAGAGAGATTGGCAGTCACCAACCATATGCAGTACAACAACTTGCTGGATTTTGCACCCGGGATGGGACAACCCTGGCTGTACATGCAGACGGGGGAAGGAGATGCTGGAAAGCAGTGCCGTAGAAAGGGACCTGAGGTCCTGGTAGATGGCAAGGAGAATCTGAGCAAGAAGTGCCCTGGCAGCCAGGAGAGCCACCCGTGTCCTGGGGGGCATCAGGCACAGCATCACAGCTGGGCAAGGGAAGGGATTGTCCTGCTCTGCTCTGAGCTGGGGCAGCCTCACCTGGAGTTCTGGGGACAGTTTTGAGTGCCACCATATAAGAAAGACATTAAATTGTTAGAGAGTGTCCAAAGGAGGACACAAAGATGGTGAAGGCCCTTGAGGAAAAGCCATGTGAGGAACAACTGAGATCACTTCGTCTGTTCAGCCTGGAGGAGACTGAGGGGAGACCTCATCAGAGTCTGCAACTTCATGTAAGAGGGGAAGAGGAGGGACAGACACTGATCTCTGCTCTGTGGTGACCAGTGACAGGACCCAAGGGAATGGCCTGAAGCTGCATCAGGGGAGGATTAGGTTAGATATTAGAAAAATATCTTACCCAGAGGGTAAGGTTTAGGCACTGGAACAGGCTGCCCAGGGAAGTGGTCACAGCACTGAGCCTGACAGAGTTAAGATATGTTCAGACTGTGTGCTCGGGCACATGACTCCTGAGGATGGTGCAGAACCAGGAGTTGGACTCAATGATCCTGGGGGTCCATTCCAACTCAGCATATTCTGTGATTCTGTGATTCTGTAATTCAAGATGTGACCACCCTTAAAAACTAGGTATGGAAATTACACCTGGCTTTATGTCAAAGCTGCTTTAGGCTGGTGACTTTTTATAGCTATTGGAGTTGATTTCTCAATATCCTTTGACAGACATTAATCAGATTTTATAGGAAGCTCAGAAAAAGAATAGAATAACTTTCTATATGCTACTGCCAATTTTATCATGACTGTTTGCCAGGGATTTCTCTCTGTGAGTCACTGGCATCAGTTTATTTTTCACTGCCTGCCCAAATGTACATATTATTATTTAGGTGTGACAAAGAAGGAGGGTGAATTTATCAGAGAAATTCAATAGCACAGACTTCATCTGTTAGAGACAGAAAACACAAATTAATGGATAAAGAGACGTTCATATAATCAAGTCATTCTTATAATTTTACCTTTTTTTTTCCTAGATATTTCTTTCTGAATCAAACCTACAGTCAAGAAAAATGAGGAGTGAATGAAAGCTCTCTACATTAAATGGTAAAGATGCCATATTTCAATATGCAATGATTGGAATTACAGAACATTCTTCTATATGCCATGCACAGAGAAAGCTGGACTTCCAAAAGTATGTCAAAGTTTCTATCATACCTGTGTCTACAGTTTTGTCTCAGAAAAAAAATTGTCAGAAATAATCAAATTCCGATTTAAAAATACTAGTAGCAATAGTAAAAATTTTGTCATTAACTACCAGTTTATTTAACTGGCAACAGAGTCTGCTTATTAGAAAGGAAAGAAAAAGATACATTCTCAGGGAGAGCTGTTCAGGTCCTCTGAAATCAGTGGCTTTTGTGTGAGAAGAGGCACACAGACACCTTTCTTGACACATATCCGGTCCCCCATGGTCTGTTAGAAAAAAAAAAATAAAATAAAAAAACTCCAAATGATCATAAAAATGGCATGTTTTTTAAGTGCATGGGAAAGTCTGCTTGTGCCTCATGTCAAGTTCCCCCCGCCTCTAAACACCCCCTGCAAGTCTGCATCTGATGTGTGAACCTTTTTCAGCCTTGACACGCTGGATATATCAGAGACAGTTTGATGTATTTGCAATAAAAAGGGAACTGCAGCAAGCTTGGAACCAGTGAAATTTACTGTTGTGAAAATGATGGCATTTTGATCCCGTGCAAGCCTCTAGCCCCTGCCCCCGTCGTCCAGAATAGCAGAAAAACAGTTGCTGTATAAAGTTTATTGAAGCTTTGGAAAGCATCTGTAACTTCTGGGCCCTGTAGTTCCAGTCAGTCTACTCTTTGTGAGCACCCCCAGTGACTCAACAGTAAACTACAGTAAGCTTAAAATACAGGCTAACCAGGAGTTTGGAAGGGTGTTGGCCACATATTTCTTCTATAAGAAATAAAAGCAAATATTTTAGAGAAAGAGTACAGATTTTTTCATAGATTTCCCCATATAAATATAAAGTCATTTAAAAGGAACAAATATTGTAGAAACCTCTCTCTTTAAGAGCATGTGTTGGTAACAAATTCTGTCTGATAATAACAAAGCAGAGGACTAGCGGTCCTGATAGCTTAATCTACAGATCTCCCTATTTGAAAACCCAGGACTTTACTATGTTTGTTTTCAAACCAGGTATCCCCAGTTTGTTAAATCTTGAATCCTCCTTCACCACTTCCCTGAGAAGATTGCTATTAATCAAAGATTAAGATTTTGCAAAAAGAAAAAAAGCAACAGATTTGACACCACTGATTAAGGCCAGATGCTGCAAGTTTTAATCCAGCTGAGCAGCACCTTAGGCCATTGCCTGCAGGAATATATGATGGAAATTCAGTTCAGGTTCTTAGGGATTAGTCCTAATTTTAAAGCCTAGAAAGAATAGAAAACTATGAAGAAATAATTTGCTATAAAGGTTTGACTGGTGGCTAAAATTTGTTCAGTGTCTACTGCATTTTATGCCTTTAGAAAAATGGGGGAAATGGCCAGAAAATTAATCTATCTTTGCTTTCAAGTAATTTTACCAATATTTTATCCATGACCAGTTGATTTTTTCAAATGCCTCCAACAGAGCTGGTCTGGATTCTGAATGTGTTTTCTGCTTAAGCTCTGTCTTGTGCACTTGCAATGTGAATGCTTCTTTTTCAGTGCTAAATTCAGCTGCAAAATCAGCAAATAATGCCTCCTTGACTGCCTAAGAAACAGAGGTGCAATTTCCACAAATACTTCAAAGGGTTTTTCTGTACTTGTAGGCTATTAGATAAGGAAACTCCAAGGTTCTCCTTCATTTCTAATTTTAAGTCATCCATACACACTGTAGCAGAAAACCAGTCAAAGAACATGAACCATCTAGTAAATACAAATCAGCATTGAAACAGAAATGTCAAAACTAGAATAGGCTTAAGATACGTTTGGGACATGCTGAATCTCAAGGATCGACCTAGGCCATGCTTAAGCTATTAAAAAAAAAAAGGAAAACCATCTTTTTGTTCAATTTTTTAAAAAATGACTACTATTGGCCCTCAATTGACCTGTATTTATTGAGCATCTTTTAAAACTTGTTACAGGTAATGAGCTGGGAGCAAAAATGGGGTTCTCTCAGCTGACATCAATGTAAAGTATCAGTGGCCTTTCAAAAAGGAAAAAGGAATACCTGTATTTAAAAAGATTCAACTGAGTTTCAAATGAGTGCAGTGTCATGAAATCCACATCTGAGCATCAGCTGTTTTAGATCCCCTGCAGTTGATGTATAAGGGCTAATAGTCAAACTATTCAGCTGTTTTCAACCCAGGATTTGTTTCTCAAGGTAGTGCATGACTACAGACCTTGCTTATGCTGTTATCCCATCACAGTTACAACTACTTTCATATTTTTACAGCGTATGTAGGACTTAAGGAGAAATATGTGGAGAGATACTGGTTTATTCAAATATTTGTACAAGGTACAGAACCACAGCAAGGCTTTTTCTGACCATCTTAAATGGTATTTTTCTTTTTACTATACATGCTGAAGATATATAGGTGGTGATAAAAAAGTAGCATAGAAACTTATGTCGTTTGGAAGAGCCTTGTCTCTCACTGTAAGAAAAACAAAGACTTTTATCTTGGTGATAAGAGGTCTGCTGGGAAATGGAGAAGAAGACAGTTTCATGAGAATGTATTTATTTCAACATACTCCTTTTTTTTTCTTAGATGTAGTTATGGAGTATTTGAATACAGCAGGTGAGAACATGGGTGACATCCAGGACCTCTATGGTTTGGAGTCTAGATATTTCTCTGGTAAGGAGGAATTGGACTATAAAGAACACACTTTTCTGTGTGAACAATTAGTTGCAATGCTGAGTAATTTCATGTTCAATCCACCTATCTTAGAAGATTTATGCCTAAAAAGGGAAGGTCTTGGCCAGAAGAGGGTGCAAAATTACCTAGCAAGCTGAGACACATTTTTGTGTATTTTAAAGACAACTTTATGGCACACAAAAAACATTGAGGAAAAGTTAAGGTTGCAGTATGCTTGCCAGATACTGGTCCTTTAGCTGAGAGGAGCTTTCTGTGCATCTATACTTTTTGTATCACAAAAAAATCAAGACTGAATGTGATAGCAGCAAAAGCTGTGCTCACAATAAAAACCTCTCAGTGCTAAAAAATTTGTCAAGAAAATAGGCAATATTGATGTAGTCTTTTGTGTACTACATAAGCTATTTCTGACAAATATATGAATGACATGGAATGCATGTCTGGGCCTCTTCAGGTAGATTTTAATCTGTAAAATAAACATTCATATACCTGTGATATTTTGTAATGATGTTGTTGTATCTCCAAAGTGACAGTATGAGAACTTTCTTCACACTAAGGATATACCTGAGAGTACCCTGTGACTCCCTTGAAGAACTAAAAAAAAAAAAAAATTAGAATAAAGGATGATATTTGGCATAAGTCACAATGGCAGCCTCCTCGACACACAAAAGCAAAGCAAAATAAGGCATTAATTCACTGCTTTATATGGGCAGGGAGGTTCAGCCATCTCCAGGAGGGCAGGGCCCCATCATGTGTAATGATTATTCGGGAAGACAAACACCATCACACCATCGTCCTGCCTTCCTCCTTCCTCTCTCCACTTCATTTACTGACCATGATGTCATGTGGTCTGGGATATCCCTCTGGTCAGTTGGGGTCACCTGTCCTGGCTGTGTCTCCTCCCAGCCTCCCAAGCACCCCCACATTCCTTGCCTGTGTGGCAGTATGGAAGCAGAAAAGGCCTTGGCTTTGTGCAAGTCCTGTTCAGCAGTAACAAAAAATACCTCTTTTCTATCAACCCTGTGTCCAGCACAAATCTAAAACACAGTCCCATACCAGCCACTGTGGAGAAAAGTAACTCTATCCCAGGCAAAACCAGCACAATCTTTTTTTTTTCCAAAATAGAACTATAACTCCAAAAGTATATTTGATGTAATACACCATTTCATTATAGGAAAAATTAACCTACTGTAACATATATTTCCCTCTCTTTCCCTTGCTTTTAGGGTTTTCCTCTGGTATAGAAAAACAAGAGTGGTAACTTCAAAGTTGCATTACAGCAGTGATGCAAAGACAAGTATATATTAATAAGGCTGTGGCTGGGATGTTGTTTGTCATATAGTATTTACAGAACAGATCTTAGGTGGCTATAGATGAAGCAGAATAGACCAGTCCAAGCCCTAACTATATGTATGTCCAAGTAAGATACCATAGTCTAAGATAAATAAAATACTTTTGGGTTTCTCACAAAGATTGCTTCAGTAAGTGGAGTACCAGTAATCATGAACTGCAGGAAGCATTAGCAGTGAATTGTAAATTCACATAAGGTAAGGACAAGCAGAGATTTATTTCACTTTCTTTCATAAAGCAGAATCTGGAGGGTTAGTATTAAGGTAATCAAAGATCCTTCCTGATTTACAGGCAAAAATGTTGTACAGCAAGTTTACTGTTTTTTATCTAGCAGGTGAAAGGTTAAAAGCAGCTCTGTACCCAGAGAATAAAAATATTTGCAGAAGAAATGTATTAAGGAAAGTCCACTTGAATTTTTAATTCTTCTTGGTACCTTTTTAGTTGTCTTCTCCTGTAGTGGAAGACTGCTGATGAGACTGCTTGTAGTTTTGCCCCCATGAGACTCTAGCAAAAATGCTGTCATTTCAAGTGTATTTACCTCAGCATTAACCAGCGGCCATCACAAGAACAATCAAACAAACAAACAAAACCCAAAACAAAACAAAACAAAACAAACAAACAAACAAAAAATCAAACCAAACCGAACCAAATGAAAAACAAAGGTCTGGTTGTCCTGAAGTGTTCTAGCAGCATTGTTTTCAACTCAAGGACTTAGAAACTCTCTAGAAATGGTGTTACTCTCCAGTTCTAGGCTATGTCTATTTCTTTTGCTGTTTGAGTATATGAAGGAGTAGGAAATAGGAGGACTGGCAGAAATGAGTAGATTCTGATGCTAAAAGTCTGTAATGCAAAGATGTGTTAATCTGTGCTGAAGTTGAACATGCAGCCTCCAAAGAGATCAAATCCTGTCACGACGTCTGTTCTGAAAGAGAACCCCACACGTAATGACTGGGCAAGTGGTACTTAATCAGTGGCTTACTTTACATAGGTAGATATATCCAGCATGCTGTTGTTTTTCCCAAGTATATTTTTCTTGGATGGGGAAGAGGATTTGTAATCACACATCCTTGTATGTGATTTCCTATCAAGCTGATCCCACAGAGCAGATGCCTATCACTATCCCCAGCCTGTGGATTTAGGTCCAGATCTTTAAAGTCGTCTGAGTAAATAAAGTAACAGGAAGGGATCAGGAGGGGTTTACATGCAGTGCCTCTTTTGAAGTCATACATCATGTAAAATTTCTCTCAATAGGAGTCACATTGGTGCTAAATCCTACCTCATCTATTTTAAGCTGGACTCCCTGATCCTTGAAAAGCCACTGTCCATGTGCTGGTGCTTTTTCATCAGTCACAACTAGAAATTGTGAGGACTGATAACAGTGAAGCACTACCAAGCCTTTTCTCAGCTCAGTACTAGAATCTTATCGGTCTGATCCTGAGAAGCTGTGTTACCTGCACACCTCTTTCCCTCTTTTTTGGTCAGTTATTTCATATCCAAGACAGACTAAGCTGATGTTACTCCTCTGAGGCACTTCCAAGGCACCACTAGTACCCTGTCTCTCTGTCCTCTTGCATGTTACAGGCTTGGAGAAGTGAGCTCTGTTCTTCCCTTGGCTCCATTTCCCCAGGGGCTCTTGCTTGTGGAAAACAGCCTGTGTTTGGAAGGGCTCTAGGTTTGCTTGCTTGCTTGCTTGTTCCATCAAGAGTTGCCACTTTTGATCTTTCCTTCTGTGCAATACAAGCACAGGGCACGCATGAAAGCGCATTTCATGCATCACTGTCCAAGAAGCACAGGGGAGAAACTTTTGGAAGGCAAAAAGTTCTTGTCATCGATAGGTGTCCTACTTGGGAAAATATTCCATGGTACCACACACCTTTTCTTTTTCTTCTGTGTTCAGTCGGTACTGATCTTTATTCTGCAAGTTCTCACTCTTCAGGAAACAGGGACTGCTTGGCCTGTGTTGCTTCTGCTACTCTGTGGCTGTGTGGATATTCTTTGCCAGACTGCAAGAGATGTTTTTTTCAAGCTGAAATGCTTTCTTCAAACAGAAGAAGAATGCATGGGCCTGTTCCTGGCTACACATGTACATTGTGTTAATACTTGGGATCACTGGCCCTGAAACAGAATCTAAGGAGTAACATAAAATAAAGAAAATTATATAAAACTTTTTAAATCTCATTTCTGCTTGTAACCTCTCTGAATCCTTGAATATGTTTTGGAGATGAAACAACAAATAACATTCAAGTTTTTAAGTTATTTGACTCATGGTGAGGTAGGAAATAGACTAGAATAGACTAGTTCTGTTCTGTTTTGCATGACAAATCATGTCCCAGGTCTGAAGGCTCTATCCAGGAGAGAAGCCCTCTACAGTGCAGGCCCCAGGCCCATCCAGAAGAAAGAGTGAGAGAAGGGCACAACTACAACATTACTCAGGCAGAGATTAAATGCTCCAGGGAACAGAACAAGTATTTTTCATCTCAGAAAGATCTGCAGCCATTTAATTCTGGAGCTCCTCCTGCTCCACGCTGAGGGCTTGATCTTTGAGCCAAGATCTTTGATCTCCCAGTGTCAGAGATGAGGGAGTTTAACACCCTGTGGAAGCCCAGCTAAACCGGATAAACCAAGAAGACTCTTACAAAACCCACAGTATCCATGTACTTTTTGCAAATGTGATCTCAAGACAATCCATAGCTCTCATCCCCATCACAAGGTACATGCTTCCTTCCAAAACAGTGAAGAGCCAATGCCCAGGCTGACAAAATTGCTCATTCTATCCTTTCTCCAGTGCAGAGCTGGGAAGAAATCAAAGATTTCCTCAAAAAGTAGTGGTTGAGAAAGGAGGGAGTAAGAAGAATCAAATCAAATCAAATCATATTAAAAAATAATAGAATAATTGAGTTGGGAAGAACCTACAATGATCATAGAGTCCAACTGCCTGACTACATCAGGGCTGACCAATGGTTAAAGCATATTATTATATATAAGGGTGTTGTCCAAAAGTCTCTTCAACACTGACCATCTCAGTACATTGACAATCTCTCTCAGGAGCCTGTTACAGGGTTTGATCACTCTTTGGGTAAAGAAATGCTTCCTCATGTCAAGAAACCTCAGCTGATGGATGCAGCTTTGAGCCATTCCAATGCACCCTGGCTCTGAATCCAAGTAAAAAAACATCACCTCCCTCTCTCCTTGTCCTTCTCAGAAAGTTGTAGAGACCAGTGAGGTTGCCCCTCAGGCTCCTTTCCAAACAAGAAAACCCCAGTGTCCTGAGCTTCTCCTCACAGGACACCTGCCAGCCCCTAAAAGTGAATTACTTACTCTGTGTATCTATAAATGCCTTCAAGAAGCCGCTTGCTTTTGATGCAGGCGATACTTACCAGAGATGCATTGCAGAAAATACTGATGTTAGAAGCAAAGGAAAAGTAATTTGTCTAAATGCAGACATACACCTAATGAACCACTGGAAAATCAAGTAATAAATCTCTGCTCAAAATCAGAGGCAATCCACATATTCATCCTGAGTTAACAGTTCTGGAGCCTGACTGGAGGCAGTGTTTACTCATGTTTCCTAAGTTACAGGAGTTGCCAATCAGGAGACCATTAGCCACTGAGGAAATAATTTACTGGGGAATTCAGAAAGCAAAATGACCAGTAGCTTGAATCAGAAGGCTTCCCTTTGGTATTCATTCACACACAATGTTCATTTAGCAACCCCTGCAAATTGTCATGCTTTATTGGTGGTGAAGGTTGTTTCCTTTTCTGCTTTTGTTATTGAAATTCTCAATGATTATCCTTTCAAGGTCCTCCCCAGTACTTTTCAAACACTTTCCCATCATTACTTCTTCATTTATGTAATATACGATACCAAAACTCTCAGAACATGTCATATGATCCTACTCATTACTGGGTTAATTTATTCATAATACCATTTTCCTTATAAGGCTGTGCTACTGTCAGTTGGTCAAAGAGCAGCTTCCACTAAATGCTAAAACTGTCATATACAACTGTCTTCACATTTCTGCTGAGTTTAAAACTGGATCCCAGCTAATAGATTCTTATCTTTGTTTATGGTAGAAGTAGATCATTGGAATCTCTTCTTTTCTGTCGTAAATCCTGTGCTCACCTGGTTAAGTCCAAAGTTCACACTTGTAAGTGACAGAAGATTTTATAACAGTTTATTTAATGTCTGTGTTTCTTATAGGAAAAAAAAAAGTTAATTTGACTTTATATGAAAACCACCAAAAGATGGCAAACAGCATGAGTAATGGCTAACAAGTTGCAATTTGAATACCAAGGAGATAAGAACCAGCATGAAAAAAACTAAACATATCAAATTTTGTTATGCCTCTAGGGATAGGCAAATTTTTCTCTTCCATATAAAACTTTATATAAAACTCTGCTATCAAGGCATCATTGTTATATTTCCTTTTTAAAGAGATGGGTTTTATAAATGTAGATTGTTGGGGGTTTGGGATTTTAGGTTGGGTTTTTTTTTCCTTAGTACAACTGTCTGCACACAAAAGAAGCCTAGAAGCATAGAAAGCAAATTGCAAGCTAATTTTGACAAGCCACACAGAATAATCATTTAAAACTTTTAGAGTACACTTGAACCAATTTCACTTCCAGAGATGAATTTCATGCAGTTCAGAGAAGCCTACATCTTGCTTGTACACACATGAAAGTCCCATTGCAGGAAAGGCATGCAGACTTATTAAGGCTAATATTAATTTTATAGCATATGTCTCTTACCTATGATTCACGGCTGATTTTTTTCCATGTATAATTGTTCTGTAGGAAGTTGCAATTGAAGATACAATAAAGTAAAAGAATAATCCTTATTGTTCCCAAGTGATTTTTCACTGTATGGATTTAGAATTTTGATACTACAACCCTACAGTGTAGAATATTTTAAAGAACTTCCTACGTGTTTTTGACTGTAAAGAATTTAATATTGTTTTTGCAAAAGGCCTCGATAAGATTGTCTGCCTTGGACTCTTCTTTGTTTTTTTAATTAATTCAAAGTATTGGAACTGTCTATTGGAACTGCAAACCAAAGAAACTACTCTAATTGTTCTTATCTTCAGTTATACACAGATATAAATATCCTTGGTTTGTGCACTAATTGCTGACTCATTGACTTAGTAGGAAGGAGTATCATCAGCTTCATTAGGTGTTGGGTTAAGCCAATAGTGAGACCATGAATGCAAAATCACGGGACACAATTTCAAAATTCATAGCAAGAATACTCTGGGATTTCAGTATTTGTCATCAACAGACTGTTCTCCATGTCTTGTCATGTAAGGAGCTAGTGAAGCTGACTACTGGGGTCAGAAGATTTTTATGACCTTTTCTTTCTTATTTTCCTTCTCATACTCCATTTTCTTATTGATGATTGTTCAGCAGACTAAACGAAGAAGACAAACAATGTACAATAAAACTGATGCTTGGTAAGAAAAGCCTGCAACAAAGAGAAGCCATCCTTGTGTTTAGGATTGACAGCCATGGCCCTTTTATCCCACTAGAACTAGCTGTTTTCTTTCTGTGTTCAGCTTTTTCTGTATGA
The DNA here is from genome assembly GCA_037013685.1 of Acridotheres tristis. Lineage (NCBI taxonomy): Eukaryota > Metazoa > Chordata > Aves > Passeriformes > Sturnidae > Acridotheres > Acridotheres tristis. The sequence goes on along the minus strand of CM072886.1, from coordinate 58,036,273 downwards.
CAATGGTCTTCATAGGCAAACACACATGCCAGCAGTTATCCCATGTTTCAGATCAAATTCTGCAATGATAAAGATCTAGTTCCCAAAACTACCTTGTGTTCCATCTTCATGAGGGCACAGCTGATGGGCTACAGCAGTCTTAATTCCCATCCCTTGCTGTTCTAACATTAGGTGGTTTTGGTGCTTGGAAACCACGGCTGAAATATGCCACCACAGACCTTTCACAGAAGAGTAGAGGTATCTGTAAATGGGAAGGAAGATAAAAAATACATCCTGATGTTTTCCTGGCATTGTATTTCAAGGTGTGTCTGCTTTACAAAAATAGATAAACATCAAATCCCACATATAGATACAACTCTTTGTATTCTCGGCTGGTTTTTTTTAGCATTCTTCTGTGTCCCTTTAGCAGAGAAATCTATTACTGTCCCATGGCATTTCCTTAGAACATTCAAATCTTGCTTATGTTGAAATTATATTTTATTACATACTATATTACTAAATTAAATGTGTATTTTTCTATGCAAAACAGATGCATGTGCAGCTTTAAAAGAACCTCGCTTGTTCTTGGATGTCTACATTTGCTTTATGTTCTAAACATGAAAAAGGCTTTAAAAAGTAATGTGAATGAAAAATATTATAAAAGAATAAAAACCTAGTGCTGTCTTTAAACCTCCCACACTGCAATTGAGTACAATTCCAACAAGCCACAGGTGTACACCATATGCATAGGTGCAAATGTGATTATGAGAGGTCTGATGACAGTTCTGGGTCCACAAAGCATTCATCTCAATATAAACATCTGTTATGTATTCAAGGCAAAACTGTGCAGAATATAGAGCTATAATTGAGGTTTTAAACTCAGAGATATCAGGAAACTCCAGGTTATTGCCCCAACAGGAACTCAGATTTGATCACATTATAAAAAGATAGTATTTTTTATTAGTGTACATGATGTTAGGCTTCGTGCCTTATTATACTGAGATGGAATTGCTTCAGCTCAACAGAGTGTAGGGACTACCGACTTGGAGTGATGCACTTATTTCTCAATTATGAGACTGATGCACTCTTCTGGCAGAGGGGCTCTAATGAGCTGGGCTGTTGTTAGCTGTCAATATACATTGTGTAAATCCTGTGGTTTGATTGGCTGCCCCCTGTCATAAACCAGCAATAAATAGGATGTGCCCAACTTCTGTATTCCACTGCTGACAGCTGAAGTTGCCAAATCCTTTGCATCATATATAAAAGACCCTGTTATCAAATGCTTTTATAATTTGGCCAAACTTTAGCCGTGCAGGATTAAATTTCCTGTGCCTTGTGTCTGCCTTTAGGCGAATGTCCTTTTTAATTTCTTCTAAAACCATTTCTGAGAAAGAAATAAGTGGAAACTATATTAACCACACAAGGTCTCTTCACAGTTCTCTCTTCACATCTTGCTGCATTTCCAAAAGTACAGACTGAAAGGCAAAAAAAAGTCAGGCTTAACTGCTGGGTACTGAAAACCTTGGCGTTGTGCAGTTAAGAAGCCTGGGACAAGAGAGGGTATATTATCTTCCTTACTTTCTTTGCCATTTTTATTCTTCTAACCCCAGATCAGTCACATGTAAACAGGACTAAAGACTCACTCCTACATCACATCAAATAGCTTTTCACAGTATCAATCTCTTCTCGAGATATCAACAGTACATATAAGGCTTTATGGGTTTTTTTAAACAAATATTATAAGAGGAATCCTCTTAGCACCACAATGTCTCAGACTAAAGGCTTACCGTGCCCTCTCAGATGCAATAGCTCAATATCACTAGGAATCAGAAAAGAAAACACCAATATGTCACTTTGGAAGACTGAAGTGTCTTCATGCTTAATAACTGAGGTTTGGTTTGGTTTTAGTACATGGTGATTTGGACCTCCATTCTAATGAAAATACATTTCTAAAAATAATTATCATAAAAATATCACTGAGAGCTGTCAGGTGGAATCTTTTGAGAAGATTAAAAATGTGCCTGCCTTCCTTCCTTCCTTCCTTCCTTCCTTCCTTCCTTCCTTCCTTCCTTCCTTCCTTCCTTCCTTTCACAGAAGGATGGGGCTCTTGCTAGGCTTGCCAGTGAATGCCAGCTGATGTTCTCTTTGGTGGGAGAATATCACCCTTGAGAATAAGACTACAATCCATACACTTAGCAGTGGAAACACAGTGGCAGGGAGGCTGCACTAAACTGCACTGATTAAGGATCTTACTTTATGAGTTTTTACTTTAACAACATAAAAGTCCTAAAAAAACCCCCGAAATTAGATGCAAAATTTTCCTAAACTTTTACTTCAAGGAAAGATAGAAGTGATATTTTTTACCAAGCCTTTCAAGGAAAAAATAGACAACTTTAACCCCCCAGCCTTCATTCAGAGAAGATTTCCCTCCCTCTCCCCTACCTCCCCCATGCACACATCCATGTATCTTTGTGAACTGAGTAGAAATCAAAGCAGAATTTGACTCTGTGTAATGAAATCTATTTTTTCCTCAAAAAAGCCTGTCACGTTACAAATGCAAACTCTTTCTAGTAAATTTTCCTTTCATTTTATTTCTTCCCTGTGCTTTTTCGTCCCCCCCTGGCCCTTTTTACTCTCTCTCTCTTTCTCTCTTAAGCAGAATGAAAAGAGTTCTTTAACCAAACAAATGTAAATACGGTAAGTGGTAGGGATTTTTTAAAAAGTATGTTTTTCAGTTCATCTAACAAAGACATATCTGTCTGCTCGAATGATTCCTTACTGAATATGAATGAGAAGCCCTTTAATGAGGTACGGTAATTAAGCTCTGGCAAGCCCCCCTAGCCCCCTGTCAGCAGCTTCCCAGGCAAACAGCCATTGAATCCGGTGATTGACAAACCAGACGCTGGACATGTACTGTAGCTGATGGGGAACAATGGGCTGGGGGGCCATGGTATCTGACATACCCGGCTGTTTCAGCCCCATCAAAGGGCTGGGTTCCTGGGGTGTCCCTCTTGCTGTCCCGTGGGGCCAGAGCTGCAGGTTTACCTGCAGGACTCTCCCAGCTCCTCTCAAGGTGCCCATCCTGGCTGGGTGTGCGCTGTGCCCGCTCCACGTGTCGCTGTGCAGGAGCAGGTTCTCTCCTTCGGCACTCGAGTGTTGCAGCGCTCATAAATCTTTTTAATTGTTAAAAGTCTTTAACTATAGAATAGGATTCATTATCCATTGTGTTTGCCAAAATGCCATTTAATAAGTTGCTTGTTTTATTAACCCTGACAGAAAAGAAAACAGGGTTCTTTATCTCCAGCTGTTGGAGACAGATATGGGATTTCTCTGAACAGTTTTGCTTAACACATTGCAAAATGAGTATGTTTAACAGGTGTGGATTGACTGGCCTACTGTTGAACTGCACACCTTTTCTTGCTGACCCATACCCCGGATAAACAATACCCATGTTTGCAGAAACCATGTGTGAAGTATTTGTAAGGGAAAAAAAATGCACCAAGAAACAAGCACAACAGAAAAACTTAGAAGTCTTGGTTTCTACCATCCTGTAACTCTTGCTGCATGATAGCTCAGCAGCCCAGATGGGAAGGATTCATCTTTGTTTTAAGTGATTGTAGCCATATGGATTGGCATTGTGAGGGAGTGCTTGATTTCCAGGCCAAGAGGTTAATTTCCTTCCTGTATGTCATCAATTCTATAACACATGCAAATGCATTACACTCCTCATGGTCATTTCGAAACACAGGTAGTGAAGGCCTGACTGCAGGCTTTGTAGAACAAACTGGAAAATGATTTGAAACATATGATGCCAACTTGCATTTTGAAAGCAATGCAGGGAGGAGAAATGTACTTTTCAGGGAACTGTTTCAATTTAAACAGTTCCTATCTCCTAAATAACACTGAAAATATGTGCAAATATGTATATAAGCAAACATTATCTGAATAAGCTGTTAGAGTCATTTGTCAAAATTGGCAATCTGCTCTTATTAAAATTGAAAGCTCAACACTCTTTCTTTCTTCCTGGACTTTTTTTTTCTTCAAAAAGCAGAGATAAATCCCAGTAGTACAATTAAAACACCAACTAAATATTACTTCGTTGGGCTTAACGATAGATTACAATGTGTGCATAATGACCCAGTTCTAGTAATATCATCTGATTTAGTAAGGAAATCAGAGTTTGCCATATGTTCACCAATAAGGTCTTAGAAATTCTTCTTCTTGTTCTTGATGTCTCAGCCAACTGCTAGTGAGGATGCTGTTTGGTCCTGAAATCATCTTGGTTTTGAGCACCAAGCACATTAAAGTCATAAGCATGTGGCTCATTTTATCATGCCATCTGAAGGAATGAGCAGGGGGCTATCTAATAACCTGCCACCTGCCTGCCCTGAATACCTTTATGTGTGAAAGTGTTCCAGTGTGCAGGCCTGTTAGCAGCTCCAGAAAGGTATATGCTGTGACTTTAGGGATATTTTAAAAGATGAAAATTAACATTGACGTTTTCCCTAAATATATTAGCACACAACTGGCAAGCTTAGTTTGTTCATATGACAAACCAGAAGGCAACATCAAAACACAAAACAGGAAAAAATCAAAACAGTGGGTAAAACCAGACTCTACTGTGCCATTTAGCTGTGTATTTGCTACGTCTGTTATGTATTTGTTATTTGTAGACTCATGAACTATTGTTCATTAATGAGCACTTTGCTGTGTATGAGCCAAGTCCAGACAGAGACTAAGGACTTGCTGTGTACCTATAGCTACCAAGGATCATAATGAGAGCTGCAGATGTTCCATATAACTCAAACTTTGATACTCATCTCCTTTAGACAGCCCTGTTTTCCTTACTATCTCCCCAATAAATTTTTTCACACCCATGTGCAGGTTAGAATCTGTTTCACCTCTTCAGGCAGACTGGACTTTGAGCTGCCACTTACTAAATGTCTGTCCTACCCACCCTGGGCTCTCATTTTGAGACAGCAGGAATGGTGGGAGTTAGCATTGTTCCAGGTTTGTAATGGAACAATCAAACTGGAATATGAAGATCACGGTGTTTTTTGACACCTAACACTGATGACACACATATTGAACCAGTATTTTCACTGTTCCATCAGTATTCTGGCAAGTAGGAGATTATTTTTTTACTCCTATTTTATATGGTTCACTGATTTACAATTTTTTAAAATAATCCAGGGGATTAATTTAAAATATTTGAATAATATATATTGAAATTCTCTTCTTCCAATTACTCCCCCTTTTTTTTTTATTTCTTGAATTCATAGAGCCAAAAATATTTTTTGGTAAATCTCGATATAAATGGAGTTTTAGTAGCTTATTCCAACACTGAGTGTGTCTAGTATTTGCATATGTAAATCTCTTTATATATGTGTAGCATTTCATGACAATTTATAGATCTGAACTTTGATCTAAAATGCTTAATCTAATATTTATTGTAATTTAGCAGTACAAATGCCATACTTAATTTGCTTCTAGGTGTAGAAATCTACCCTGAAAGAGGGAACATTTAGATTGGTTATAAATAACAAATCCTTCGTGATGAGGATGATAAGGTACTGGAAGAAGTCGCTCAGAGAAGTGGATGCCTTATCCCTGGAAGTGTTCAAGGTGAGATTGGATGAAGCTTTGAATAACCTCATCTAATGAAAGATGTCCTTTCCATGGGAGAGGGTGCAGACTAGATAACCATTAAAAAGTCCCTTCCAACCAAAACCATTCTGTGATTTGTTCTGTGATTCAATGTGGTGTAAAGTACAGACACTAAGTAGTGTGTAGAAATAAAATTTTGTATTTAACCAAAGTATGTCCTTATTTAAGTACTAGAGGAAAAGAGAGCTGGAGGTACCAAAGTCACGTTGAAAGTATCTTTTATCTAAAAGTTTCAGTTTTTTCCAATTTGAAATTGCATCACTCATTCCAGACCCATCAACATCACTTATTCCAGGGCTATCAACAAGCAGGAGAGTATCAACTGGTTATTTCAAGACATTCCCCATCAAGATAGTTGTATGAAATGCTTAGCTAATTTTTCACAGATCTCTCTAACAGGTTGCAGACAAAATACAGATTCTAGTTAGAATTGAAGTAGCTGCTACAGCTTTTGGAGTCCCAAAGCTTTTTATGTCAGCATCTGCTGAATGCAGTAGCATAAGGTTGGGTGGACAGTTATTGCAGATAACCTCTTTGCAAACCCTACTACTTGGACTTCCTGAACATCCATCATTGATAACCAGTGGAGACAGGATATTTCAGACTGGGAATACAGTCAGTGTCTTTGTTCCTTGAACTCTTATGATAAGCTAAATCCAAATACACCAATTTAACGTCGTAAAACAAAGATGCTTCTATTGAAAACTCATGAAAACAAATCACTTCAAGATGTAGTCTTAATGTGTCTTTTTAATTGCACGAGCATCTTAAACAAAATAAGTTAAATTGTCCATATTAAAAAATGCAAACTGGTTAATTTCTATATGCTTTTTGTTAAAAAGGAAAAATAAAACTGAATTCTAAAAATTGTTGACCTTTAACACAGTACATAGGGAAGTGGTTTTTTTTTAAAAAAAGCATGACAATGATAGTAGTAATAATAATAATAGCCTTTAAAATATTTTGTAGTCAGATACAGGGAAAAAGTTAAAACTAAGCCTGCCAAATCCAATCCTTCCAGTAAGCTGGACATTCTTTTCATGCCAGGCTATAGGATTTTTTGTGTGTGTCTTTACAGTTTCACACATCTAGATGTTGTCTAATTTTATTGTATAACTGTATTAATATTAATTCTTAATTAATGTCAGTACTATCCAATATTAATGTTTTACTGTGCTCTTCTTTCTCACATCTCTTTATTTTTCATCCAAATACCAGGATCTCTCATTTCTCTTTCCTTTCCTATTCTTGGTTACAAGATTTACTTCAAAGGCTATGAGTTAAATTAAAAGGCTTTATTTTTAGATTTATGCTTTTATCTTTAGACCCATGGTCAGTTACCAGGACTTAATCATGAAGACATGATAACGAAAAGACCATCCTTTCTTTGAAGATCTTGATGAATAAACCATATAGCAAAGGTAACAGTATATTTCAGAAGGAGGAGAAATGTCCTCAAATTGCGCCAGGAGCAATTTAGATTGACTATTAGGAAAATTTTGTTTACTGAAAGGGTAGTCAGTTATTGGAATAGACATTCCAGGGATGTAGTGGAATCACCATCCCTGCAAGTGCTCAAAAAGCATGTGGATGTGGCCCTGGGAGATATGGCTTAATGGTGAACACAGTCATGTTGTATAAATGGTTGGTCCAGGTTATCCCAGAGGTGTTTTCCAACCTTAATGATTCTGTAATTCTACGAAGACAAGAGGAGCAAAGTAATGGGGATTTTTGATTATTATGACGGTGATTTTGTGTTATTGGCAAGGTTTTGTAACAGAAGGTGTTTGACTGAAGAACTTGTTGCTCATGCGACTTCTTCCTACGGCACAACACGTCACGCCAAATCCCTGAAATGAGTCATGGCACGTGGTACAGAGGCACTGCCACACAACTCAGGAGCCCTGCGGAGTGAAATAAAGTAGAAGCTTCTGCCATAAAACTTAGACTGAATTTTTTAGTTCTGGAAGTTGCTTGATTTGTATAGCCCAATAAAACTGGTACTTAGGCAATTTATTTGCCCTTAAGGGAAGTGTCGTGACTGCAACATAGTGTAAAGATAACCATGCCAGCTTTAAACTGGCTAGACAAGACATTGCTAGCAGCCTAATGAGGAATCAACATGGGCCAATTCATTGAGTATTTACCCTCCTTTAGATGCAGATGTGGCACAGCTGCATGCTGTTGCCACCCTGATTACTTTAGTGATAAAAGCTGGCTGTGGCAGGAGCAGAGGCAGATAGCTCAGGAAGAAATTTTGGCTGTTGAGATATTTAGAGCAGAAACAAAGGAAATTTGCCAGGAGCCAATTGCTAACTTTTCTTGGGGGTATTGGTACATGGAATGTTTGCCATGAAGAAAGGCTGAAAGACTTGGTACCTCTCCTTCCACTAAACCTATGCCTACCTCAACCACAAGCTGTCCTTTGCTTCTGTCAGCACTCTGGCCTTGCAATAGCCCAAAATGTATTTTCCGCCCATCTTTTCGAGAGGCTCAAAGCTTGAGAACTGCTAAAAAATTTGTTTTCCCTTGCAGTGATTACCAGGGAGCAGCTGTTTTTCCAAGTTGCCAAGCTATTTTCTTTAGAACTTGCATTTCTTGCTTGAGTTGACCCACACCATATCACAGCACTGTGTGACTGACGGAAAATTTCTATGATAGAAAATCTGTAATAGCCCAGATAAAAACACTTCCTTTTCAGTTTTTTATTTCATGAGTCCTCTATGTAGAAATGCTTCAAAAAGGCTTTTCTTCTCTTGTGATTCACTGAAGGTGCTTTCTTGAAGGTAAATTATTATAAAAATTATAATCAAAAAGTTGGTAATTGCTTTTTTGTTTTACAGGGACAGAAAGATTTTATCTTCCTCTGGCAGTGAAGTATTATTAAAAGTTCTTTGATTTCATTTTTTTCTTGTATTTTTAAAAATTTCAGTAAATGTTTAATCAAATAGTTTGCTTTCTGTTGAAAAAAGCATCTCACCAAAGTCAGGAAAGAAAGCCTTGAAGGTAGATATGCTTTTTAAATTTGTTCACTACTATGCCACAGTTTTCATTAGTTTTTGGAGAGCTGACTGGTGTCAGAGGGTAGGTCCTCATTTTCAAACCTTGAAATCCTTTGCACAGACAGCTGTTTTAGCTAATGTAAATTGATAGACAAATGTAAATTCCTCATGGGAGGCTTGGCAGAGCCTTGTCAGTAGTAACCAGATAATCAGATTGCAAATCCACTGCACGTAGGGAGCACAAAAAGTCTCTTCAGACCCAACCATTTGTTTGCTGTTCCAAGGTATGTGTTCTGAGATCTTTGAGGGGATGTGCACAGTATCTACTTTTCTGCTCAAGTGGAGCTTTGCAATGTGGATGATGAAGAGTATTACAGCAAAGATATTGAGAATGTGTCAAAGAATTTGGTAGAACTGTTGCATCTAAAACATTTTCTCAACTTTCTTGGAAAGTAATTCAGAAGTTAATAAATTTCATGTCCATCTGCCCTGATTTTCTTGCTTATTGTTATATCTCTGATGTTTTACAAATTTTGTATCCAGCTCTATAGGAGTTGCTTCTCTCTCTCCCTCTCCCTCTTTTTTTTTATTTCTAAGTCAGTAAACTATGATGTATGTGTCTCTCCCTGAATAACGTTATTATATGATGCTGCTGGAGCCCTGAATAGCTTGGCTGTGGACTGCTGAACCCTTTGAATGTAATTGTTTTAACACCATGAAATGAAGTAATGCATAAAATTGATAATAAACGGATATCTCTCTGCCTCTGCATGCAAATGAGCACTTAGCGCCAGGGCACAGATGCCACCATTGTTTCCCCCCTTGAAAATGACAAAGTAAGTGAAAATATCTACCAAGAGCTTAGAAAGTACGGTAGCTGCATTTTCATTATATTTTAGAATTTCACAGAGTTGGGAAAGCAAACTCTCCTGCCAACATTCAGAAAGGGGCTGGATAATGCCTGCCTGTAGTACACTGGAACATACAGTGAAGCAAGGTTTTGTTGATTTTTTGGGAAGATAAAGAATATAGTTATTAGTGATTCTCTTCCACTTTCATGTTTTTAATTTTACAATCTCATTTTTGTTTTTGAAACAAAGACTGTATTTTTTATCTCAGTTTCTTGCCTGCTCCTCCGCCTCCTCTAAAAAGTACATCTAGAATCAATGTGTTATACCCATTAATCTGCAGTGCATATTAAACAGGCACATTTAGAATACCTTGGGTCTGGCTGCAGCTTTGGATTTACCCTTTGTTTTCTAATTTATACTTTTAGTTAATAAATATATCCAGGAACTAAAATGATTACTTTGTTTTAGAAATGTTGTACAGGCTTAGCTTTTTTTCTCCTGCTTTAACAAAAGGGTAGAAACCCATAAAAGAAGGGTATTATTTTATGGATTAATCCTTCCATTTTCAAGCATTAGCTGTATCGCTGTTCATTTCATGAAGGGATCTTACTTAGAGAAAGAAGGTCTAAATTAGCTTGTGACATTTTTTACCTTTGCTCCTAGGTTAACAGTTTCAAGTTCCTCATTATGATTCAAAGATATTCACAAGGCTTAAATATTAATAAATTATATTCATATTTGAATCCATCATCATTTTCACAGAAGTTTCCTAAGAGTGCTAAATTAACTTTTCACTCACTTTCTATCTCTATGAGTCAGAGTTGAAAGATTTGTTGAAGTCCAGACATACGTTATTTGTGGATTCTGCCATGTCTAAATGCCTCCTGTTAATAGAGAACTGCCTCATCGTTAATTTTCCCCCTTTTTTTTGGTTGTTTTCTTTTGGTTTTGGTCTTTTTTTGTTGGTTTTTTTTGGTACATTGCTTGATTTCTTGCTCCAATACTCTGTAACTTCGTGTTTATCACTTACTTCCCTGTGTCACCTACTCCCCTTGCATCTCTGAAGCTCTCTGCAGTTTGGAACCTCATCTTTTGTCAGTAAATTCTCAAGTTAGTCCTCACTCTGCATGGACAGCACTTCCATCTCTTTGTGGGGTGTCCACGGATGACTTTTTTGAAACATAGTTGATTTGAAAAGTCAAAATTAATTCAATTCAATCTAAGTGTAGGCTTTTACTAAAAAAAACCCCAGTTCCAACACCTGGCCCTTATCCCTATCTGCATGTACTTCCTGTTTCAGATCTGTCAGTCGTGTGGCAAGCCAGAAAAGAACTCCCCTTTTACTTTTGCATTTGGCACATTAGAGTTTTGTGTCTGGTCACGAGCTGACCTGAGTCCCTTGAAGTGTCACCATTCCCAGACCTCATGCAAGAGAAGTGACAGAAGAATGTGATCAGGCCTGGGGGAGCAAGGGGCCACTCTTATCCACAGCAGCCTGTCCTTTCATCAGGATGAGTAATGTCATGTGGTACCTTAAATTTTCATTAGTTTGTGCTTTCTTGGTTTTGGTCTGCAGACCTTTTGCTGATGCTATCAAACTCTTTAGTAATCTGTCCTTTCAGTTTGCTTCTTTCCTATATTTCAAATAAATGAAGTTTTATCTAAGGTAGTGGGATTTTGTATTTTCTGTCATTCCTTTCCACTCATACTTGGCATACTGATACAGTTGTGTTCATTTATAAACTCTCAAAGTATTTTAACTGGCATTCTCCCATTTTAAACTTTCCAAGATTTTTAACTGGCATTCTTAAAAATCATTATTTTTATTATATCTGTTCTTCACTTCCTAATAATCATGGAGACCATTTCATGGTCTCTCCTACCTATTTGACCTTTCTTCTTCTTATATGCAATCATTTCCCATAATTTAGAATCATCATTAAAAGATCTTTCCCTCCAAATGCTTTCTCTTAATGAATCAACAAAATTATCATCAATGGGAAAAAACTGTCTTACCCATTAACTCCTTACCTGAAAGATGCATGGGTAGTTGAAATACCCTACTTCCACTGAGGCCAGAGTCTTGGATTTCTCTGGTTGATATTCACAAAAAGCTTTGTCCAGTGCTGTATTCCCTGTCCCAGCAGCACGTGATTCTCCATTGTAGTCATTGCTAACAGACTGTCAGCAACTCTCCCTGTCCACATTAGGATAGCTTTTCATTACTTTACCTTTCCTGAATTATATTCATTATAATATTATATTATATATTTCCTGAATTATAGTCTTCCATATTCATAGGCTGGCCATGAGAATAAAAATGACATTCCATTTTACTAACATTTTGATCCTCCCATTTATATCTGTTATTCTTGTAATAGCACACAGGCATCTGCTCAGTGGGAATGTCCATCTCTTCAAATTTTTGTCACCTCTGTTATGATTAAGCTTGTCCTTGTGTTATTTAGGCCTTCTCAAGTGACTGCTTTACTTCAGCTTTTTGCACACATCCACAGTTTGATCCTCGTTTGCAGTTTTCACCTGGTTAGCAAGTGATAAACAATAACACACCCGTTTTTACAAGGACTAAACGCTTGATGAAAAGTTTACGAACATCATGAAAGTATTTACCAGAAGTGCATATTTTCACTAAAAGATTATCAATATTCTGAAATGCATTTATCTACCAATAAATGGACAAGATTACATTATTTCCCATTCAGAAGTCTAACAAAATATTTAGTTAAGCTGTGCTGGCTTTGAAGTCCTTGGTTGAAACATTTTAACATTCTTTTTAAAATTAGTTTTTAGTTTTGCCATATCATAAGCATTTCTATGTATACATGTATGTCATGTCCAATACAGTCCTCTCAATGCAGAGTGAGAAATTTGTCTTGTAAGACATCTACAGAGAATCATAATTTTGGATCTAAAAATTAGATTGGGCTTCCACATATCGATACCAAGAATCACTGATCAAAGGAAAAAGAGACATTAACAAGCTGGTTTTACTGTAGAACTATTAATGGAAAACCAGGGTCAAGCAAGGATAAGTAGCAACAAAAGTTATTTGATGGGAATTTTTTCAATATCCCAACTTATGCTTAAACATTAGTGATAGGAGAAAAAGAGAAACCCAATATCTTCCAATAAGGACTTCAGAATATATACACAGTAAACAGATAGAAAAGTAATTTGATGAAGTGTTTCAGTAATATACAAGTAACAAATCCCTGAGCCATACAAATCTCATCTCCTTTAGCATTCAGTATGGTTATGAGTCAACTTAGCTGACTTATGTTGCATCATAAAAATCATGAGATGCATGACTTTGATATAGAACTCAGTTAAATGTGATACTTCTTTGAAATTCTGCTGCTTTCTCAAACTTGACCCTCAGTATAAAGCTTTGGGATATAATGAACCCATCTGCACTAAACCAGAGCACTATATATATATATATATATATATATATATCCCATCCTACCCACCTGCTTAGAAAATATATTGTCCGTTGAAAGTGAAACTATTGTTTTATGATAAGCCGATCTGAACAGCTTCTCAAATAATGGTCAGGGAGTCTATCCAAATACTAGTTAAATCAGGAGGCTGTTTCTCTTCTTTCTCAGTACTGCAGTTGTGGATTTTACATGAGAATCTTCTCGCATTATTGTGGTCAGCCTTGGTTTTAACCTAGAAAGAGTATAACCAGTTCTGATAAAATAAAAACAGAATGATTTCAAGCTCAAATCACAACTGAAGAGTGATTAAGGTAAAAAAAGGACTTTTATTGTCTGTATGCTGTTTTTCAAATATACACTTCTTCAAGCCTTTGCACCAAATTGTTGCCTGAATTGAAGCTGTTGCAACAAGATATTTACCAATATAGAAGAACACTATACATTTGATAAAGTTCAAGTTTTATGCCTTTTCATGGAGTATTTACATAACAGTCAAAGATGTGAGATTTGTTTCATTATAAACTTCAGAATAAGATACATTCTTCTTTTTACCTTCTCACTGGCATAGTTCAGTTCTTCCTTAGAGATTATATTTGAGAAAAAAATACTGTTGGCAGCCAATGTACTTATATACCATCAGTGATAACAATCCTTCCTTTGTCTGACTTGGGTGGATGTTTTCAAGTTCTTTGGGTTCTCTTTTACTTGGCTTGCACACAATACCAAGCATAAGGGGCTTCCAGCTCTGTAAAACTATAAATTGCAAACTCATCCTCAACCATTTCATATTGTAAAAAGTAGCTCGATTTTAATGAATTATGGTTTCTTTCAATGTGACAGAATCTTGGATTCAGATGTGGTGAGGTGTTTAGATGTATTCTCAGGCATACAAAATCCCATGCTCAGCTTGTAAGTATTGAGATTGAAGGGCTCAAAAGCCGAGGTGTGTTATGAACTTTGCTGGCAGTTACTGCTATACTGCAAAAGAAAATAGAAGGCTGAAAAATAAAGTAACGTGCTCAATTTTTATTCCCTGTGAGCTCTTGACTTGGAAACCCAATCAAACCTATATATTCACAAAGAGTAGAAAACTGAGATAAAATTAAGTAACACCAAACAAGAAAAAATTAAAGAATTTAAAAAAATTAAAAATTAAGAACAGTATCTTTTCCAGTCTTAGGTTCTGCAAATCTGGCTGCAGAATGAGAATCATTAGAATACCAATACTAACTCTTTTTCTTCTTCTACCTATTGTCTGCCTTACATGTTTATACCTTTGTATATTCACTGTTTGCCAGCACCTGCCCTCTATAGGTTTTTAAAAGCTGTAGAGATACTGACAAAATGGGAAGGAGGATTTTCAAAGAAATTTAAAGGAGTTGGTTTCCAAACCCTCCTGAGAATAGTTTCAGACCATAGTACTTTAAATCTGTGTTACTTCAGATTATTTTCAGGAGCACAAAATGTAGGTATTGTCTACTCTATCAGTGACTTAGAAGGTGTCAGTTCAGTTACCACCAGTGATTAGCTAGAAAACATGCTGCTGTTTCTAAGAACACATTCTGCTCTTTTTTAAGATTAGTCTTTAATAACTGCAGGGGCAATGACATGTTTTAGTCTTCTCCAGGGTGCTGTGTATTATGCCTTGACAACTAACTCTGGATTAATCCCAGCTGAAAGTGTGCATTTAACTGAAGAACCAGGGAAAGGAGTCTAGTTCCCTTAACATATGACCATATAGAGAGATTCACACAGCATAACAATTATGCAGAAAAAATAAGATATGAGTTGCCCATGGAAATATAGAGCTCTCTTTGTCCACTGCAGAAGCCTGGGGCAAATGGACCTAATCCAAGTGATACTGTTACACAGGGTTTATCTAAGCCACAAAGCCCAGGTGTCTTACTCCTATGGTCTCTATGCCACTTTGGCATTCATTGCGAGGCCTCTGTACCTGGTCAAAGTTGATTGTCTTCCTTCTGGATGATGAGCCCAAACTACTGATACTCCCTTCTCATTACCATGATTCTTTTCATTACTTGTTTTATCTAAACCATTACCTATGGCTCAGTTCAATTTTGTATGAATTGCTCTTTACTGAAGTAGCAATTCACACAGATTTTTCCTTGGCCTCACTCCTCCACTATTGACATCTGTAGGAGAAGCCACGTTAGATCAGTGCTTATCACTCCTCAGGTTTTTTATGGCCAAAAAAGGTCAGCGTGATCATCTCCCCTGACCTGCTGTATAATACTAACTCCTAGGATCTCACTGAGTAAAGCGTGCAGAGAAGTTTCTATTCTGTTACAGTCAACAGGTGTTTTGTCATTCCCTTTAAAGAAAGAATATTCAAAAGTAATTTTTTAACAGAATTTAAGAGCTTGATCCTTTGAAGAGCTATTTTACTTGTTTCTAGAAATACTAGTCCAGAAATCTAGCTTAAACATCAATTTTGGCCTGAAAACTCATGAGAAATTAAGCTCACATGAAAACACTTTATGGTCATGTGAATTAATTTTATCACACCAAACCTCTACCTAAGTTCCAAGAATTTTTGTCACATAAATGTTCATTTTAATGAACATTTTCTAAGGTAAGGGCTTTTGTGTGGGCCATCTTGTAAGAGAAATAAATTCACAGTGTTAAGAATACACAATCTCTTTTGAACATAGAACCAGAAATCTTTACAGGCAAAACAGACTATAGGATGCACAGTTTTTAATAAGCAGTTCCATCTTTTATTACTTAGAATAGAATATGTAGTTGAAAAAGAAGGTGCCAGGTACAGAACTTGAGTCCTGAGACCTGATAAAGAGTTTGTAGATGTTTATAATTGCAAACTGCTTTAGCTGGTCAGTTCAACTGAGAAACAAAAAGTCTCAGTGGTAGATATTTACACCCCTCCCCCACAAAAAAAGAAAAATAGTCATTTTCTAGTAATGCTTGTGACTCCTATAGTAATTTATACTAAGATTCCAACTAATGAAGCTCAACTACCTTGTATGCAGAGACATGGGTATTTGCAGTCAAAATTCTCCCTTAGAATAACAAAGATGCTGGATGTGTGCTGGACAGTGACTTTTTCTATATTTTTTTATTTCTATTCATTTCCTTCACACAGGTATTTCAGGGGAGTCTCATTTCAAGTACTGCATTTGAGAAGAAAAATTCACAGAAGACTACAGAGCTTGTTGTCCAGGTCCTCAGTTTGGAGCTAAGTGAATGATTACATAGTGTCAGCTCAAAATTAACTTCAGACTGCTGGTTTATTACGTTGCTTACTGGGGGCTTTAGTACCATCTTCTCTGATCCAGTAACTAATTTGGCAAATTCATGGAGGACATGGGAGGCCTTTTCTGGGCCCCTGTCTCTGCCTACCGTGTCTGATTCTACAGAAAATTGCCATAATTCTGAAGTTTTGAGGATTTATTCTTCTCAGTCTTCTCCATTGGTGTCAATTCAGTTTGTCCAAATATCCAGGCATTCATCGCTACCCATCTTGCTCACCTCCCAGGTGACTCTGAGAAGAGGGAATCATTTTTAACTCAAACTCAAGACAATGTTTACATCCAGCTAACCCAGTGGATTTTTCTTCAAATTTCTCTGCAAACAAAGCAGGCAGCAGAAATTAATCAGGTTGTCCATCTTTAGTGCCTACTCATCACGCTAGAAGCTCTTCATAGAGTGGTTTGCTTGTTTTGGCTGGAGTACCATTAATTAAAATTTGTTGTACAATTCTTCTAGTGTCATTAAATAAAGGGAGGGAAGGAAGGAGTATGCTGGGTCCCATAATAGGATGTTCTGTTGAGAAAAGCACCTCAGCTGGCTTCCTCCACTGATTGCTTTTTTTCTACAGATAAAATATCTTCAACAACTAAATGGTGAGCTTCCTCCCTGCCTTGCCCTCCTTGCATGTTCAATCCAGTCATGGAGTGTGGATTCTAGACAGGAGCAGGGAATGCAGTTTGCAGGTCCCTTGGGAGAGAATGAAACTGAGATAGATTTCCTGCAATGCTGGTGAGTAATGGGGTAAAACAGTAAAATTCTTCTCAGGGAGGGAAGAAAGTGTAGCCAAAACGTACTTAGTGTGGTTTGATTTTTATTAGCCAAAGTAAGGCATCCACTAATGCCCTAGTCTTACTCCTAAATCTGCAGTGGACTGTTTGTGTGCATCCTTTCTGTCTCTACATGAAATATCTCAGACTACCTGTCTTCTTATTTAACAATAAACCTGTTACTAGAATCAGAGTTCCTTGCTTGTCTAGACTCTTAATTTTTATCACTGTAATAAGAAATCTTGTTTAAAATAAATAAACCTGTTTTCCCCTCCTGTTTTTCCTATGCAAAATGAAATTGTTTCAGGGTATAACCTGTGTGTGTTTAAGCACACTTTAAACTGCTGTGACTTTTGAATTTTGTGATTAAATGTAATTGTGATTGATTACCTGCTGCCAGTCTCACCTGATTTCTAGAACTCTCATAGAAATTAAAGCTTTCATCTCAACAAGAATTACCCGTCAAAATAATTTGTAATAAGCAACACTTTCCCTTATGTATATTCTGTAATTCTAAGAGAAGGACATTATATTAAATGCACCTGATGCATAACAGTAATGGAAAAAAGGAAGGCACAGCCTACTAAATTTTCAGCTCTGGGAGGAGATGGAATCAGTCCCACTGTATGTTGTTTATTATACAATTCATTTCATTCAGTGTAATAAGCAAAATGTTCTCTTCCAGTGAGAATTATTTTCTTGTTGACCTCAAGAAGAGAGTAGACTTCCCTGGTTCATTAAAAATAAATGTCAAAGCAAGATTATGTATAAATGTGTTTATAGCTGATTACTTCATTTTCTCATAAAATCATATGTAGAATTTCAAACCACCTATGTAATTGGTGACATGTACAATCACAATTCTAATGACATATGACAGACTTTCCCTCTTTCCCCCTCCTCTTGGCCCCACGCAAGAAGTCTTGATTAATTCCTACTGCTATGAGGGGAAGAAAAAGGGGGAGATATTTGCACATGGGGGGAAGCTTTGACAGCTGCACTACAAGGACCACCTCATCTTTTGGGAAGACAGAGATTTTAGTCCAGTTTCCCTAAGCCCTCTTCATAGCCATTGCAAATACAGGGAAGACATTCACCTTTCATTATTTTAAAAAAATAATGACTTTAATCCCTTTGGCAATGCTCTTATAAATGGATGTGAGACTGAAACTTAAAAAATAACCTTCCTATATATTAAGCAGTACAAGAAAATAAACCCCATATTTAGCTGGTGCCTCCAGCCTCTATTCTGCTAAACAACCTGGGGGTACCTATGTTCTGTCACAACTGCTGACCCTGTAGTATTTAAATGGGACATGGGGACCTTTGAAAATCTAACTCTGGACTTGTGCAAGGAGATTCCGGAAATCTGGATCATTCTTAATCTAAGCAATGTGCTTATACCCCTGACTGGAACAAGCAAGGTTGTTCCCATCACATTCAGTCTTGCTCTACACTGAGGTCACTGTTTCTTGGATCAAAGAGATGCCTCTCAAATGACCAGAGTTCCTGAATTAGTGTTTTGGCTCATGTACCAATACCTAGAGTTAAAGGTCCATAATTTTCACCGTGCTTTAGGAAAAAAAAAGGAATAATAATCAAGTAATTAACTTTGACTTTCTTTCCCTACTCTCCACTCCACTCCTTTTTGCTAGATCCTCATAGGTGCACACGCTGCATTGGTATTTCAAACTAATTCCTGCTTTGCTGGTGACATCTCCAAACTGTTGCATATATACTGTATGCTTCGATTGGTAAGGTAGGAACTTTTCCTATAAAACCATGTTAAAACTTTGCTTCTGAGCCATGTCTTTGTTTTGTCTCGCTTCATGTTGTTTACAGACTTTTGAATTTACTCTAACCAGTACAAGACTGTGAGAGTAAACACATCTACAGTATATTTTAAAAAAATCTTTCTCCATTTAAGGAGAATGTCTGTTTATATACATTTCTTTCCTATGAAAAGTTTTTAAAATGTTTTAACTTATACTAATCCAGGCAAGGTGAGGTTCTTCCATAGAAAAAAATGCACACACTAAGAGTTCTTGGAGTGCCACAATATTTACTTAACACAGGCTTTAACACAAACATGCAGTAATTCCCAATATGTGTCTAAAAAAGATTGAAAGAGCATGGTGTTTGTGTAGCTGGGTATAATCAGTGCTATGGGATTCTTCCTCTCCAAACTCTGTTTCAAAGGAGCTGAACATGGAGGTCTAAAGAGGAGATAAAGAATACACTTCTTATGATGCATTGGCTAGTAAGTCTAAATCTAGTCTGGATTTAGAGAACTCATAATTTCCTGCTGATATAGGTTGGCTTTTGTGGTCTCTTGCACAACAGGGACAAACAGAAAGTAATGGATTTCATGGACTGTTCCATAGTTTGAACATTTGGTGTGCTTTCAAAAAAAAAGAGGCACTCTCAAATAAAAGATCAACTCAAAACAGATAAGTGTTGCGGAATTTGCCTTCAAAATTAGCTAGTGTCTCTGTATAGATTTTTCAGGATGTGTGACTCCGTGTCATGGGACAAAGAACACAAAAGAAGGGAGGAGTGTATTGATCTGAGCTGTTTGTTTCCATCCCCCTCCCTCAGATGGGGTACAGTGGAGTCAAAATAGCCTGTACACATTGCAGAAAGCACTGAGTGTCTGCGTACGTGGAGACATGATAAGCATCTCTAAAACGGAATAAAAATAGTCCAGACATGGTAGTGTGTAAGAGAAATACAAAGCGAAAGAAGAAGAAAAGTCGTTCCCATACCTCAGGGAGGAAGTGAAAATGCCAGGCCTAATCTTACTTTTAGACAGTTCTGCTGATCCTCAATGCCAGGGCACACTTAAAAAAAATCTAACAACTTCTGAAGGATATTTTAAATTACAGACACCAACTTGTCTTGACTCAGGATTTTATTTTTCTGTGCTTTATCTTTGAAATCCTGGGTTTTTTTCTCTCCATGCAACTTCAGATCTTTCAGAAAGGAAGATATTTGAGTTACCACTATGCAATTATTAAAACAAGCCATAAAAAGGACAGGATCACCTATGACAGAGCCAACTATAAAAGTTTTGCTTTTTTTTAGCTTTGGGGCAGCAGGGGTATTTTCGTGGTGAGTTTGGTTAGAAAAATTACTTTGGAAAAAGCATTTTAAAAATTCAGTTAATAGATTTATTTACCAAAAAAAAAAAAAGGGGGGGGGGAATTATTTGAGGGGAGAATGGAGCATGAGAAACTAGTTCATCTGGTTTCACCTCTTGTTTAGAGTAAAATCTACCTTGTGTTTGGTTATAACTATCGCAGCATCCAGCCTTGATTTTAAGCAATCAAGAGATGGATAATCCACCATTTCCTTTGGTAGTTTGTTCCAACAGTTAATCATTCTCACTGTGGCTTATTTCCAATTGGAATTTGTCTGGCTTTTAGCCATTGGTTCTTGTTATTCCTTTCTGTATTAGATTAAAGAGGCCTTTACTACCTTGTATTTTCTTCCTGTGAAAGCACTTATGTACTGTAATCAAACCACCTATCAATTTTCTTTTTGATAAGCTAAATGGATGGAGCTCTGTAAGTCTTCCACTAAAAAAACAGCTCCTTCAGGCCTCAAATAAGTTTTGTGGCTTTTTATCTCACTCTCTCCAATTCTTCAATATGTTTTTTAGAAAGTGAGCACAAACTGTGTGCAATATCTCTGTCTTGTTCTCTAGAGACGTGGTCCTAGTTGCCCTCATGTCTCTTCTGTTTATTCACCCAACAATTAGATTAACTTTTTTCCATGAAATCAAAACAGAAGCCCATTGAGTTGTATGCTCACTATGCCATCTGTACCCCTTTCAGAATAACTCCTGAAGAAAAAGTGTCCCACATTTCTGTTTTGCTACATGCCTCACTTTGAATTGGTTGTATTGCACACTGGACCCAGAATTCAAATGGATTCAGAGAACTTATTCAACAGGCCAGCCAGCCTCCTTCTGGCTTCCAGTTTTAACAGACTTTTTGCTATCCCACAAATTTTAAACACAAAAATATTTCCATAAGTATGCCACTATTCAAAGCACTTCGAGGACCAGGCACTTGGCTATTTGCTCATGCTCTGATGTACTTTGATTAATGTGTTTGGCCAAATGTTACATTAGAGTTTTTCAGAGTAGAAAGCTCCACAGAAAAACTATCATACAGCTAAATATCATTTCTTCCTTTAGTTAAGTTTGTGGGACCAGTAAATTTTGCTAGCTATACTTTTTCCAGTAGTGACATATTAGATGTCTTTTAGTCTCACAAAATCTTTCAGTATCAGGTCTCTTTGAATTCTTACCTATGAGCAAGTCCATGAACTTAGAAACTTCTTTATTTTTTGTCCTTCTGAATTACCAATGTAGTAGTCCCTAATGCATTATTGATTACAATAATGATGATTTATTACAACATTATCTTGATATTTATACAAATAGAATCAATATTCATTATTAAAATTCAAAACTATGTCAGTATGATAACATCCCTTCTCAGCTAGCACTTCTTTCTGGTGGAATTTCAAGGATTCTTTCTCACTGATTTTCATTTTTTTTATCATTTTATACAAGCCTTAGTTCCCAGCATCCTTATTTTCTATACTAAAGTCCATTTTCCACTAATATTTTACACTGGGTTTTTCATGGTTTTCCTCTATTTTGGCACTGTTAGTACCCGGTTGTAATGGGTGCATTCAGCTAGCTGTTAAAATAAAATGGGTTTTTCCTTTATTTATTTTTACCTTCTGATAAAACCTGTTCTTGAAATTTTGTTCATACTTTTCTACCTATATTCCAAATCCCCTTTTTTTCCTGGTAATGTTAATTTGGCTCTAGAAGAGATACCACACATCACAAAGCAGTGTGCTAACTCTCATTACTGTATTAAAATGCAAGTTCATTATTAATAGAATAAATTAGTTTAAAAACATTGCAAGTGTAACTTTAGAGGTGATGATTTTTATCCTTGTTCATGATTTTTGCACACATGATGCTGAAGACTGCTCAAAACATTTTGTAGTCAAGGGCAATGTGTTGACCAAATGGATTGGGACACTCCACTCCTGCCAGGTTTTTTATTCATCTGTTTTAACACTACTGTTACTGCAGTGACAGAATCTGTCTTTTTTCAAATTATCTTTGCTGACTTGTCATGTGGCAAGTAATGTCATATTTTTCTCTGTCCTACAAAGAGATAGGAAGCTTTCTAGAATTTTATTTTTATTGGAACTAATTGGTTTAAAGGAAAGCATACTCATTTACAGTTGATGAGTAGTGACTCTTGTAGTTTTGCCCTCTGCAATTCCCTGTCAGGTCAGGCATGTAGACATGCTTCTTTGTCTGAACATTTGAAACTTAAAACTCAAATTTGCAAAAGCCTTTACTTATTTTATTCTCCAAAGGTCTATTTTCAGAAATTCTCATATCAGTACCAGTGCAAGTCAGTTGGATTTAGGTGTATTGGTAATTAGCTCACATAGTTTTCACACCTTTATATTTACTGTCCTGAAAGATTTGTGGACTTTTGCTGACTGAGAACCAGCTCCATATCCAACCACCTTTTATACCTGAAGCCTTCCTCTTGTGTTTGCATCTACTGAAAGATTAAGCTACTTCTTTTTTTCTGATGCAAGAAGTGTTTGGGTTTTTTTTTTAAACAAAAGTCCTCTTGGATTTTCAGTGTCCATTGATGAAAAGCATCACCTTTGAATGTAGGGGCTTTCAGTCCCAGGAATGTGTGTTTTCAGAAGGAAACTCAGGGTGACAATGCCAACCAACGTGGTGTTGGCTGGAGCAGACACATAATCTGTCAAATGTGCCATTTTTGTGATGGTGGTAGTGGCTCGGACTGAAATCTCAAAGGGGAAGTGTTGGGAAGAGCTATTTGTTCTTTTGTTTCTGAAGGGAGTTGATAGCATGTTCCACAACTGTCTTTGCACTGCCAAATAAACCTGAGAAATCACTGTATCATAGATATTCAGTTAAATAGAAATAATTACCAGCCCGTGCAATTATGTGTGTCACACAGGCTTATGTTTGGCCTAGCTAGTGCAAAAATTCTGTGCTCAGAAATGTGAACCATATGGACCATGATACTTTTGTCTCTACAAAAATTAGTTCTGACATTTAACATGGGTTTGTTTTCTAAATCTAACCAGCCTGAACATCCCAGCTTAAATGTTGCATATGATTTGGTTTATAGAAACCCAGTAATATAATTAGAAATGGGCTCAAATCAAAATGATAGAATTTAATATTGCAATACTGCAAATTATGTAGAAGTTTAGTTCTACGTTTGAACTTTTCAACCTTGGACCCAACTCTGACTAAACTGTAGTATGTCTGACTTCATTTTATGGGTACAAATTTGCCCTTGTAAAACTTGCACTCTCATTCTGTCACCTACTTAATTTACAGTGGAAATCTGATCACAGTCACCTCTAATTATCTGATTTGCAGCAGTACTTAATGCACACTTATTTGCAGCACAGCTTATTATTGAAGGGCAAAAACAGGATGTAAATCTTACAAATGCAAAATACATATAGCAACATTCAGAAATATGGTAGGATTTGGGCTTTAGAAAACTCTCAGACTAGTCTGGAGTTTCACACAGCTTGTTCAATGTCTAAATATTTTTTCCTCCTTAATTTAAAACAACATTTTCTTTAAAGGCAGACTTAAATGAAATGTTTATTTTTCTCACTGCAGGAAATGCTGAATGAGACATCGAGCATGGAACTCTCTCCAGAAATGGGCAGGCACAGGTAGCTGGCTTTTGGGCAGGAAGATAGGTCCAATGTTTGTTGTATTTTGATCTCAGTCTTCTCAATAGTGCAGAATTTCTGCAATTTCTTTGTTATTTTTTTTTTTTTTTAGTGTCCTTGCTTTCAGTGCAGCATTTGACAACTGTGTGTGTCAGGTGCAAATGCAGACAGAGTAAGTTGGAGTAAGTTTAACTGTTTTGTTCATACTGAGAAGCTCTCTGGTCATCCCTCCACCCCTCTGCATTTTTCATACCTCTCTCCCCCTCTCTCTTTCCCACATTTGAATTTCTCTGTGCTCAGCCTTTTCTTTGTTGTTGCTTTGTATTGTGACTGGATTTTTTTCCCCCATTCTCTTCAGTTTCACTTAACTGGAACATTAAGTAATCCTGAAGTTCTGCTATGAATTCTGAGCCACTCCAAGTTTTAAGTTAATTCAAGAATGAAGCAAACAAGTTTGTTTCTTCTGAGCCAGGGAACGTGATTTTTTTTCTTACAGTTTTTCAGGAGTATATAGTATCATCTCTCCAATTTGAAGATACTGTATTTGACTATATTTTTAACTCATAACTTCCCACTAAAAGCACTAAACACACACATGCTGAACTTCTGCAAGTTCAGTGGTTTTATGCGAAAGTTAGATTTTAAAATTAGAAGAAATTAAAAAGCTTAATTCTCTTGAATGTAGAAATGTAGAAAAGATCAGGCTTTGTAGCAGTTTAGACAACTTTTTAGATACTGAAGAAATTAAAAAAAATATATAAATTTCACAGAGGTCCAAAAAAGGACAGGGATTCTTTTTTTTGTAACCCATGTGGTGTGTGCATGTGTGTTCTTGTGATAAAGCTGTGAAGTTTTTGGCTGCCCTTTTCTGGCTTCTGTTGTTTTCTAGGGGCTCAGTGGGATAGATAGTTTGTGCTGTGACAGGACATGCCAACAAATTGCATCACTTCTGCCTCGGTGGCCGAGGACAATGACATGCCATATGCCCATGGCAAGAAATGAATGGGGCTCATTTACACTGGCACTGGGTGCCTTCAGCCCTGTCAGTCTTCAGAGGCTATCCATGGCAAATTGGAAAGTAGCACTGGAGTCGCAGCAGCATGAAGAGATGCAGCCTGAAAAGCTCCCAGCATTCATAACTTTATGAACAACATGCAGCTTTGAAAGGCAAAAAATATCCATGTGACACCCTGGATGCACTTATCCCATCCCTTTGCAATTTAACCTTTTGTTTTCAGAAAGAAATAGAATCACCAGTCCTTTCCTCCTGTGTGTTTTTCACATGCCACGAAAAAATAGAAAATTAAAAAAAATCTTTGAGTAAATTCCAGCTGCAAGAAGAAAACAAAAACACAGTGGGTGTCATGCTTCACGCATTCAAAACAGTTTCTCTGCTCAAACAGACTGCCGCAAAGATTTGCCCCAAAGTTGACCCCGTTGCCTCCAGTTTGCACTCCAGCAACAACAAAACTCATATTTGGCCTCTGACCTTCTTGGCAGCACGTCATTTGTTTCCATGTGTTGAAGCAAAGGATGATGGGCGATGATTAAAGAGCAATGGGTCTGCTGGCCTGAGACACTAATGAGGATGAAATGAGAAGGTCAGTGATCATCCTCACATGGCAAACTAGGACATGGAGCTAATCTGTTGTTAATTGTCCTTTACATTTGTTTTAAGGACAGTGGCAGGGATAGGTGGCAGTCATATGTCTCCCTTCTTTATAATCTCTGTAATTAGCATGAGAAATAGAGCTAGGCTTGCCTGGAGAAGCCTGAAATGTGATTTGCAAGTGAGTTTTATTAATTTTATTTTATTTTATTTTATTTTATTTTATTTTATTTTATTTTATTTTATTTTATTTTATTTTATTTTATTTTATTTTATTTTATTTTATTTTATTTTTCCATTTGCAGCTTATACAAATCCAGAGTTGGCCAGAAGTGACCGACTGGCAAGTGCAGAGACAGAAATTTGTCCTTGCTGTCCTTTTCATATAGGTGACAGTCTATAAGATGTGCAGCATGCAGTTCCTTCTCCTGTTCTTCCCACTGGTAGATTTCTCCTTAGATTTTCTGGGATTGTTGGCAGGTTGCTTGGATTTCTGTGCATCTTCTCTTCTTCACCTCTATCATGACCTAGCTGCCCCAGTACTGTTTATCTCAAAGGTATCTAGGTCTGAAACAGGAGCATCTACTCTTGCTGTACAAACTGTCCTGTAACTTGTCTGCCCATTGGCCTCAGCTGACATTAAACTGAGAAAGCAGAGGAGAATACCCTGCTCCCTGAACCCACCAACACTAATGCACAAACCTCTCTTGTAAAATCTCAGCAGCCACAAATTAACAGGGATTACCTAATTAAATAAGATATTGCTGATTTCAAAGTCTTAATTTTTCACAAAACTGGCACCATAAGATGTTGGATACAAACATTTTTCAATTACAAATCCATTCATTACATTCCACTGAAAAAGGGAAGCTAGTGGTTCCTGTCTCCTGTTTTGCTGTTTCTCTCAGAGGAAGAGAAGCCTTAAAGTACAGGTTTTACATTTCTTGACGCTCAGTACACAATTCCTCCTTCACTTCATCAGCTGCTAACTGCTCCTGATACACAACAGCCCAATGTGTTATAACTTGTTTTGTCATCTCTGCTGAGAGACCATGCATTCCCACTTTGTGGTGTCATTTTGGTAGAATTCCTAATTTTTATTTTTTAGCCATAAACTCCCCTTGCACAACTAATGGTTGTGTTCAGCCTCTCAGAGGGAAACAAATCTGCTAGCCAAATGGCAATCAGCTGGTGAGCTAAAGCCTGAGAGCTTTAAAGTATTTGTCTAGTGAAGAGTTTACTGCAGTGCTAATCATAACACACTCATTAATTACTCATTTGGATTAAGCAGAAGGGTCAGAGGAGCCATCTTGACAATCCATCCCTATCAGTGCCCTTTTCCTGCCAATTAGGACAGAGAGAATTTCAATGGCTGCAGCCTCTGCATTTACACCTCCAGCACCACCTGCCTTTGCCCTTTATCCTGCATAGCACATTAGCCACGACTGACAGCCAGCACATGGGCTTCAGTCTCAACAGAGCACCTGTTCAGGTATGAGAAAAAACATTGATTACAAGCTAGAAAAGAATCTGGGCTAGGAACCAGGGAAATGCTCATTTCCACCTCCATCTCTGGGGCTTCAGAAACGGAGTCTTGAAGTGGAGACAGTGAAGTCTGGTTTTTTGGTGAGCCTTTGGTACAATGAGAATGGCCATTGTAATGATGTGATTTGTGGTCGTCAAGGCTAAACAAAAGCAGAATCCCAGATGAAAGGAGATGAACAGCTGTTCTGCTACTATAGCACACATGGGACAGGAAGGGTAAGAACGCTGGTGGGGTGAAGTGAGGGATTTTGTGTCAGCTGTTTAGGTGTGTGAGTTGCAAAGGGAAGAACACACCTATCCTTGCCCTTTCCAGATGAAAAAGTCCGTGATTATAGGTGGCACACTTCAGTCTTGGAGTCTATCACAAAAGTTTGTGTTCTGGCACCTCTTACAGCCCATTATCAGGAAGCTCAGTGCTTAGTTCTCAGCACTGTCTGGCATTTCCAGAGTCACTCTATTGTTTGCAGCGGAATTATCCTGGATTAGTGCCAGTGCAACTGTTCTTTTTTCACCATAAATTCTTCCTTATGATCAAAATTTTAAGATCTGGTCATAGTCTGGATGAGTTCACATTATTAGGAGAATATAACTGCAATTTTAGGGATTCCGGATCCACCCCTTCTGCACTACCACATTATATACTATGTTCTTCAGCAAAATCTGGTTTCTTCTTGAAATAATACATTCTCAAGTGATCACAATACTTTTTTTTTTTAAATGTACACAAGATTGATTAATCTCCTCTGCATGCTGTCATGCTTTCCCTTCATATTTTCCAAACCTTGAACCCACAGGGATTTTAGTTAAGAGCTCACCTCGTTTTTTGTTACGCTTCAACAACTCAGTCACCTGAAATATCCAAACAAATTAATCCCAGAGTTAAACACTAGGACAACTGGCCTGAAGGCATATCTTGTAAGGAATTCCTTGGCTTCAGAGTTTTTGCCCCTTAGTTTCTTCTCCTTGCCTCACCAAAGGCTAAGTGTTTTAAAATAAATTTTCCCCTCAGAAGTGAAGATAAGTGTGATAAAACCAAGCATAAATACAGAAGTGAGTGAAATTCCTTTGGGAAGGGCTCCAAGACTGTTGGATTACCTTATTTTTCATGAGGGCTGGTGAAGTTTTAGAAATACACATAGATGACCCACTAACTGTTTTACTACTTTTAGATAAAACTTTGATTCTGAGTTTCAAAGACCTCCTTCTTGGACACAAATAAAACCACAGTTAAAAAGCTGCAAAGCCAGATCTCTTTGTTTTAGAAGCAAATATACTACCAGAAAGTGCTTGCAGTATTGATTGGACATTTGTTAAATACACACATACAGTTCCTTGAGGTGTTTGCAGCAGAACTGTGTTGGTGCCTCTTCCTTCAATGAAAAGACTACCAAAATACTTACAGGACTCAGCTAAAACTTGAATAATTGTGATTAAACCACAGAGTAAAGATTTTGAAAAGTCACCAATTCAAGAACTGCAACAAGCAAATAAATATATTTTGCAAAATAATAATTTGCCTGTGACTTTTCCAAATAAAAATAGGTAGATTTTTCCAATAAATTACTATCAGAGAACCTTTTTCTCATATCTACATCTGCCACACTTGCTGTGTCCATTCAAAGCAGTGCTTCCACTTCAGCATGTAAAGCATCTACAAGTTGCCCAAAGTACTGACCATTTCGTAGTAACTTTTGGTAAAGGTAGTTCATAAGCATATTTCCTTCTTCATTAACTCTTCCACTGGTTAATCAACAAAATATCATGTTTAAAATGAAGTTGTGTCTGTTCTGTCCCATACATCACAGAGAAAATTATAGTTTAACTTCTCTAACCAGAAGCAGAGACATGTATGAAGCACATTAGGTAAGTAATCTGCTTGCTTTTTTAGACATAAAGCAACTCTATCCTTAAAAATCACACTGCAAAATACTACTTTTGCACCTCTGTCTGACAATAGCAGAGTCACTGTTACACCTTATTAGCAGGAAACTGAAAGAGGAACATCATTTACATGTTTCTGGAGGTTAGCCTGTTTCCTTAAATTCAGAATATGGTTGCTAAATATTGCTACAAATCAGCCTAACCTTTTTTGCAAGACATTAGCGATTAGTCCATTTAATAAAAGCTGAAATGCATAGAAACTGGGAAATTTACTGACTGTGTGCCCTGATAGGCTTGGTATGCTGGTAAAGGTAACTTTATCATATTCAGTTGTGATCTCCCCTGGACCTTCAAGAAAATTCCTTTGAGATGCGGGGATATATTTTTGTTTGCGGTGGCTTGTGATGTAGATGGATTTTTGTTGCTAGAAAGGAGTAGTGACTTGCACATCCAAAGTAGGGTGAAGTAAGACTTCTAGGTCCCAGATTCCCAGACCCTGCCAACCCAGGAGACATCTGGATTCACAAGGTACTTAGAGAGCTCCTCACCTCCCTGGCACTCAGGTGTGGTTCCAGGCGATGACGACCTGAGCATTTTGGTACCTGGCTCACACCTTAAGACCAACCAGTCCCTAGACAGTGCACAAAAGTGGCTCACAGATGTGCAGCCCTTTCTGAGAACACTTGACTGTGACTTTCCTCTCACAGGAAAGATATTCCTTTTTACTCCACCACAAAGTATTTAATCTTGAAAAGTTGAAAGATGTGAACTTTTAAGTTTCTCAGGTTTTGATGGGGCTTGAATCTGTCTTTTACCTGAAATAAGTAGGGCTATTCTAGGTAAGAGGATCTGACCACAAACACATGTGATTGGTCATATGTCAGAGTATTTAACTGAGATGACACTTTAATGAAACCATAGACAGAGAAATGCGTAAGTAGGGAAATACAAAAGTAAGTCTGCTGCTCACCCAACACTTAGTGAACCATTACGGTTTTAAAAAGAACAACGTAAAGAATATTGTATTTAATTTGAAGTTTTTAAAGGATCAATTACACATTCATCCATCACTACCACACTTTAAAAGAATGAGCCTGCTCTGTGCAAGCAGCAGATATAGACAACCACCTTTAATGAAAGGCTGGGGGCTGGTGACCACAGGAGAGAAAAAGGACTTCCACACAACTTAGGTCTCTGTTTGTTAGAAAGCGCTGTTTAAGATATACATTCTTCTGCAGCATTCCGTATAGACTGGCTCCAGGCACCTCTGTTCTCAATGTATGGATTTTTAAACAATTTGTCTGAGACATTTCCTCAGATACATACTCACACAATACATTTATTCTGGTGTATTACATAGCTAAGCTAAGCAATGAAAAACCTATTGATAATAGTGGAAACGAATATCACTTGAATCATTCCATAGACAATAATTAATTACTAGAACTAAATAAGAAAATAAGAATAACAGATTCACCTACTCAGTAACATTTAGCAAACTAAAATTACCTCACCAGTATTGTCACATGTGTAACTGGTATTTTGGATTCTGTCTAGTTTGTGTGAAACAGCTGCTTAGAAACATGATGCCATGACTTGCATCATAAGATAAAACAGAAGGGCTGAGAGAATCTCCCACACTAGTACTTCCAGTGTTCAATAACACAGGTTTACACAGGTCTTGAGTTATGGGCTATGAAGAAATTCATCCAAGGAAGAGCAAGCACAGCACCAACAGCCCAACTCTTCTGTATTCTTTAGTCTCTGCACACTAGCTCACAACTCTCTACCAGTCTAACTGGTGTGACATCCCAGTCTGAGCTCCCTACTTTTGGCACTGCCAGGCTCTGACTCCTTGGGTGCCTGTGAGAACCTCATTTTTTGGGAGCAGATTCTAGACTTATTGCTACAGATCAAACTTGTGCCAACAGCAGCTGTTAAATTTGACCCATTATAACTAGATTGACCTCACGTGAATACCTCATTCAAGTAACTCAAGAAAAGCTATTCAACACTTTAAAGGCCAGAAGTTTAATCCCCTTAAGTTGCTCTGGATAAATGTACACAGCTAAAAAAGTTTACATACCTGACCTAGAACAGATGGTGTGTATCAATATTATACAGACTTTCTAGACACTTCATATTTTTTACATTGATGTGCATGTGCATTTTTCCTTTTTTAGATGTTAGATGCCTACCAACTGCCATACATACCAGTGTATGTTTGAGGGAGAAAGAGACAAGGGTCTGTTTTAACTTCTTTGTCTAAACATTAAGCTTCTATTCAGACCATTTGGCAAGTCCTTTCAGCTTAATAAGACTGCTGACTTTCAGTGTCAATAACTCAATAACAGGCAGGAGTGCAAGCTAAATATATATCATCTGTTTTTAGAGACAGGGCAGGGGCATCAATGCATTTTCAAGTGCTTGTCTTTAGAGCGCTTAACCACACAATTCCAAAACCATCACTGAAGTCTCTCCAGGAGACTTCATATCCTCCAAAGGCTTCAGAAATGCTTTGAACCAATCCTTAAAAGTTGGAATTAGTTGCTTTAAGAGTGTGGTTAAAAATTGCATATTCTGTGCCTTTAGGAAGATGTGGAAGTGCAAGACTGGTGATCATGAAGTTTTTTGGAAAGTTTTTTAAAGGCAGTTAGTGCAAAATGCTTTTATTTTCCTGTGGCAGGTGTCCCATGCATAAGGGTGCTGAGAGATATACAGAGAGAAGCATGGGTGAACTCTAGAATAAGCAAATATCTGAACTTCACCCAAAAATAACATTGATGACAGGCTTATATATTAGGAAACAGAGTTATAAAAGCAATTTCATTCTCTCAAACTTTTTGTCTCTGACTTAGTGTTCAGCCTCAAAGAGTGTGACCTCTGCCTCTTGTCCCCTTTCTTGGCTGCGTGTTGGGGGACTGGCTGTACACTGCTCCCTTATTTTGCCCGGCTTTCTTTGCAGAGAGGCGGTGAAAGCAGCACATCGTCCTTCCATCCCTGCACAGAGTCTGGTGGGCCATTAATCAGGTCAGCCAATCAGCCTGCAGGGATTAGCATAATGTACAGACACACTTAATCAGGTCTACTATACAGTTAATCATGTGTATGCTAATAGTTATGGAGGATTAAACATTTAGGACACTGGCTTTCTGTTCTGATTGGCTGTGTTTCCTACCTGTTAACTTTCCCTCTCTTATTTTGTTTGGGGCTTTTTTTCACCTGTTTATTCCTCCAACCCAAAGCTGTGACTGCCAAAAGTGTTTCTGTAAGGCTGCCTGGATAATAAAGGATACATTTAAATAATGAGGGAGGGAGGGCGCAGATTCAAATGTTGGATTCAAAAACTGATTTCAGACCAATAAAATTATTATTTTTATGGAAAAAGGTATCTATGACTTTGCTTCGTCAGAAAGTGGTCTGGATCTCAAGAGCTATTACAGTTTAATCATCAAACTACATCCATTTCCAAGACAGATTTCGAATTTGTCAACTAGCTTTTAAAAACAAAGGATCTGAGTGTATTCACTTTTGGTAATCAAAAGCAGAAGACAGCAATAAGATTATTTGGCTTTTCACAGGAAATTGGGAGAGAGAGAACAAGTAGCAGCCAAAAGTAATCCCTCCAGCCACTCTGTAATTGAGTGTTTGCATATAGTTGAGGCTATCTAAGCAAGGGCTGAAGGATTCAGTGAGAAGGAAGGGTGGAGTGGTGAGGAAAAAGAGTGGGGGGAGAGGCTGAGTGAGAGGCACAGAAAAAATGAGCCTGCCAGTGGTTAATTGAGCATATAGATTCCTAATGTGTCAGGCACTACCCTCTCAGATGAAGGATGACACTTTTTAGGACGCATCTTCCTTTGTTACCATTTTAAGACTAATGAAGCCTGCAATTCATAAACCTGATGCTGGGCACTTATCTGCTGCCAGGGCAATCAGTACAAGCAGAAGCCTACAACTTTGTGTGTACAGGTTTTAAATATATGCTTTTTGGGCAGATAGCATGGTAAATGCAAGCACATATTACTGAGATACCTGTCATGTAGCTAGATTTTAAAATCAGACATTTAATTGTTTCAGAGAACAGTTTTGTATTTTTTCTGGGTTTTTTTTTCTTTTCTTTTTTTCAGTGAACCAGGCCTGCTTACTTTTATAGTCTCTACACAGCAAGGCTCCATTATACAAAAGTTGTAGTTTTTTTCCCCTGCCTTCAGGTCACTTGTTAATGAGCTGAGCACTGGTAGAGGATGGAAGCGATTACAACAGGATATGGGCAGAGAGATTTCCTTTATGTTTCCACAGAATTATGAAAG
This sequence comes from Acridotheres tristis, assembly GCA_037013685.1. Taxonomy (NCBI): domain Eukaryota; kingdom Metazoa; phylum Chordata; class Aves; order Passeriformes; family Sturnidae; genus Acridotheres; species Acridotheres tristis. Next base: position 58,003,136 of record CM072886.1, on the reverse strand, counting down.
CGAGCAAGAGAAAGAAGTGATGTTTGTCACCAGTCTAACAGAGACACTTCCCTATGGAGGTTGATGAGAGCACCTTACTGCAGGCTGGACAGAATTCGGGTGCCAGGGAAAGGCTGGGACCCACCTCAGCCCCTCCTTGTGTAGTCTCTGACCTCCTTAACCTCTGCAGGGCTTCCTTTATGAGCATTCCCAGCCAGATGGTCGAGTCATCAAACCTTTATGAGCACAAAGTCCTTTTACCACTTCACAGTTTCTTCCAGCCTAAAAGCAGGGATTGTAGACGTGTGAGGAAAAGAAGCTAAAAGGTGTTAAGGATAAAAACAAGACATAGGGGTGGCTTCTTTCTGGATTAGTAACTTAGTGTGATGTCTATGGTTTTGGTACTGTCTGACTGTATTGACACTATCTATGAGAGTGTGTTTAGATCTTCCAGTACAAAATGTTTTATTACACTATTATACAAGCATTTAGATTTTTTTGGTTTTGGTTTTGGTTTAGGTTTCTGGTTTTTTGGGTTTTTTTAACCCCTTCTGTTTCTAATGGTTTGAGACATTTTTAATCCATTCATCTTTGTTGGGTTAAAACAGCAAAAGATCACTGTTCTGTTTTTGGAGGGCTGATCTGTAGTGGCAAAGAATGTTATCTACCTTCACTGGCAATAGGTGACTTAAATTACGTGAGGCCTGAGCCCAGCAAAGTGATCTTGTTAACTTTATGAGAACTACACTCTGGTTTCCACCTGCATCCCAGGGTAACAACCTCACTTATGAGGAAGTCAATTTCCAACCACTCCTCCAGGAGGAAAGTTAACTCAATCACCAATTCCTGAATTTAAGGGTTACACTTTTCCAATTAGAGAACACACACACACAGAGAGCGAGAGAGAGAGAAAAGCAAAACATGTAAAACTGCAACATTGCCGAGATGTGTTATAACCATCTTTTGATGTACAGCACTAATTTTAGAATCATTTAAATCAATTCTTATCACTAGCAGCTAAAGTCTAAAGTAGAAGACCCATGAATCTGGGTGAGGTCAGACTCCTTTGCAGGTTCAGGTTGATTGGTTTGCAACAAAACCACTGAGATCTGCTACTTTTTAATGAGCTTTTCTCCGAAGAGGCGAGCTTGGATTTTCACTGGGGATTGCTCTTGAGGGTGTGTTTCACATCTCTTTCTCAGACATTCCCTCTAGACCTTGATGTTTTCCCACATTAAAAATCATCAGGTAAGTTGATGGTTGTTCACCAAGGTACAACATATTATATGAGATCTTACACCTGACCTGTGTTAGTGAGAGAAGGGCAACAATCCTTGCATGGTCCTCATATTCTGATTTCCCTTTCAGAGGAAGCAGCATAATAAATAATTCTAGCAATGTACCTACCCTCTACTTGTGGAAAGGGATTTTGACTCAAGGGCCAGTAAAAATAGTATGTACTGTGGAAATTTACTTTGCCACTTTTCTGTAGGAATAGTAGGTTTCTAGGTGATACTGAATGTTCTTTAAAAACAAAAAAAGCTCCACCATAACAATCGATGAGATGTACCTTGTAGAAGTGTTTCCAGAAACTAATATGGTCTACAGTTTTAGTACAACTTCTTTTACTCATCTTTTTTTAGATTTGCAGTGTGTTTAAATATCTTTTATTTTCTATTGCATTAGTAAGAAATGAAGGGGGTTTTTTTTGGTCTTCCTATGATATCATCAGTAAAAAAAGCTGTCCTAGGAAAACTCAGTGTTACATTGTCAAGTTTAGTCCCCTCATCTTACTGCAGATTGCTTTATGGAGTTTTTATATGAGTATCAGTTTTGAATATGAAATGTGATTAATACATAGGAAACACATATTTGTAACAAGTTGCCGAGAAGAACAAATCTAGCAGAAAGATTATTCATCTTTGAAGTATAATCAGCTCATTAGAGAGTTTATTTTGCAGTGCTCATCAAACTGCAGGCTGAGGCCTTGAAGAAGACCCTAAGAAAATGAAACTTTATATAATTTAAGTAAAAAAAATTGTGTTGAAAAAGTATTTTTCTTATAGCTTTATCAGAGTCATCTGCATTAAGTTAATATGCTTGAAAATTATATAAATATTTGTAGAATATCAATATGTCCACACTTACAATTTAGATAGTTGGCATTGTATATGCATACTTTTCTCTTTTCCTGAGAATTCATCCCCACTACATCTTTCTTTCCCTGTGTTTTTTAAAGAAGAATGTAACTCTCCAGACGCACATAATGCAATATTTTCAAAAACATTAAGCATGGTCCTGACAGAACCTAAGAAGTTCAGAGTTAAGTATAAAACTCTGTCCTTAACTCACCCCGCTGTGCTTAGGTATTATAGCACATATGGTATGAACCCCCCACTGCTCTGAGGCCCTCTGATTAAGTGCTGCAATACTGTACCTAGACACAATGTGGTGACTTAAGGAGAGAATTTCAGCTTTAACCTGAATGTCCTGGTTCATGTGAGACTGTTAATGTTATTAGAACATAAAGTGGGTGGTTTAATACCTTATATATGGTGCTTAAAGTTAGCAGCAGCTGCCAGGGACTGGGTTCTGCACTGGCTTTTGCCGGGGGGAGGGGAAATCAGTTGTTTTTCTTGCAGTAAAAATAGAGCATGAGACTGCTTTCTAAATTAAAAGAAAGTTTATTCATTGTGGATGAGCTACAGGAAAGTAGTGCAATCAGCAAAACAGAAACAAACTTGGGAGGATAAAGCTGGATTTTTTGATGGTCTGAGCAGACAGCATTTTTCTATAGTGAAAAAAGACTGAGCTCATTCTTTGGTCTTTGCACGTGTCTTCTCATATAATGCTGCTTGTCTGTTAACATCTTTAGAGATGTCCTTTTTATTTTTTTGCCTTCGTCAAAATCTTGGTATCCAGACCTCAGACAGGTTATGGATGGTGCATGTGAGTGTAACAGCAGTTTGAACAAAGAAATGGGTTGGGGGAAAAAAAAATAAAAAAAAAAAATCAGCAAGTAAAGCCATAAGGATGTAGCCACCAAGGTTTTGATAGCACAGTTTTTTAAGTCTGCAATGTTTACTTGTGCAAACCAAGACCTTGTTTCATGAGTAGGTTAATTTTGCTGACTGTTCTCAAAAGAAGAGGCTACTTAGTGCTAGATTATTAATGACCAGATTTCCCTAACTGAAGACCTGTAAAAACAGTTGCAAGAAAGCAGACAGCAGAACCTACTCCTTACTTGGTAAATACAAACTATTCAAAAGTGAACAGTTCAGGTAAATAAAAATCCAAGTGCAGTTTGATCACTGTGAGGCTGTCAGAGGCATGCAGCTGTCCAAAACACTTTTGGTTCCTCATCAGGCAAACTGAGGTACATGTAAGCCATAGCCCAAAAGCACAAGGGAAAGGTTTGATAGAACATTTTTGTTCCTTAGTTTGTATATACACATTTCCTACGTCTTGGTCGGTAGGCTCTAGACAATAGGGGCACCCTGGCAGGCAGTTGTTGTGTTGGCTTAAGAAAACAAGCAAGTGGGTCTTGAAGCATTTCAGCATGTGGTGACCATGTCCTGAAGTCCTCGTTTAGAATTTACTCTGTGTGTATGTGTGTGTGTGTGTGTGTGTGTGTCCATCTGTGATTTTTTTCCTGTGTCACTTCCCTGAGGTGTTCACTGATACTTCATTTGCAAATAAAGCCTCTGTTGATGAGTGGGTTTTTTGCTGGCTGGAGTGGGGGAAATGTAGAAATTCAAGCTATTCCCCTTCCATTCTTTCACTACTTCCATGGGTGTCTAGGGATAACTTCAAGCTACAGATACTCTTCATACGCTCACTCCCTTAGCAGAAAGTTTCACCTTCTACTGCCTTGGCTTGCCTCTCCCCATATTTGCTTAATGCACACATGGGGTGTATGTTTTCCTGCTGAGATTTTCTGGCAAGTACAGCAATCCCTACAGGGATCTTCACTCACACAGCTGAAGGACTCTGAATTTGATTGGGACCGCGGAAGATCTTCCTTGTGCCAGGAAGCAATCTTTGTTGCAAAAAACTTGAGGGGCCTAGGTAAATGGCAGGGGAAAGAAAAAAGTGTATTTATGTCCTTATTCAAAAGGTGGTTAAAAAGATATTTCTAATGATGTTAGAGATTTGTGAGTCTCTGAAACATGTGCTAACACTGACGTGCACACTGAGAGTGGCTGAGAGGGCAAATAGGATAAGGTTGGTTGAGTTTTGCAGATAATGTTTACAGCTACGATACATGGACACAAAATAACATGTTCATCATTTTTCTTTGGGAAATAGTTGCAGAAAGCAAGAAGTTAAAGAGGGGTGGGGTGGGGGATGGGGCCTGGAAGGTTTGAGCAGCACCTCTGAGGCTGTGATAGATTTCTGGCTCACCCATTTACTGCTGCATGACCAGGATCCTTCGCGCCGGGATAAATTTCATGTTAGGAGGATGGATGGAAATGAAGATCTGCGAAATGATTAGTTTTGCTGCGAGCCTATCAATCATGAGGGCCGAGCTGCTGGCCGAGGCCCGGCGTGACCCCTGGCAGGGCGGCCTGGTGCGCGGGCAGCAGCCGTCCCCCGCTGCCGGCATTATCCCCATCCTGGCGGCCCGAGAGGTGGGCCCGCGCTCCTTGTCACTGGGACGCTGATAATTATGACAAATGACTAAATGTGTTATTTTCAGCCAAGCAGCGGCAGTCAAAAGGGGTACTAAGGGTTTGTAAGAGGCGATGGCTGGCGTGGCTTTGAAGGCTTTTCCTTTTCTTGACTCAGCGCAGACTGAATCATACATGGCCACCCCACTGGTAGCTGAGCAGCGTGTGAAACCCATTTCACACGTCTGCGCTGCCTTACAGCTGCGATGCCCTCTTTTCATCCCTGACAAAACCAAAGCTGGTGGCTGCCGCCTCTTCAAAACAGGCACACAGTTTGGTGGGGGAAACTTTGCTGGCTTTGTTTTAATAGGGATGAATGGGAAATCCCAAACACTGAACTGTATTTTATGGGAGTCTGGGAGGTGGGGGGCAGAGTGAACAAAGAGTGAACAAAGCCCGATAGGAAGTGTAGCCCCAATGATATTTTTGACACCAGAGCAAGCGTCTCCATCCATAAAAACAATGGAAATAGGAGTAGTAAACTGTACATGGATAAAAACACACACATTTCTGGAAAGTCATTTGCAAAACAAATGCTGAACACCAGCAGCAGATTTAGTCCCTGAATCTTGTAAACAGTCCACAAACGACCCTTGCTTCACAAAATATCTCATGGCTAGACATTCCAGAGACAGCTTAAAAATATGTATAGGTCTTTGATTTGAAGCTGAGGATGACAAAAATATTGCTAAATTGTATGAAATTGTGAGTTAATAGTACAGGGGGGAAGAAAGACTGTAAATGCATGGCTTATAGCATGAAAAATAAGGATTTAACCAGCTCTTAGCACTGCTTTCCTTGCTATAAATTGGCACAACAGTATTGTTATGTATATTTACAGATAAGAATAATGTTTCATTTCCTTTGATAAAATAACATTCATACAAATCCTAAAGTAATAATGATTTACAGAATCTGATATTAAAACACTTGATACTACTTTAAACTTCAGGGAAACTACTTTCTACTGACTTTTAAATTTTTTAAACTTTGCTCAGGACCTCACTGTATTTTGTCCTTTCACAAATAGCATTTGGCAACAGAAATATCGTGAGTGAACCTGACCTCTCAGAATTTGCTTTGTTGTCACAGGCTGTGCAGTTTGGATTGCATGACTTGGATAATGGTAAGTATTTAGGTACTTTACAGCTTTCAGCAGAGTGATGAAATCTCTAGTGAAAAAATCAGCCTGGTGGACAGTCCCTTGGTTCCCTGAAAGATTTCTGCCAGCAACAGTGACCAGATAACATAATGACACGTCATGCAGCACAGCAAATGCCCAGCAAGACAATCCAGTCCTTGTACATGCCCTGTCTTATCGTGCTTTTGATCATCTCTTTTCCATGACTTCTTCTGGCTCACCTGAAGAAGAGCAGCTGGGCTCTTGGCATGCTCAGTGCCTTGCACAGCAGTGGCACAGGAACAGCTCTAATGCACGTTGCACAGATGTTGGATTCCTAATTCTCCAGTCAGTCAGCAGCAGAGAAGCTGCTGAGGACCCATGGCAGAAATGACAGGAAAAGAAGGTTGTTTATCCTTTTTCCTACCCCCTGCCTTTTCCTCTTTATATTTGGTTATGTGCCCGTTTGCAAAGCTGGGCCCCCCCAGCAGAGGGCTTGGATTACAAACAGCTTGACAGTGACACTAATTTCATATGCCTGCCACCTCATCCTGTGCCTGGAAGGTCACCTGTTAGCTCTAGAAGTTATGATGGAATATTTATCTGTTAGCTTCTTCAACTTGTAAGGCATCACTTGATAATGGGTCTAGTCTGGCTCAACGAAAGCTCATCCATCTTATTCCACAAGGTAAAATAGACCTCAGCCAAAAAACATTGTTTTTATTGTTGATGCCAGGTTTCAGATAACCAGTGAAAATACAGACACAGGTTAATACAGTTTACTAATAAATTCAGTATTCTCCCTGTGGACTGTACAGTGTCTCTCTACATTGACAATAAAGAAAAATAAAGGACTAAACTCAAAGTCCTTTAAAAGAACCCCAAAACAAACAGGGAAACTTATTTCTGCATTGATCCCCGTGGCAATTAAGGAAGCTGGAGTGGTAGCTCTGTGGCTTTGTGGCCACATGGTTTTCCATTTTCACATTACTAACACTGATTTTTGTTTATTGGGGTATCTGCTTAACTCTGGTTTTTTTCGGATAATGGCATTTTGAAGGCAAACACTTGGATATTTTTTTTCTTTCTGCTTTCCTTAAGAAAGCTCAAAGATGTGATACACAGAATATAATTATAATATGATATATTAATATAATTACTCCATTTTGGAGGGGTTTTTTTGTTTCCTAAATTTTATGTTTGGATCTTTCCATTCTGTTCATGTTTTACGTTTTCCTAGATTGTGGTTTTCAGTTTCCACATTCATTGTAGGCTTTCAGTGTTAGGAGAATCCACCACATTTTCATTTCTAGATTCTGTGGATTCAAACACTGCTTTTGATTTTTACTCCAAAATGTAAAAGAGAAGGAAAGAAAGAGCAGCTTTAAAGTAGCACTTTAACCTCCAGAAAGTCCTGGAACTATGCTCTCTGACTGCTCCAAAGCCCAATCTCCAGTTTCAGCATGCTCACACTAAATAGGAAACCTATTAAGTAAATGACAGATAGTTTTGGAAGGCTTTTTCTTTTGCCAGAGTTTACAGCTGTAGCAAACAGTTTGATGCAGCTCTAATTTCTAATTATGACATACTGGGAGTGGAGGAGGTTGTCAGTTTTGCTTGTTCCTTGGTGAGAGACAGAATGATTTCATACTTTGTGCTGCCAACCAATCCATCCTCATCTATTGTAAAGCTAAGAATAGTCACTGCATATTACTTGATAAACAGATGTGATCAACGTTTCAGAATTTCTACTAATTTGTCATCAACATGACCAACCAACAGCCTGTGAAAATAAATACTAGCCGAGTTCAAGATACATAAACCGATGGTTTTTATTTGGTGTACTGAACTCAATGAGCTTTATTATAATCTGTTTATGTGATGGCACATTGTTTAGGACAAATATCTCTTTTTCTATGTTCATCTTCTACTAAACCAGTTATTACAAAGAAAAGATGGGGCAGGGGTTTGGATGTGTTACATGCTTTAAATGAAAACTGAAATTGCTGAAGTGTTTTCAAGCCACTTCTTAATTTGGAAGAAGTGATCCTAATGTTTGAAAAGCAATGCTGAAGCAACAACAGTTTTATTTGCTAATGCAAACAGATGTGAGGATAAACCATTGAAAGTAACAAGTGTATTTAATTCCCTTCAAACATGGAGGGCTAAAGGCTGAAACTATATAAAGGGGACTTCTGAAGTGGACCAGCTGCCCAGGCCTTTTAAGTCGTCTGTAGCAGCATCTTCCCCCATTTGTCCTGCTGATTATTGCTTGATTGATGAGCTGGTGTGTGCAAAGTGACCACCTGAAAGTCCTGCAGGCTTTAAGAGCTTGGTCAGTGTGTATTTGACCCTTAGAGGCCATGGATCAAATATCAGGGTTATATGCATTTCAATAACTTTGTTTTGATACTTGAAGGGGAAAAAAATTATTCACACTAGGGGGAATGAAGGAGATTAAATATTTATGCTTGAGAGCATCTCTGAAAGGATCTCAAGTGACTGCTGTCACCAGCCTCCTGGTCAACTTTTCTTAGCTTGAGCCCCTTCGTCTTTTCATCTCAGAAGGGTAAAATATATATTATTGTGAAGAAGAATAGCAGAAAAGCTTTTGTAGTAGACTGTGAAGGGATTTTCCATGAGTGGCCCCTTTTGAGGGAGGAATGGGGGGTTCCTGAGAAATGGTTATTCCACACTGTAACCTGACTCAACAGACTCCAAGGTGCCCAATAATTAGTCAGAACAGGGCAAAAGTTTCATTTTCTTCAACTTCACACACAACAGATTAAATAAAAGAAGCCTCTCAGTTCCCTCAAGCATGGAAAAAAAAATTATGAGATGAAATTGGGACATGTTAAATCAGTTCTTATGTAATTGATACTTTTCTCTAAAACAAATCCTTTTCAAACAATTTTTATGATATAGAAAACAATACAAAGGAAACAAAAAGCTTCACATGTGACTATCACTTTCTTTGTAATATGAATAATATCTCACCTGCAAATTTCAAAATATTGGTAGTGTAATTCATAAAACCTGGATTTGCTGAATGATTATCTACATAAATACACTTAGCTGGTACACTCACAAATTGCATGTATTCAAGAATATCCCTGCATTTATGGATATTTATTTTTCAAAGTAAAAACGAAGGTGATGGTTGAAGATGATCTCAAATCCCAGTGAGTGAAAACATATGTTTATACAAAAATATTTTTCAGTAGCAGTGTACATCTCACTTTAATTCTGTGGAGGCTTTTCTTCTGAGTGATTGTATCTTAGGAGTGAGAGTAAAAGAGGTTGTTATATAAGGCATCTAATCTACAGTTTCATGTGCATTTTAATATGATGTGCATGAATGCAAAACCAGTTCACTCTGTAAGGACTGTGAGTACTTAGATGTTTAACTCACAGGCAGAATTGTGTGAGATAAGAAACACAAATGTTGCATGCATGAGTCCCCTCCTGCCCCTCATTCCCCTCCCTCACTCCACCACCACAAAAACAAAAAAACAAACAAAAAACAAACAAACAAACAAACAAACCAACCCAAACAAACAAAACAAATTCAAAACCAAAACAAAACACAAAAAACAAAAAACAAAAACCAAACCAGCCCCTCAGCAAGCCAGAATTATTCTTGGAAGAAAGCCTTGCGCTGGAAGAAAGCTAATGTCATTGGTTACTCGTGGAAATAAAAGTAATGGTGTGGCTGAATTTCATCCCTGTCTATTTTGACTTCAGCACTGTATCTCCCTGTCTGGGTGTGCCAGCTGGCTGGGAAGGGTGATGCATCTGTATGCAGCACATCACAGAAGTAACTTCTGTGCCAACAATTAACCTGATACTAATTTAGGGAACTGCTTGCAATTTGAGTTGATGGAAGATTCAAAAGCCCACTTGCATCACAGAGATTATGGATATTTTATTAACCATCCTTCTTATTTAAAATCAGTGTGGAATACCTGAATTTGTTTTCCAGGCCTTATGTCATTTTATGACACTTTTCTGAACTCTTTCAAATTGATCAGCATACTTTTGACATGTATTTAGCAGTATATGATGGTAATGGCCTGCCAAAATATAAGTAATATCCCTTGATGACTTGTGATTAAAGCTTATCTGTTTCACCTCCATTTTGTCAGTGTTTTACATTGAGGATTTGCATTTACCATGGGATTCATGCAGCTGAACAGACAATATCTCTATTAGGGCCAACAATTGTCTAATATGATCTCCAGATCTTTTTCAGTATTTTGTTCTTTTCTTCTTCCAGGTTTACTCTTTATTTAAAAACCTGATAGGATTATCTTGCTCCCCAGTGTGCCAAAATTTAGTAAGTCTGTGTTGCTAATTCTTGTGATTCCTTAATCAATTCTTATAAAGCTTTTAGGTAAAATTTATGCAGAACCTCAAATTTTAAAGCATTTGCTTCAAGTTAGAACTTTTTAATGCACTTAGAAAAAGGAGAACAGAAATTATTTGCTTATTTTAAGGAATATTATGATATCACTACTTTTTTCAATTTTTTTTTAAAGCACACACATTTACAATCCAGGATTCTGCCTTTTCTGCGCTCAGATTGCAAAAACTTCCTGTCACTTTCTATAACAGTGTGTTCCACTGTTGCATCCTATATAACATCAGAATGCTCTGCTGTTATTACTGTTTCACTTTCCCTCATTCTTTCCTGCCACTCTCCCCATTTCTAGTATCTTTTTAAATGTTACTTTTTCACCATTTATTTGATAGGATAATTTTAAATTAAGCAGATTTCCTGCAAGACTACAGCATTGTGCTGTTTGAAAAGCCCAGTATAGGATAATCAGTTTCTAGTTATACTGCCATTGCATATATATTTTCTCTTTTCTATTCTATTTTACTCGTAGCTTCTTTCTGTTTTGGCAATTCTCCTTTCTGCAGTACTGCACATACTTCTAGTTTACAGTTACACTGACATCCATGTACATGGTTGGACAGCAATAGATTTTGTGCACAGCTCACTGCAGACTATATTTCTAGTATAGGCTTTCCTTGGCTTTTAGTAGTTTTTTTCTCAGCTTAGTTTATGATGTATCAACTTACATTAAATCATGAACCTGCTTGATGCAATGCATCATAAATGTGAAAATCTTTCAATTACTTTCTTCATGATATGATTAATTTGGATAATCCATCTTGAACTGAAAAGGAATGAGTACAGAATGAATTCCTGAGACTGTTTAACATTTAAATCTATTTCAAAAAGGGGCCAGTATACTTTGACATATAAAAATTTAACACAATCTTCCAAGTCAAGGTATTGCTGCATGTAATATGTAACAAATTCACATGTAAGTGTCTCAAAACATGCAATGTTGCAAAGCAGGTAAATTCATCTGCTATAAAATTATGCAGGTAGTTACTAAGATGGATGGCAAGTTATTAGGCTTGTCATGAAATCAAATATACCAGATTGTGTATGAATTAGACCTTGTTTTTGTGAACCTCTGAAGTTAAAAAAATCATTTGTCCTTTAGACAGTCATGGCCTAATGGCTGAAATCATACAATAATTTTTAAGCAAACCACTGACTACCAGGATGTTCACATGGCTTTTCTCATTTCCATGGTCTGAATGCAGTGCAAGCCTGTAATGGCAACAAGTGTTGATTAATGTAAGCATCTGTACTATCATCAGTTTAACCATGGATTTTGATAAGTTAGTTATTGTCTCCAGAAGGAGATATGTCACCAAACCCCTTACCCTTGTGAGGGGAGAAGGGAGATTCACATTGTGACTGTTCCAAGGATAGGTTCTAACTTGACCTGTATGTCAATGTATTTTGTCCTTAAAATATACATGCAGGAAACTATAGCTAGAGACATTCAAATGGTGAATATTTGATTAAATTGCTCAATTAGGTGATCAAAATCCATTCTTTCTGCAAGGCTTCTCACAGATGTCCTCACTGGAGGATCAGCCTTTCCTTTTTCTGCACTAGCATGCCTAGGGCTAACTTATGTGGCATTTCTCTTGTGGTAACAATGACTTAAGCATTCTCTCTGTAATGACCCCCATAATTGCCTGTATGTTGTGTCAGCACAACTGTTGCCTCAGTCCTTGCCCAACTCATAATCTACAGAAGAGGAAATAATCTCTTTTTTGGATAGACGCATTCCTTGAACTACTTCGCCATGTGACAGAGCACTGTGGCCACTGGACCCGGTGGGAAGAAATAAGGATCTGGTGTTGCTGGAGACTGCAGACTTCTTAAAGAGAATTATGCACTATTGCAGTCAAGCAAGAAACCTCAGCCTTCATAAACATGAAGGCCCATGGAAAAGATGCTACATATCCTCCTTAAAATCATGTTCTGAAATTTCTCCTCTTTCTGTGATGAATACAGAAGATATTTTAAGCACTAATGAAATGTACCACTCCCACTGAAATGCATTAGCAGCATTGCTCAGCAGTTTTTAGGAGCTGAAAGAGTGACATAATTGAGACTACAGAGAGAATTTCAACAGGCACAGTGTAACCACCCAGGCTGGAGTTTGGAGATTAACACTCTGAGGCATGCTTCAAGGGCCTTGGGAATGAATGAATGAATGAATCCTCTTTAAACTTGGATTTCATCTGTAAAAGAGCAGACTTCTGCAAGTCTGTCACTCAGACCTGCTGGGAGGAAAGAGAGCCACCTCATGGATCATCATCTCTGTTTCTTGCAGCAGCAAGGATTTCCTTGGCTCTTTAACCAAAGTACTGAGTCTAAACCTACTTAGTGAATGAAATGGTGGGGACATAGGCTGAGACAGTGTAAAATACAGTTAAAATTCCCCACATCACTTCTATGTTGTATGTAACTATTTAGAGAAAGGATGGATAACACAATTCACTGAGCTATAGCAAATGAACTTGAGTACTTCCATGGAGGGATTGCTGGTTCTCCTGAAGCCAGTAGAAAGACTGAACTGGAGCAGGGTCAAGCAGGACTGATGACTTCATTTTCAAAGAGGTTTCTTCAATGCTGTGAATGTATATTGTGCAAAGCAATATATGCAAGCAGAAGGTGGATTGCTGTTATATGCAGACATTTGTGCCTGTGCATGAGGCTCTTGAAAGTCTGATTTTTTAACACCAATAATACAATAGCTTGGAATTGCCCTTCATATTCCCAGTAAGCTGTATGCTACAGACAAAAGGAAACAATCTGTCTCCAATTTTTTTCAGGGGATAAATCTTGCCTTCTGTACTGTTGTGCAGAAATCTTCTGAAAAGAATGAGTGGGAGTATTTGTCTGTTCAGTTGGAGCAGGTTTTGTGTTGAGTTTGAGGGGATGTTAAATTTTATTTTACATACAGTGGCGTATTTATTGAGAAACACATGCTGATGCCTTTAGAGATCCAACATATGAATACAGGCCAATGCTCCTGGCAGGTAGGACCCATAGTGCTAGGACCCTTCTTACCACTCTCATTCCTCACATGGCTCAGGAGTACAGAGGGATATATGCAAGCTGAGTCTGCCCATGGGATCTGTGTTCTGTAAGGCAGAATTATGCCGGGAAGAACATAGATTTATTACTTTAGATAACCTAAGTTACTTCAAGTTAATTATTTGGGCTCAAGTAGTGGCACTGCTTTTTGAGGCACTACTCTGAGTATGTATCATTCAAGAAAACTGCAGTACTAATTATGAGATTCTGTTCTCATTTTCAAGATCTCTGCAATAGAAGCTTACTTGTTTTTCTTTGTGTTAACCACTCTAAAAGCGTGTATTGAATGATATCTTCTGCACTGTGCATTGCTATGTGAGATATCAGACCTAGTTTGGATATAATTATATCTGAATGGCATTTTTTTCTGCATTAGTTTATCCACTTGGGAAATTCTTTGTTCAGACTTGGAACAACATCCCTCTCAAAGACTGTATTGAATCATCCATATGAACCTAAATAGTTTGTCTGTGCCCTGGGGCTTGTCCCAGCATGTGTGTCCTCCAAGTATGAGAAAATCTTACATTATTTTTTGTCTGATAGTAAGTTCAGAAAAAAAAAGTCATGTCTAATAAATTTTTGAGAGAGATGTGAAATACAGTGCAACAAAAACTAGCAACTGCTCATCATGTACAGTATTTTTTAATCTGTCCCATGCTTTTTAACCTCAGGAGAAAACCTTAGAAACCAGAAAAGACTTTCTCTTGTTCTGATAAAATCTTAATGTTTGTACTTGATTTTCTTCACAGTTGAACACTAGCTTAGATGGCAAGTTAAATATCTATATTTCTGAGCTTTTTATCAAATCTTAAGTAGTGGGTGGTGCTATGCTACACACTTTGTGTAAATGAATGTTAAGGCTTCTTCTGTGTAATTTTAACCTTTTAACTCATACCAGTTTACAGCCACTAATTCCATTTATGTGTCTGTGTAGTAACCATACATCATCACATACCTGAGACCACCATGCATCATCATGTGTTATCATTCACGATTGGAAAATCTCCTTTAAACTCACTGGCTGGATTTATTTCAGTTGCCTGAGATCTGCTGCAGTGTGTACAAATGGAAGTGTTTATAGGCCTTATAACAGTAGAACACTGAATGTGAAACTTATTTGTCTCATCATGTTTCAAACTAGAAAAAATTGACAAACCTGCTAAATTGAAGTGAGGGAAGGTTTCAGCATTCTTGCATGATTCTTTTGTGAACAGAGGCTTTTAAACAGCTTACAATTTAATCTCGGCAATAGCAGAAAATCTTCTAGTTTAAAAAAGAGAATAGAAAGAAATAAAAATGCTAAACACTTGAGCAGAAAGTAAGCTTCCCCTATGTGCAAAGTAAATGATTTAGTGGTGTTCTCTTCACGTTAAATGAGGCAGGAGATCACAAACTAAAAAACACTTAAATATGATTTTAAAATTAATTGTGCTTCACCCCCATAATAGTATTTAAATTGCATTTAAATTGGTTATGCATGCATTGGGTTTGTTACATAGTAAACGTATTTTTGTTCAGGATCTAAGTGGAGCTAGGCTTCATTTGTGAGATACACTCAGTGCCGTCATTGTGCTCAAAGTGGAGCTCATAGAAAAAAGTGCCACCAGAATCAGGGGTATATAGTATGATAACTGCTATGTGAGGAATGTTCATTCTATTGTGCCAAACACTCTTTTTGTTTGTTTGTTTGTTTGTTTGTTTGTTTGCTATGATGCATTATTGCTGTAGCTGTTGAAAAATAATCACATTAGTGTAAATTTTGCTGAAGCCAAATATTTGTTTCAGTCCATGATGATGCTGAGAGCACTGAAATAGTTCATGGAAATCCAGTTTTGAAATAATGCCAGCCATCATCACAGCTGGTCTCTGTCTGGTGAGGAGGGATCTCCAGCTATCCACTGGTGCATCTATTGTTTTCTTCTGCAACAGAGATAGTCCAGCTATTTGCCTCACTACTTTTTCCCTAATGAAAGTCCTGATGCAAAGGCAGGGATGCGATTCTGTCAACAAGTTCAATACAGATTGTGGTGGATTTGGGTGGAGGAGGGTGAAGATTAAAGGACATATTAATGCTGTGTACTACCTCAGGTGCTGCATTACTAAACTGGTCACTGTCATTTCAGCACTCAGGACAGTAGACACAGACTAATTGTCACTAAGTCTGGTATGCCTACTGCAATAGACCCCTGGGCTTCTGCCTCTAGCAATAATAGAAATGTATTATATGTTCTGCATTTGAATGTTTAATATCAGACACAAAATATTTTTTTCTGTAAAAGAAGTTTTAAATAGTTGACCTATAGTGACCAAAAATTTAAAACTAGCTCTGTGACATTGGGTATGCTTTTCTCTCTTGTCTAATCTACACAGAAACAGTTGATTTTGTCTAACAAATCAAGTCTGTGGTTTTGGGCCTGCAATAATTCTTCATTGATGATCTGCAAAGAAGGACCATCATGCACTCAAACAATTTCAGGAATTTGTGTTGCATTCTTTGTCTAAGCAAATGTTTAATTCAAATTAAGTCTTCCCTTACACCCAGTCTGACTGCCATATGACCTTGGGGATGCCAAAACCACATGCCATGTGCTAAAGAGTCTTTTTCTGGGCACACTCAGCTGTTGACAGCTTCAGATATGTGCATGTTTCTCACTTTTGTGAGACTGAGGAGGATGCACAAGATAGGCATTGTACCACAGGGCTTAGTCCAGAAGACATTCTTGCTGGACTAGAAAAGAGAGAAAAGAGAAAGGGTGTCAAGTTTTTCTTCTCTCATTAAACAACTCTCACTGCACAGTGCACAAGAGAGGGAAATTCAGTTCCTTAACCTGCAATTCTTTCTGTTTCAGATAAAGGTACTAATATATGAATTAAAGACTGGTTTAAGTGCCCTCTGCAGGTGTTTCAAAACTGTAGATTTTGTGGTCAGTAAATGCCTAAACCTTTCACCTTCTGTGCCTAAATACTTTAGAAATTGTCTCCAAAACACAGTTTTTTCTTTGGATGTTCCAATTAGCTTCTGGGTGGTTTTTGTAATGATAACTGCCTGTGCAATATCAGGAGAGGTGGCCAGGGCCTTGACAAGGGACATTGGTACTCAAGTGGTATTTATAGTTGTTTATGTGCAAAGGTAAGTGCTTGAAAACTCTTTTTTCTGAAGGTCTGCCTATCCATTACACCTTCTCAGCTCTGCTTCAGACCTGAACCCTTTTGTACGTGCAAGGTGGGATTTCCCACATCCCTCTTACTGTAGGGAGAGCACAAACTCATCAACCAAAAGGGAAGCCTGGAGTGAGGAAACCTATTTGCTCCTATATCTGCACATTGTCTTGTGATCCCTGCCTGTGATCTTTCTCTCCAGGGTCTTTGTGTGCAGGAAGTACCTCCAAGCGTTAATTATGATTGATTTGCCATGCTTTTAGGTACTGTTTATATCATTCTTTGCCCTCAATGACCTTTCAGAGACCACTCAGTGGAGCACTTGGTTCTATGCATTTATGTAGAAGAAGGACAGTACTAATGATTGTTGCAAAATTGGCCACATTCGCTGTTTTTTCTTGCAAAAATCAGTCGCAGTTAACTGAAATTGACTGTGAAGCCTATACCTAGATTTAAACAGTGGTAATTTCAAGGAATTTTGCTTGAAGGGCAAAATAATGCAAATATATAATATATATACCAAATTTCCAATATAATGGACAAGAAATATTTATCTGACTTATGTGACCTGTATTCCCATTCTTTTCAAAGGAAAAGTGTTAAAATATGGAGTGATTAGTTTATGTCATGCAAAACATGTAATATTTAAAGCAAGGTAGCAAGGGTTGGCATCATCATCAGTATGACTAAAAAGGGCTGAGCACATATGATCTTTATTTTGCAATAAATTAGTGACAATAATCTGACTGTTCAGAAAATAAAAATTAAAACCACTGACTATAAGATATTGGTAACAAGAAACTAGCATTTTAGCTCTTTATCATACTCGTAGCACTGATTTCCAATACTGATTGAGAAGTCTGTTTTGATGCTCTGTTTTCTTCTTTACTTGCCAGAAAATGAAAGAGTTATTTTTCAGAAAAGGAGCACTGAATATACTGAATTTTACAATGCAGTCACCAAACTTCTAGGTTTTTTCTTAATGTAGCTTGCTGAGCTTTTGTAGGTCTTGCTTGGTGGTGCCCTGTATCCATACTTCATTCAAACAGAGTGCTTACTTTATAAATGCGTTTCTGAGTATTAAAAAAGTAAAAGTCCATGCCTCATTCTTAGTCTTCAGTCAGGCTGCTGGCTTCTTCTTTTTATCAAGATGCTATATTTATTGCTATTATGAATTTAATCAGTATATTGTATAGAGGATGATGATAATTATCATAATATTTATTATTGTAATTCTTGAGTTTTATTATTATTGTTGCTATTATTACTACTAGTATTCAGTATATTCTGTCATTGTTTATTTACTGCCCAAAACACCCTACAGGAACTGCTGTGAGAAATTATTCCTCGATAATAGCAGTAAGATTGACAGGACTTCTGCTGCCTTTATAGAAGCATAGATAAACAATTAGTGTTTTCTGTACAGAAAAGGCTGCAGTCAAAATAATAAGCATGGTAACTGTATTAATTACTGGTTTAGCTATATGTTATTACATCTGCTGTTGATCCAGATTTTAGTATTAGAACTCAGTCTTCAGCAATCTGCAGCAGCTTGAAAAAATGATGTGTCTCGAAGAGGCTCTGGAATTTTTACATCCCATTTCTTGCTTGTTTTCCATTTCTAGAATATTGCATAGAAGGGATGGAATTCTTCAGCTTTGCAGGTTTGCCTTCAAATATATACCAACTACTTATGTGATGGTAAAGTGCTTTGGAATAAAGATTAATCTCACATGGAAGATTTTTTACCCGATTGAGAAAACTGCAGTTTAAGAAACTCCCAGATCTCCATCTTCAGTCACTTGTCCCCCTCCTTGTAAAACAATTTAAAACTCTCTGTAATAAGGATAATCATACTGTTTGTGAGATGCATTGTGAACTGAAATTGCCAATTGTTTCTTTGAGTGTACTTTGCATCCTCCAGATCTTGACTATTGTAATAATTTCTCTTTCCCCCTTTTTGATTAGGATCTAAGCTAACACCTTCCAGGAGAACAACTGTGGACTTTTGAAAGAATATATTTTGCTTATACTAGTTCTGACATTTTCTTCCACCCCCCTCAGTTTTCAATCCTTTTAACTCGCCCATGCTTCTGTAGCAAGCCTGCAGCAATTAAGATATAGATGGGGGGGAGTGGTGAGGAAAAGGATACTAATAAAATTGACCATATATCCTTGAAAGTCCTTATGGCGGGTCAGTAATTCTAGGAAAAATATCATTATCTAAATCTTAATATCTGTGGATCTAGACAAAAGGAGCTTGCATTTGTACCCAAAAGGTAAGCTTTGGCTGCCATAAACTCGCTGTACTTCCCCATAACACTGGGGTAGGGGAAAATGGTGTACATGGGGAGAAACAACAGTAAAAGAGCAAAATCCAAGGGGAAAGAAAAAAAAAAAGTGTTATGTCCTGAGAACGTTAAAGACTAGTGTGGTCCCAGCTCTGTCTCCTCCTGGCAGCAGTGTGCCTGCTAGTATTTTGGCTACTGCTGTTGGTCATGGCACCTTGCAAAGGTCAAACAAGAAGTGTGTCTTGTCACCTTCCCTGGGCCATGGAGAATTGCAGCAGCATACTGGGGGAATCAGTTGTGGATTCAGGCAGACAGGCAGACATGCAGCCATTTCTGAAATCTACTTCAGATACAGGGATAAAATACAGATCTTTGCTAAAAGTAAAGGCAGATTTGCTATCTCAACTCACAGACTCTAAACTTCACCTATACTACACAGTTTATCAGAGATGGATCAAATGTCTAAGATATCCTACATGAATTTACCTCAATTGAAAAATAAAACTTTTTTTTTTTTTTTCCAAAAGCACTTATGGAATACTTAGAGATAGAAACTAAAAGCAAGGAAACTGTAAAGATTTGAATGTGGGCTTACCATCTCATGGGGTACCAAATCTAACAGTTTTTCCTCAGGCAAAACTTCCATTTAAGTTGCTGGAAGCTTTGCCTAAGTAATCACTAAATTTGGTCTGCAGGATTTGACTCCTAAGTTTGTGTTTGGTGCTGGTTTCCAATGAATGGGTCTTGCTGAGATACATCACTATCTAGCAATTTAATTCATTTACAGAAAAGTGTAGATTCCACCAAATAAGCTGTATTCAGGCAGGTTATTTTTTTTCTATAGCCTTTGTTTGCCCTTAATAGGCAGGCTATCTCTTGCATTACTAAGGAGATCGGACTGCAGTAGTAGTCTCACGGGAGAGCACAGCAGAGTGTTGCAGCCCCTGATAGCAAAATTCCCAGCCTCTCTGTGTCCCCTCCCTTTCTCCCCTAGGTTAAGCAGCTGTAAAAGAGCTTAACCCATTTCAGTGAGGCAGACCTGCAGCAGGGCCACACTGTACCTGATGAATCTGTCAGTCTCCTTGCACAGCTGTTTCCAAAGGCTGTCACTATATTGCTGGGCTTGAAGAGCAGTCTTGCTGGATTGTCTTTACACGCTTTCCACTGTAAAGAAAAAAAAAACCTATAAAGGTCAGAGCAAGGACACTACTGAAGCAGGCTGCTCAGCTCACCCAGGGAAGTTACCTTATTACTTCTCTCTTTTTACCTTGTCATTTAAAAGCTGAGTGAACTTTATATGCTATCAGAGAAAATATCTCCAGTGAATATACCTGAAGTAGATGCGCTGTCAAGTTTCAGGTTGGGAAGGAATCTGCAGCTTGACAAGATCCTTCCTGGAGCTGATGCTTAATCCACCCATATTTATTGCTGGGAACCATCTTTCCCACAGCCTTTGCCTTTGGGCAATATGAACCCACATTCAGGAACCATTTTTATTATTATTTATTATTCCTATAGTGCCATAAGTGTGCGTGATGTTTTCCAGACTAATTAAGAAGACAGTTCCCTGCTCCAAGCAATTTGCAATCTCCTTTGAACAATAGTTTACTGCTATTGCCCTCCAAGCCAAACTCTAGTTGTATAATTATAGATAGATGGAGAGATGGAAAATGCACAAACACATATGGAGATAGCACCACAAGAAACAGAGAGAACAAGATAATTGATTTGGTCGGACTGATTCCTTTCTGAGGAATATACAGGTAAATATCTGGCTGTGAAAACTAAACACTTCCCTAATAGGGGAACATTTGGGCCAGCACTGCACATCAAGTAAGAGTAATCCTCTAGAAATCAGTAGGGCACCGAGTTACACAAATGGAAAACTTGCCCCTTCAGTGGAAATGCTTGTGGGAATGCTGCTTTGCTGCAGGTCGGGGGGTGTGTGTAGGGGTGTTGTGGGTGTCTGGGTTGGTGGGTGGGTGTCTATGCAGTGGAGGGGGATTCATTAGTTTCGAGGCTTCTTTTGGCAAAGGGGGTGTGGTGACTGAAGTGTTTAGGTAAACAAGGTGTATGGATAATTTTTCACAAAACAAATTTCCAGTTTAAAAACAAAACACACCAAGAGCATCCTCCCTCCCCCTCTCAAACACTACAGCTAATCTTATTTGCATTAGATATCTCTGCTTTTGTTCAACCTGAGGAGGAAGCAAGTTTGTCTGAGTTTAATACTTTCATCTCATAATAGAAGATTTACAGGTATGGACCCAAACCAGTGTCGACTGCCTACTGGTTTTATGCAAATTAGGAGATGAATGCTCATGGGAACAATACAGAAATGCTTCCACATGACTTCCTCCCACTGAATTGCTGATATAAGGCCCCTCTACGGGGTATAATACTGACAGCAGGGAAGTTTCCCCTAGCCTCCCCCCATCCTTCCTTCTGAATAAAGTTATTAAAGTAGATCAGACTAATTAACAGTAGCTTATCCCTATTGATTGAACCAATCCCTGTTGTGGAGGTGCCGTAAGAATGCCTCTACTTCATTGTGAAAAGCCTGTGTTAGGGAGGACAGTACAGTTGGTTGTTTACTGACTGGTCTTGGGGATTTTATCCTCTCTTCTTTATGTTTCATGGGCATGTTGAAGCCATATGTGAAGGTATGTAAACATGCACACCTATCCTTTGCTGAATCATTTTTAGTTAGTGTCTGGATGTAACACTAGGGAGAAAGGGGAAAGTATAAAAGTAAACAGCAGCCCTTACAATGGCTCTACATGTTTTCTTTTTTAGTCTTGAATATTTAAAATTGTTAGCATAAAATCATCTGATGATTTAGTTTAACTAATATATTCTAAGTAAAATATATTGGGAAATCTTAGAAGAAAGCAAAATATTCTTGTTTTAAAAAACCAACCTTAACATTTTAATTGAATTTATTCTAATACCACCACAATAATAATCTAATTGCTTTAGGCAACATACATCTCTACAGTCTGCTTGTAAGACTGCATTGGTTATAAATTTACACTGTATTATTGCATCTTACACTACTGGCTGTAGGATGATACAAATAGCTGTATATTTTCCCAACTAACAGCTTATTGTGGAACAAAAGAGGAAAACCAATCTGCTTAATGGCATACTAGACTTTTTTCTTCTTTCAAACAGTATCACTAAACTACTTGGATGCTGGAGTATTTTTGCATTTGGGTAATGTAAAACCTCTTTTCTTAACTGAGCTCGGAAGTGTAGCTAAATAGTTACCCAAGGATTAAAAAAATACAACAAAACCCCCCCCACACACACACAAGACAAAAAAAAAGGCAAGAAACCAAACCAACCAAAAAAATCACCAAGCTTGTTTGTTAGAATTTCTCATTCAATTTGCCACCTAGAATCAAAACATGATTTTATTTGCATTTGGTTTTTTTACATTTTTCTGGGTGACATATTTCAGCATGAAAATATCAGTTTGATACTCCTTAAATAATAGTATAAAAATAATAGCTAATAATCAATAATAGAGTAATAATAATTTTTTATCCTTTTTGTAAATTATTTTTATTTATAACTAGCCAAAATGCTGTTGCTGTCTGAGACATAAATAACTTGACTCACAGAAATGGCCATTCAAATTGCAGTCCGCTCTCCCATCACCATTATTTCTTGCAATAAACCCTGAAGTCAACAGGGTTTGGAGGCTGTTGTTGTCTTGGGGATATTTTTATATTTGATGGGTGGAATTCACAAGCAAAATGCACTCAGAGTGATAATGAAAAGCTGCCTCTGCTTCATAAGGACTGCGTTTCCAGGCAAGAACTACTTGTGAGCTGGAAAGCTCTGTGTGCCAACCCTGTGTGCGTGCAAGAGATCACCCTGGGACTGCCTGAAAAAGACCAAAATTCAGATTTGCTGTTAAGTAGTGATAATGAGCCCTCAAGACTGATGATATCGGTGCAAGGAGGCTCACATCCTCTCTCTGGGGTCTGCACAGTTCCACTCTGGGAAAGAATCCTACCATACTGCCCACACCAGGTTAGAGAGGGCTAATAGCTAACCAGGGTAGCTTTTTATCATGGGGCCACCCAGCACGCATTTTTCAGCAAGATTATAAGCTATTTGTAAACCTATGGTTCTTTCACTAGTTCATTAGTTGCACATTGTACTGTGGGAAAATGGTTCTGGTGCCCAAATAGGAGACAGAAGGAGCCCATGGGATTTGCCCAGCAGCTGGGCATCACAGGCTGAAATCTGGTAAAGCAGGAAAACATACACGTAAGAGAAGGGTGTCCATATAGCAAGGTAAGCAAAAAAAATTTCACAAATTTAGCATTTTGCCTAATGAATGATACAGTGAATTGTGGGGCTTTGTAAGCTTGAATGCATTCCTATTTTAGTATTTAGATTAGATCAGACTCTTCTAAAAAGGGATTTAATAAGTTTTAACAGTGCATAGTCAGAAGGGCTGCACAAGTCCAGAGATGTCAAACACAAACTGCTCATATCTAGATCCCATCCTGGTATCTATTCTACCTACTCTGAAAACGGTGTGTTTACTTGGAAAGTCTTGAAGCAGCAAAGTGCTGGCTGAAAATTTGAAGCCATGCATTATTAAAGCCTGCTGAGTCTGACCGCACTGCACTGCTCTGCTGGTTTTGCTGTCAGTGCTGCTTTATTAAATTTTGTTGTATTATTGAAGCATTAACAATAGACTGTGCTAGAAGCTTGTGTTGTACATGGGGCACAAAATGAGGCCAGTCCCTTGCTGATCCTCTTCCAGTATTACATTAAGCATCTGACTAACTTCTCTCACACATATCTCTTCCTTTTGTCCTTACCCCAAGGGGAATATAATCTGTCTAATCCAATGTTTGCCTTATAAAAAGTTCTGTCCCTAGTCAGCCTGTAAACTAAGAATCATCTTTAAAAAATTAATCCCTTAACAGTTTGGTTCAACCATCTGAGCAGGCTCATGTTTAAACTGCAGGTGATGCCTTCTGCAGATGAGGTCTGGATTTAAACAAAAAACATGCCTTTCAAAACCTGTACCTCTCTGATACAATTTCTCCCTCTTTAGACAAATATGTGAGTCTCTTTCAAAACTACCAAAGCCTCTGCCTAAGTAGTAGGAGAACTGGTCATCCTTTGGTTTCATTATCTCCTTTGTACAAAGGAACAAACAAACAAAGCAAACAAATAAACCAAAATAACCAAAAGGTGGGAAATTAATAGGCCAGAACACCATTGTTGGAAAGAAAGAACAGCAGCAGCCAAGCAAGGAATGTGTGGACCACACGGCCAGCCAAAGAGATACTGTAAAAAAAAAAGTCATTCATTTGAGTATTTACTAGAAGGAAACTTAGGTACTGCAAATTTTGCACAGCCTTATGCTTCCTGTTGAACATTTTAAATGGGTTGAAAGGCATAGCAGACACCTTTGCTTGGATTCATAAATAGGCTCCCACCTCATATTAAGGGCCTGAGTTTAATTTGTTTAATATTCCCACCACTAACGATGCCTATTTAAGACATCCTTTTAAAAGTTTGTAACATTAATTTAATGGAAAAATGCCAATACCGCTCTAAGAACTCTATTAGATTTTCTCCCTGTTAAATTAATGTTACTAACTTTTAATGGATGTTGTAATTAGATGTTATTATTAACGGGAATATTACCCAAATTAAAATCAGACCCCGAGAGAGAGAGACAACTTAGGTTTACAAGTGCATTAAGCATTAGTATCTGGACATTATACATACAAACTGGTGGAGCCAGATGGCCTTCTCTTTGTTTTTCCCCTATAACCTGCTACAGAACCAGGCACACATAGTTTTGTTAGCACATAATGTCTGCAAGAACAGCACAACTATTAATGCACCCACTTACAAAAGGAAGTGATGGTTTCTCCACCAGCTCTGGGGTAGGAAAGGGGAGCTCCATCTCCCAATTTCACACTCAATTTAAAGGGTCACTCTCAAATCGGCCTGATTGGGTTCGGCAGCTTGAAATTGATTGTTTTGGTTGTAAAGCTTGCCTGCCTTCCTAGCCAATTTAAAAAAAAAAAGGAAAAGGAAAGAAAAAAAGGACTGCTAAGCTACTAGCTTATTATGAGCTGGAGATCGGTGTGAGAAGGAATGTCATGAATTCAAAGCTACTGAATCCAGTCTGTTTAGAGCACGGGGAAAATGACAAAAGTGCTGTTGTTCATGCAAGGTGAGAGAGACAGTCTTTCCTTTTTCTGTTCCACATTTATGGTTCTGGGCCGCTTTGCCCGAAAAATTTCTGCCATATGGTCTTATCATGTATGTATGGATTAGGAATTGGGTCTCAGCTGAGGAGAAACAGGACCACTTTTACGAAAAACTTGCAGTTCTCTCCAAAGCACCCTCCTGCCAGTTTTAGAATATTTTTTCTTGTATTTCTCTGATGGCAGTGGACCCTACATCGGCAAGTAGGAAAGTTCAAAACATATAATACAAATTTTTCAAAGGAGTAAAAAGTGAAGTTGCCAACCTTGAGCATTTCCTGTCAGTGCTGTGGTGCTCCCTTTACACTGCTGATTCTTTCCTCCTCTCAGGTTTACAAAAGGATTGGTTTTCCTAATTTCAGCTCCAACTGATATACCTGTCTATTAGTTTGAAGGCAAACCAGCATTAGGAATTAACTCCTCACAAATATTTTGCGAGATTCCAAGTCAGAACTACAATTTAATAGGAAAATTGGAATAAAAGCAATAGTACAGAAACACTGGCTAAAACTGACAAAGTCAGAATACAACCTGACACCCTGTTGGTCAGGGTGGTGGTAGCAGTCCAATTAAATGGTGGCTGCAATGGATGGATGGAGTGATAGATATGGTTCTGTCAAAGCAGTGATCCTATAGAAGGGTCTGGTCCTTCTCTGGAGGTCCAGCAGTGGTTATCTGGAGCTCCTGTCCTCTGGGAATCCAGTGGTGATCTCCGCATGGTGTTCCAAGCCTCAGATTATATACAGGTAGGCATGTTTAGTCCCTCCCCCTGGGCGGAGCACTCACAATGGCATGATGTGATTCTGTGAGTGATGCTGAGAGACCTTGTGGGCCCATTAGCAGAGATGGAATCCCTAGGGTGGCTCCTGCTTCCCTGAGGGGGTTATCAGGGCTGAGTCATGGGGAAGATAAAGAACACTGCTCCACCCATTTCAACAGCTTATGTACACTGTAGTGGAATATCTACTTTTGGTTCCACCTTACACTGCAACCCAAGACAGTGTGTAAGGCAGAAGACCCAAATTTTGATGAACAAGTGTTGCTTTTTCTTAGCTTTCAGTGTTCTCTAGACCTACATAGGTGCAGCAGTTAATATTTTGGAATGTGTTGCTTCTGGCTTAGAGCTGAAACTACTAGAATAAATATAAATAATATAATAATTGGTTATTTTCCTTCATAATGGCTTATTGACAAAATACAGTATTTTCTTTCCACAGCACAAAAAGATTGTATGTTTTAAATGTGGAGGGGAGGAAGCCAGGAATGAGCATTTCCTTCTTCTGTTTGGGTTGGGCTTTTGTCTTTTCTTGTAGTAGCAGAAAATGGAGAAACAGTGCATGAACAACTCACTCTCCCTGGTTAAAGAGATTTTATCATTAGATTGCTTATTCTTTCCTTTAAAAAATTTGATTGTTAGCAATAAGTTAAATAGTTAAATAAGTTAAATAGTTAAATCAGAAGGAGGAAAAAATTCAGTTCCATTAAAAGAGCTAGTGTCAGATAAAGTGTAGTTACATCATAGGCATCCTGTCAGAAAAAGAAATCCTATGTGATCATACCCAGGAGCTCCTCAGTACTTGCCATTGTAAGCCTGGCAGCCATTTTAGTGCTAAACCATGACCCTTAGCTCCCTCTCCCCTCCACATCACTCCCATATCAAGAAGACATCTCCCTTTTACAGTAATCAGCATCTTCGCCTGGCAGACTTCAGAAGTACACACTGATGCTGTCCTGCAGTGGCCTTGAAAACATGTGACAAGGCTGAAACTTTTTTAAGCAACAAGAAATTCCGAGGAAAAATTTCACAGACAGCAGCACTTTCCACAGCTCCTTGACCACTAGCACTGCCAAATGCTCTTGGACATAAATACACTTGGTGCAAATAGGAGTGTGTTTCAGAAAAAGGATTGCATCTTTAGTCAAGTTCTAAAGCCAAAATCAAAGCAAAAATGTTATAGTAGTCATACAGCCATAGTATTACTTTCATAGTAAATGGCATGCTCCTGCTGTTTCATAATGAGATGTTTCATTATAATGCTGTTTCATAATGTAGATATCCATGGATATATACAAGAAAAATTTACTTTAATCAACTGTAGTTTTTCCATAATATTATTTTAGTCATAGCTATTAAATATATCACTAAACAGCTGTAAATTCAACAGCATTCAGAAACCAGGTTGGAGTGATAAATCAGATCTTTTTCACATATTTTTAAACTTTCATCTCTCAAGTTTCTGGATTTTATTCTGTGAATAGTATGCCAAAGGATTCTTCAAATGCCAAACATTATGTACTCATAAATGCACAATAGACAAAGTGCCTCTACATTCACATCATAGGCTTTATCTTTCCTGCTGCAGTGTTTTGGCTATCTATCATTGGAAAGCTGGTAAATGTGAGAACAAAATAGGATGGATGTTTGGAGGGATGGGATTGTAATATTATCATGTGAATATTAAACAATATATTATTATATAAATCATAAGCTTTGCCCTCCATAAACTGTGCATACTTTGGAAGGTGCAGGGAGCATAAGAGAATAAATGAAAGCACCTCCCTTTCCTATGGCATTTCTGTCTTTGGGTATAAACTAGACAATCCTGTGCTCTGGTAGTAGATTGGTTTAAAACAGGTAAGATTTTCATTGGTCTTTCATCCTTTATGTTACAGGATATCAAATCTTAGTTGTTTGGTTTTTTTCCCTCCTAACATTATATCTGATCCAAGAGTGTTCATGCTCGGGTCTGCAGGCTGGATGCAAATTACTGGAGGCACTGCATGCTCCATGTACTCCTCCTGTGTTTCTTCAAAAGCCTCCCAGGCACTGTTATGGAATGAGTTCTGTGCTAGACATCATTTTCAGAAGATCATTCCGTACTGTATCCTTTAGGGTGTGTAGTCTTCCCCCACCTTTGGCTGAATGTGCATCTCTCATACCAGAAAAAGTGGTGGGTTTTCCTATTGCAAGGCAGCTGTGCTTCCATCCACATGATGGGAGTGGAGATACAGATACTAGATCCCCCTGGGCAAAAGCAGCAGGGATATGTGTGCCATGATAACCTGTCTGAAATGCAGGTGTGCCCTTGTGATGGGCACCTGGCACATGAACTGCAGTCACTTGGCTGTTTGCTGTGTGATGAATGAGTATACCACAGTGTGACTCTGATACACTTGTCTAGAGGGTCCTTACTGTCTGTTGGACATTTCTCAACTTTGCAAGCTTGCACTAATTATAACGTGAATACAGGCTGCTTTTTCTTCCCTTCTACACCTTACTGGGGAATAGAAAAACAGAAAGTGATGAGAAATGGGAAAAATCTCACAGTGGGGGGCTTCCACTCTTTTTACCTTTGCCTCCAAATGACAAGCTGTCTACAAATCTTTTGCCATGTTTTTCACTTCCTCTAGCTGTCTATCCCCAAAGTGAAGAGAGAAAGATTTATGTGGGTTTTAAAGTGAGCCTAGATAAATTTCTTTAAACTGGATGACCTCTGACCCTACCTCATCTTATCCCCTCCCTTTTCACTCAAAGCCAAATTCCTCTTGACTGGAATGAGAGTAAGTTCACCTCCTCAGTCAATTAAGTCTGTTAATATTATGTGACATTAGATGGCAAGTAAAATGCACGAGGATCAAAAAGGAGCCAGTCAGCACGGGTGTAGAAATCAGTGTGATTGGAGCATCCCCCTCATTTGACTCAGGCTTGGAAAGCGTGGGAGGAGGTGATTTCTCAGAAGTGATGCTGTGCAGATCCCTTTCACTACATCCTCCATTCACACGGATTCAGGGAGAGGGCATGTGCAGGGCTGCCTCATGGACTACCAGGCATTCTCTGCCAAGGGTCATCAGCTAACAGCTGCAGCTCAGAGAGCACGGGGACATATCATCCAAGGCACAGCAGCATGAGTCAAAGCTAATAAACACACCAGTATCTGAAGAGGATAATGTGTCACTGATGCTCAACTTGATCATAATTAAAAAGAAAAGAAAATTACTAGTGAACAATCTCACTTTGAACGCACAGCATTCTTGGAGAATTCAGATATTGGGAAGAGGAAAATCTCCCCATTTCATCTAAATTACTATTAAAAAAACATATCCAACAGAAAACTATATGCAGGTAAAAATCCCTGAATTCATAGGACTCTGGGATGCTGAATTATTGGTCTTCATGGGATGGACTTAAGCTTTTCAGCCACCTTTTTTTATCCCCTCACTGAAACTAAACGTTAATATTTTTTTGTTAATTTGGTGTCTTCCAGTTTTGTGCCTTCCAGTTTTGTGCTCATTCATATATACACAAATCAGGTATTTCATGAGGGAAACCAGGAGCCAGAAAAGTTAGCTTTGATCCACTTTGTAGCTCTTGTGCTTCTGTTAGAGCTGGCACTTGTA
This sequence comes from Acridotheres tristis, assembly GCA_037013685.1. NCBI lineage: Eukaryota > Metazoa > Chordata > Aves > Passeriformes > Sturnidae > Acridotheres > Acridotheres tristis. Next base: position 57,973,788 of record CM072886.1, on the reverse strand, counting down.
GTGCCTGAAGAATTCAATTTTTTACTGTAAAACTGATGAGTGTGATCACAAGCCCATCGGGGCAGCAGATCAGCAAATCTGAGTAACCAGTGAAGAGCTCAAGGCTGCTGTGCTGTGCTAACTGCTCTGCTCACTCTAGGTGACGACCATGGAGTCCGAGAATGCAAGAACACGTCTTCTCCTGCCAAGGACCAGCTGACACCCATGGAGGCACAGAATGGGAAAGGCTGCATGCACCGAAAGGGAGGAAGTTTATAGAAAGATTTTTGTTTTCATTCATGCTGTGACCTAAGTAACGTCCCAGTTTAAACATTAAACTCGAGGTCATTAACTTGTCACAGTGATTTCTAGTTTAAAACTTTATTGTAAAATAAGAGTTAAGAAGGCATGAAAAGGCTCATTAATTGATATGATAAAGCTTACTGAAATGTAACCCTTTCCATACTTTATATAGCTAGAGACACTGATTTTTAGTTATATTGTTGAAACTGCATGCATCATTTAAGCCAGAGACCAATCCACATCATGCCCTAAAGACTAGATGACATGAAAAATTTATTTCCACTAAAGTAAAATATTAGGGGCCTGGTTCCTCTTTTGCTAAAAAAATAAAATATTTTGTGAAATTATAGTTTGTACCTAGAAAATGTGAGAGAAACAGGTGATTGTGTGGTGCTCATTGAGCTGCAATCTGATGCCTGCAACAGTTGAATTACACAAGATGATTTATCATGTCTCAAGCATCACTTTAAAACAGGCATGATTTAAGCCGAGGCCAACATAAACTCTTGACACTCTTCTTATATTACTGCCAGTCTCAGTTTTAAAGTAAGTGAAATTACTTGATTTCATTTTAATTAAAAATTAGAATGCTGCACCATTCCAGAGCTAGTAAAATTCATTCCAAATTTTGACTGAAAGTAATAACTTGGATTGTTTTTGGGGTTTTAATCTCCTTCTGAGCGTGATGTTTTTATTTCCATCTTAGTACAGACACTTTCAGCCAGCTTGGTTGAATTAATGGTCCTGATACACAAAACATAGTATATATAGCCTATCTCATATTTTAAAAAAATGGCTGATAACAAAAGGTCAACCACAACCTGTTTTTCCTTAGTTAGGACAATCATTTTGAAAACTGGAGATTGCCAAAGGAAATGAGCTGCAGTATTGGCCTTGTTAGCCCCTATCACTCTCCTCGTAATTACCCTTTTCTGTCCCAGAGTATTGAAGGGTTTGTTGAGAAATATCTGGATTCCAAATGAATCACTCACCTTTAGTCTCAAATCGCCCGTGGGACAGCAGCATCCCAGAGCAGTGGGGGCCTATGCCTTTGCTGTTTTCAGAAAGAGATGATAACTCTCAGCACATCTGTGCTCTGCACTCAACAGTTTGTGATGTACATTGTAGGACAAAATCACCACCTTTCTTTTACTTTTTTTTTTTTTTTTTTTTTTTTAATTCCTCTTTCATACTATTTATACCAATGGTTCACACACAAAAGTTGCACTTATGGGTTGGTCTTTAATTGGTTTTTATTACTTGGTATCCCGTTTTATAAAGGAAAAACAATGCCAAATCAGAAAATAATAGGGAAATAGGTAAATCACTAAGGTTTTTACCTTGTTCTGGTGAATTATTTGGACTAGTGGGAAGAGCTTTATTCAGAAAAATTTTTAATTGTCTTCTGCAAGTTCAAGTTTATAGAGCAAATACTTCAAAAACTAAAGTGTCCTTTTAAATTAGACAGAGATCATAGTGGTAATACATTTTTTTCAATTTTTGTATAAATGCAGCAAAGTGTTTATTTCTTGAACATTATTCTATCATCTGAATATCAAGATGCAGTGTCTGCAAATACTGAAGTCCTGCTATATTCTTATTAGAGAAGGGAGAGATTCTTTTTCCTATTTGTAAGGAAGCAAGAAGTCATCCCTGTAAGCAATGGGAATAATGTCTATTAATAAAGAATGTATATTCAGGCACCAATTCACATGTCTTTTTTTTTAATATGTCCACTGATTCTTTAAATATTATTAGAAGAGCAGCTACAAAATGGTGCATTTCAGGAACATAATGATTTCAAATCACACTAGGTAAGGCTAAAATAAAGTTGCCTTTCCCCTTGAATGTAATGAGGATTTGATTGCAACCAGGTTTAGGAATCTCTCCCTCTAATTAAAAATTTTCCAAAAGCTATTAAAAGAAAACCAAATACTTAAAATGAAGGGATGTATGGATTTACTTTGCTATGCTATGGTATTATTTTGACTATACTTAGTTTGTACCATGTACATGGTTTTGACTATACTTAGTTTGTACCATTTTACCGTGAGCAAAATGTATATGCCAGATTGCTTTGTTTCTGTGCAAGCAGAGTAGACAGGCTGGTAAATATCTATTTTTTATTATTGTATTATGTATTGTATTATTATTGTGTTGATGATAGATAAAATGGAAAATAATTCTTTTACATTTCAAATGAACCTTGAAATAGCATCTATACACTTAATAGTGACATCTAAACATCAGAATAATATTAATCAATAAATTATTATTAATTAGTATCTGTGAAAGAAGACATAACAAAAATTAAAATATGCTGAGTTGAATGTATCTAATACTGATACAAACTACATGTGTTCCACACTTATGAGAACAAGATTAGCAAAGTGCTGGAATACACTTGAAACTAAGTTGGAAATAAAGATTTATTTCAGCCTATAATTAAGCTGGACCCTTGCAGGAAGAGTTGGACTCTTCTTAATTCTTTTCAAAATTTCTCATTACACCAAAGAATTGCACTGTGATAGAAACCAGTGAACTGTCTCTCCAGCAGAAGTATTTTCTAAGTGTAAAGCAATTTATTGAATATAAGCTTTTCAGATGTTCATTAGCTTTATTGTATCTTCCTGCTTATAATTTTCCCAAGTTTGCAGAGTTCAAAATGGAAACTACATTTTGTGTCACATTACTAGCAGTTTTATGCACAAACACAGTGAATTAACTGTTTTGCGATAAATCAATTTAATGGTTTTCACTATAAATGTAATTGGTATTTTTTTAACAGTAACTAACACTTTATAATACAGTATTTCTATATATAGCAAACAGTTCTAGGGACTTAATTACACAGTGACAGAGACTGTTATGTTCTCAATGTGTAATTTTAGAAATTGTTTTTAACAATAGAGAGCAGTTGAAATTTGTCAATTAAGGAGTGACAAAAAATATTTTTGACTGTAAATGCGGTGCTTAAATTGTTGTTTTACCAGTAGATTTGTCACCTTGGTACAATTGGATGTCATAAAAACATTAAAAACTGTAAATTTAACTGTTAAATCTAATAGCAAAATTATTATTGGCTAGTATTTATTATTCTTTTTCTGTGGAATGAAAGAAGAATGAAAAATTAGATGATGACATAAAAAATTAGCATTTAAATTGTATTTTGGGAGTTGCCTTAAGTATATAGCAATTAACACCAATGTAAGTATTGCCATGAAAATGATACAATTTTACATCGAAGATTATTTAAAAGAAAATCTTAATATTTAAGATCCCCCACAGATAGAAATAGAGTTTCTTCTTGTGTCTAAAAATATGGTTAAAGTTAAAAGCATTTTTTAAAAAAAAAGATATTAACCCCTACCACTACAATTACAACACTGATTTTGGTGAAAAAAATCATTATTTGCTTGCATGTGTAAGATCTTGGACTGTAAGTGGAGAAGGAAAAGCACTCAGGAGGCTGCTGTAGAAGGAAACACGAAGCAGCCCTCACTTTCTCTTAAGGCCTCTTATATCCAACAGTGCTGCAAGTACTGTGTCACTTTGTACTGCAGCAATGTTCAGGCAAACTGTGAGCCACGGGCATATGCTTACACCAGTTATGGCTCATCAACATCAAACATCAGACTTGGGAGGCTTAGGTAAACTAAAGCTTCCAAGCACAGGAAAAAAAAAAAAAAAAGCCTATGGGTTTTCTGGCTTGGAAAATCCCTATTGCTTCATAAGGAAAAGTGATGATTGCTGATTGTGCACAAAACTGTCTGGAGAGCTCCTGAGCCTCTCGCTGTGCCAAGCACAGCACACCAGTGTTTGTTGGAAAAGCATCGGGGAGAGGTGTAAAGGAAAACGTGTGGCACTAAATATACTTAAGTGCTTGCTGACTGAAGGTGGAAAAAACAAAGCACCATTTGAAGTGAGATGAGCACAGAGAAAAGGCAGAACTAAACACAACCTGCTGTCCTCTTTGCTCCCATGTAAATGTGGGACTGCAACTCCTTTTCTACACACTGCATTATTTTGATCATTTGCACTAATAACAGAGTGCCTCTAATCTGCCAGCGTCTCTCAGCTGGGGTGTCATCAGTGAGGTGGCATGTCTCTGCTGTCTCCCTTGAAACGCCATACATCATGGACAGGGATCCTTAAAGGCTGCTGTAACAATTATACAGTTTATTGTTCAGTGCTAGAGATCAGATTTTCCTATAACACAGGAAATATTCAACCCATTCTAGCTTATCTGTCTATATCAGAGGTCAATTCCTATGCAAGTAAATCCAGCATTGCCACTTGTGCCGAAGCTGCATAGGAACTGGTCTGATCTGTGTTAAAAGAATGTCCATAGCCACGACATTTGGATCCAGTGAGAGCAGTGCCTTCAAACAGAGGGTTAAACTGAGGGTTATGCTAGCCTGTACTCTCTTAAATGAACACAAAAAAATGTCTGAGGGCCAAAATTCGCTGCCAACTACACATAAACAACTCCAACTGACTTCAATAGGAGTTTCCTGTGTGTATCCAGGAGCAGATTTTAGAGCTAAGAGTATGCATCAAAGTCTAAATAGCAAATGTTAGTGAATTGACATTCTGTTTATTCATTATTTTCAAATGTCGATAGTGGTTTCTCTGTCTAATATTAAATGATTTGGTTGTCACATTTTTAATGAAGGTTTTTAATTACTCTTGATATACAGTATTGTATTGGTTGTTTTGCACAGTTGCTTTTGTGCATTTAACCAAATCCCCTGTCTATAAGAAAACCTGCCTAGCTCAGGGTTTTGGTCAAACACAGCCTTTGTCACTGCTTTTGTACAGATGGTGCTTTCAACCTTTAATAGAAGTCAGAAGGGAGGACCTATATTAGACTTGCGTATGGATAGAAGAAAAATGGACTTTGTTTTACTGGAAGATGCATCTTTAGTTGTCTTTTGGTAAGAGTAAGTACTGTGGCTGTACTGAAGTACTATATGACTCACACCCAGCATTTTGTGGAGGGTGTTGCTGTTTTTAAAAATTATAAGCAGAAGGGCTAAGTTCTGTCACAAAATGAGGGGGTCTGTGGTTCACAGTGATTTTGGAATGGGGAGTTTGGATCAGTCCTTTTGTTGCTCTAAAAGCCCAGGTTTGATTCCCATGGAAATTAAGCAATGGAGCCTGGAAACCATGGTACCCTCAGATCTCACCCATCCCAGGGCAGGCCCATGAGCTCTCAGAGCACGGTTCCTGCATGCATTTCTCCTGGATCGCTGCTGAACAGGGCATGGATGGTTTCAGAAGGACATCCAGACACAGGAGGTACTTGCATATCCACGAACTGCTATGGGCCTGAGGAATAAATCACATTTATGGGCATTTAATTTCAAACAGTTAATGTTCAAGCAGGGAGCAGCTGGGAAGGAGCAAGCTCTGAGAAGGTACTGACCAAATGGAAAAGGGGCAGCAGAGGACACCATCATCCCTTCTGCCCCCTTCTATGACCATACAGAAAGGCTCCAACTTCTTCAGCTTTGATCATTTTAAGAGCCACCTGTCTTCATGGTCCAGGTCCAAAAGAATGGAGTGACATATCCATTCCTAAAGCCAAAATATGAGGAACTTCAGTCTCTCGGTGGCTATATGAAACAAGCAGCAAGTGACTTTTGGAAAATGACAATAATTGCCTTTTTCTTTTTTTTATTCAAATGAACATATGAATGAAGGTAATGCACGCAAATATATCCGTGTGCATATATTACAGAGAAAAATAAAAGCAATGTGCAATGTGCAGGGGCTAGAAAGCAACTTGACACCTTTACTGGTGGCTACTTTCTTACAGCCTAGATAAGATAGTTCAAATATTAATCAGCTTTTATGTTTCAAATTCTAGTGCTCTTCAATTGCCTTAATACAGAAAGTCTCCTACTTTGGTATCGCTGAAGGGCTCACATGTAACAAAAATAAACACATTAAATAAATAAATAAATAAACCCAATCTCCTAGGTACTAATTTGCCATGGATTGTATTTAAGTCCTCATCCATTATGTGAATTAGAAGTGAAACAAACACTGGCATCAATACTCTATTGCAGCCAGACCAGCCTGAGATCCAAGTGAGTGTGTGTCCTGGACAGTTTGTATTGATGCTGTCCTGGGTATCACGCTCATCAATAATGGAAATAATTGCATTTTAATAATTAAAAAACCCCCATCATTTTCACAGAGGTAGAAATGATGACTTTGTTCCCTCCCTGCAGTTTATCTACCTTCTAATGACAGGAATGATTCACCGAGCAGCTCATTTATGAACACACAAATGCACACAAAGAAATCTGCTTTTATTCAGGTGAAAGAGTATCAAATATCCCTTAAGTATCAACTTAGCAATACACTGCATCAGGAGCTTTGAAATAATAAGTAAAATTTAAGGAAGAGTAGCCACTGCCTTCCTGGCCCAAATTTTATTACTGTCCTGATAATGAGTCAAGACAAATAATGAAAATTCTTAGTCTGATTATTTTGTTTTGAGCATTTTTTTTATTAATTTGATATTCCAGCACAAATATCTCTTCAAATTGGGTTGCTTAATGATGCAATAATATCGTGCTGAATACAGAGTCTGTAGAGCATTTTAATGTGGATCTGGATAAAAGATTTTTCTGTTAGTTCTCACGATCTTTTGGTTTTGTAGTTCTTAGTTCTTTATTAGTTCTCTCTCTCTCTCTCCCCGAGCTCTTTTATTTTTCTTAATTCTTTTATGTACACTGTGGGCAAAACTATCTTGAATCTGTTTTGCAGACTTTGGTCTGTCTTTTGTAAAAATAACGAAATCATGATATAAACATGGTCATAATCTAGGCCTAAGTTATCTTCTCAATATTTTTTTTTTCTGCTAGACAAACACTGAGAGTATTTTGTCCAGATTGTGGCCCCTATCTGGGATTTTACAGACCAAGAATGTCCCAGACCAATATACCCAAATGTCTTGGAGACACAAATTCCTGGAAGTGAAAAATAAATTAATAGAAATGAAAGAATAGTACCATAAAATTCACTTTGCTCTCTGGAGATTTTAATATGTTGATTTGAGAAAGTGCATAATGAGGAATGAGTAGGTTGCCTCTGCAGTAGCCAGTGCACTTTAGACTCTTGCTCTCTCCTTTTTCACTACAGCCCTGATTCAAACGGATGTGCTTAAGATAATGCTCAATAAAAATAAGCAGGAAACTCAAAATAAATCAGACACCAATTTTAGAAGTTGGTGACTCTCTTCTTTCATATTCCTTAGTGGTATCTGAATAAATGTACCGTAAAAACTCCTTTAAAAATGTGTGCTAAAATTTCCCACTGAAATGGCAGGTTTTGAGACCTCTGCTACTTTTTCACATATATGCAAACAAGTATATGTTTTACAAAATATTTATAAACCCTTTCACTACAAATCAAAAATTTTATGGCAGGACTATACTAAAGATAACTTAGCTTCTATCTCTTGCAAAAACGAACACAAAAGACAATACTCTTACTAGATCCAACAAACAGAAATAATCTACACACCTGCCTAAGCTAAGTAGATACATAAATGTTTTGCTATCTCGGGTCTCTAAAAACATATGCCTCTGGACCAGTGTTTATTTGCAATTTTGTAAAAATCCATATAATAATAATGCATTAAGAAAAGCATTACATATGTATAAAAAAAATAAGCTGCTCCTTTGTGTTAGAATATTTTTTTTCTTAGATGCAAAAGCAAAATCTAGGTGAACAAAGCCTATTCATCTAGATTGCTATAAAGCCTATGCTGTGGCTGTATAATCTATATTAAAATTTCAAGCAGGCCGTTAAGATTTTAAATCCTTATTGAGATTAAAATTAGGAGTACCAGATATCAACATAAATATTCACTCACAAGCAAAGGATATTCTCTCTCTGAGCAAAGGATGTCCTTCCATTATGCCAAAATGAATAACCTAAACCCTTTTTTGTTTCTTTACACTCGCTGTTTAGCTTTGTGTCATACCTATTTCTTTCCTTAAAGCTACTTAGCAGATTAATTCAGCAGAAATAAGCGCCTTATTGTTGATTATATAAATGATTCAGGATGTTTGACATATTTAATTTGACAGAATGGCACAAATTGCAGCCTGACCCTGTGCTTTGCTAGTCCATATGCACCAGGACCACCTCTAGGATCATTAAAAGTTCAGTTAATTCAGTAGCACTTTGCACTGGAGAGTTTCACTGCAATGATTAGGTTTTCAAAGATAGCAGCAGGCCCTTCCCTCCCAGCCCAGCTTCTCTTTCAGATTGTAGTGAAAGTGAATAAGGAGACGGGGAGGGGGGGGAAAAATGAAAATACCTGAAGAGAATAAAGAACAAGGGTGATGGGGTAAGATGGATTACTTGAATTTTCCACCAATCACTGAACAACACATTGGCTAAAGCATTGATTGATGAAGTATTTAAGTCGTCAATCTCACATCACAAGCCTTTTTACAAATGGCTGCAGAAAGGGGCTGACATCGAGGTGGTATCAATGGAAGTTGGCTTTGCTACAAAATATAAGAAAGACCTCTAGTCTGCAATTTGCTCTCTCACAAGACGTTCAATAACCACTTTCGACGGCCACTTTGCCAGCAAATGTTTCACTTAAAATGTCGGTATTCTTTACTCAGGACTGCTGTCCACCTCTGAATTTATAGGCCTTTACTATGGGAAGATTTACTTTCCTTTAGGTTTTGGTCAGATTATTTTTTCCCCCATGTAGACTGCTTTTCAATTTACATGGAGGTTTTCTTGGTGGGTACTTTTTTTCTTTTTTTCCTATTCCTTAGAAGAATTGCAAACAGTTGTTGTCTCTTCAGATATGTTTTAAAACAGTATATCAGTCATTGCCAGAAATCTGTGTTTGATTGAGAAATCAGCTTGCTCTGGCTTTTTATTTCGTTCCACTCCTACACTTTCTTGTTCATCAACATTAACCTAAAAATGCACAGGACTTTAGTATCTGCAGTAGCTGTTGCTGCAGACTCAGGTCACTTCTTGGTTAGCATCAGCATCAGCATCACACTATTTGTTCCCTGAATTCCCCTCTTTCAGAGGAATATGATAAATGTAAGGAGTAGCTCATATCAAAGGAAAGACAGACAAGCAATTGAGATTCTATGAAGGGAAAAGAAAGAAAAAAAAAAAGCCAACAAAAGGGAGCACATACCCCAGCATGAAAGAGCATCTTGATTTCAAGTTTTCTTTCAGGAGTCGTTAATATTTTATGAGACCACACAGAGTGTTCCTCCAGTGACATTTTTCTAAATAATGTAATGTGCAGTAAAGTATCAGACAATGGGAAGGAGGAGGGAAATCGCCTTGTTTAGATTAAAAAGAAAGAAAGAAAAAAAAGCGTTTGAAGCCAAGCATTCTCAAGGTTGGCTGCTGTCTGAATCCAGAGCCCCAACCTTTTGTAGGGTCAATACTTATAAGGGGAATGGTGCCCAGAAATAGAGAATAGTCCAAGTTTTTATTCTTTTTTTTTTTTCCTTTTCCATCTTACATGTTTTCCTTTCTTTTCTTGTTTTTTTTTCTTTTTTTTAGAGAACCTAAATGTGTTCTACAGAATCACTAGGCCCCTTACTCCATATCAATAAAAAGCAATTGAACAGAGAATATCTACAGAAAAATACAAAAAACACACTGCCTCCTATTTTCTTCTTTCCTGACCCTCTCATAGATGGGAGCTTTTCTTGGAAGAAACTTTTGATCTAAAGCTCTGGGTCTAAGCACTCCTAGAGCTTCAGAAAATCTGTGGGTAACTTAGAGAACAGGTCCAAGATTTCACAGGTCTCCCAGTGGGGCGGTAGTTGACAATAAGTCAGAAGCCCTACTGTAGACCAAACTGAACCAACTGAACCAAGACTGTTGTTACAAACAAGAGTCCAAACTACCAAGACTACTCAAGTTTTAAAGTTTTGGGTCACACATCTCCCTGGTCTATTTCAGGGCTTTCACTCTGAAGAAGTTACAGGGCTTGCATGGAGAAAGTGAGTGACATTTCCTCGGTTAAACCATTTTGCTTTGCAAAAAGCAACAGGGTAAAAGCATTCATGTGAGAGTGGAATTGACAGGTCAGTAATTCAATACCTTGTAATTTCCCAATCTGTATTAGCTTGTGTTGATCAGAGGTCTTGGTGACTGATCCTGGTCTCTTAGAAGCTTGAATTTCAGAAGAATCAAATTAAATATTCTGGAGTTGTTTTATTATTTTCATACTTCCAACCCTAATGGACCTTCCAGAGGTATGAGGTATGACAGTCTGTGCTTAGATGTACAGAGAAGCCTTGACACAAGTTCTTTGACATCTGCACTATATCAGAAATATGTGGTATTACTGTACAAATCAGCTTATAGCTACGTACTAAATAATATTGTATATAGAAGCCTTATTTGGGAATGTAATAAAACTTAGGTGACTGGAAAATTGAAAAAGTAACCATTAAAAAGCACAACTTGTGTAACTCAAGGTAGAAAAAATAAGTTTGCTTCTCTTGTAAATATGCAAGAATGTAAATTCCATTGAATTGTAATAGATAAGCAAGACCACTCAGCAGCAAATTGTATGTGCTTCCCTCCCCCTGAACTCTTTAGACAGACACAAGTTAGTGGGCACCACTCTTGTACAAACCTACTGTATGGGACCCAAGTGAATATCATGTACTGTAACAGGAATGTGTGGAGTGAATCAGGCAACTTGCACAAAGCTGCAACTAAATTTATTGTATTAAATAAGAATCCAGCATGCCACTGCAGTTTATGTGAGCAGTTAAAATGGTTTGCTTCTTCCTGTTACATGACAATGTAATCAATGGGATAAATCACCAGCTGGAAGAAATCCTACATTTGAAATATCTCACGTTTCCTATGGCACAGCAGAAATCTTCCTGTGAAAAAAGAAGGCCAAGGAAGTTGATGAAAGGCATTTGTGTAACTGCTGTTGCTGAGGATTGCACCCAAGTTAGGAGTTAAATTGCACAAGCTTTGATCATTCAAACAGACAAAATACATGTAATCTGATCCTAAGGTATGCAGTGATATAGCAAGGGATATAGCAATTACGTAATTGCACCCCACTCATGTATATGCTTATCTTCACTAATAGGATTAGTTAATTGATTTAATTGTTCTTACTATTCCTGCAAGTAAAGACACACTTATATATTTATTTTCCAACCATTACACTCACCCTTTTCCTCCTTGTTCCTAATCCTACCTTCCTATCTGTTTCATTATTTTACTTGATAGCGAGTGGCGTGCTGAACTCTCATCCACTCCCACTAGTATTTATTTATCTTTATTGTCATTCCTCACAGTATTAAGGGTGAAGTTTACTGCTTTCCACCTGAGCACTTTTTAGGTGTTGCTGCAATTGCCACCCTGGCACTACCAATGAGCACATATTAATTGGCCCTACATCACTCCCCATAGAGTCTGGATGGCCTGGGAGCTATTGAATGGCTTTCTAGTCAGAGCGAGAGGAGTTTTTTAAAAACTGTTTCCATTAATTTTCTCCCCTATAACTACTCAATAGTAGTGATGAAATAAATAAATATATTGAATCAGAACCTCACTTCACTGGGTCTTAATTGGTGTGTCTTGAGTGAATCTATGCCAATGTGTAATGAATCTATATTGCTCTTCACAGATCTCATCCCACCTACTGTATCTGACATTTTTGCTACAGCACACTGAGGTGGAGCACACTGCATATCTGCTTTTTGTAATTGTGGTTTTGTTTAGTTGGCATGTTAAAAAGTAATCAACTGTGTATGATAAAAGCTGGTTTCCTTTAGAGCTGGTCTGAATTTAGAAGTTGTCATTACAATAACCAAATCTGACCATTTTTGTGAAGCAGGGCAGTCAATTCCTAATGAGAGGACACCCGCTTAAAAAAGGAGGTGGGGAGGGAAAGTAATCTTGTCTACCTTCTGCAATTCCATTGCACATCAAACTTGTGCACTAAAACTGATAAGATTGCTAGAACTAGAGAGGTTAAAACAGGCAACTGAAATACTGCATTTATAGCACCTGAATGATTTGAACCCACAACTGAAAGTACTTACACCAAAAGCAATGCAGTATTTGCTTGATATGGATTTCAAATATCTGTGACACCTTACTATTTTAATATTCTGTGCCATTTGCTTTACTAAAGTGAATCTGACAGTGCTTTGGCTTACCTCTTCCCAAGAATAAGATCTGAATTTTGCCTTGACAACAAGTGAAGACACAGATCATACCTCCCTTTTCAAACTGATGTCTTTTAGGAGAAATTATGGGGACATCCTACCTGTAACAACATAGTAACAAAATCAATTTTTATACTAAACTCTGAGTTAATTTCTGTCCATGGACAGGCCTTATATTTTGAAAATCACATCAGCTAAAAATTTCAAGACCCAAAATCTATTTGGAAAGGTGCAACATTTATTCTGAGACCTACTTTTTTTTTTAATGAGGAATTAATAAAAGTTAGACATGGAAATACATGTCTATGTCTAACCTTATGTCTATTTTTTCCCACTGAATGTAGTAACATGTGCACTGACTGTTAACTTTCAACATATTATGTCCCATTTCTTGACCAATGATAAGAGAATGGTGATTAAGCATTTCATAATTTGACTGTAGGTGATTAGGACCTATTTCTGTTGACTTCACTCTGGGTACAGAAGGAAATAATAACAAGAAATCACATCATCAAATTATGAGCTGTTACTTATTGACTGTGAGCAGCCAGGTGAAGGTTTCACACACCCCTGAAACTTTGGTCTTTCCCTGAATCTGCCTGCTTGTCTTGAAGGGCAAATCAATGTCAAAAATAATTATCATAACATCACTTCCTTCACTTCTCTCACCTATAAGAAACATTTGCCAATCACATGAGCAGACATATTTTTATACTTTGTCTACCTTCCTAGCCTTACCTGTCTTGCACAGAAAATATTTCAGAGGCCAAACAACTGGATTTGGGCTCTTTTGGACACCATCAGGCACCTTTCCATAAGCTTTGGCCCCTTTCCATAAGCTTTGGCCATGGAAACCAGACATATCTCTGTGGCAGGTCCAGTCTTTAGACCTGCTGATGGAGTTGCAAAGAAGGAGACTTTTCTCTATGGAGGAGGTGGAAGAATGAGACAGCCCTTCAATTCTGTTAATATACAGCATGAGAAAAAGAACTTTCTTTATCTGGGAACAACTTTCTTTTTCCAGAAGTTGACAACTGCAAATACAAACACGTTGAAAGTACAGGAGGAGTATATGGCCTAATATATACGTCAGGCCTGGATTCAACAGCCCAGTAATGGCTCTGGGCCACTTGTTCTTCCCTGATGTGAAAGCACAGCACTTTAGCTCGTGTCTCTGGCAGCAGGAAGCCCCACAGACTGGGGAGAGCCATTTTATATACTGTGCATATGAGGGGGAGCATTATGTTTGGTACAGGGGAGCTGCTGAGGTTTTTATACTCTCATTACTAGAAAGCATTTCTGTGTACTTTTCTCTGTGTTTTTATTAATCCATTTCATTTCATGCTGTCTCCCCTCCCACATCTCTAACAGCTGCTCACACAATATCTCACCTACAGTTTGGGAAGACACAGTAGGCAGATCACAGTATATATTGTGTTATACTCCTGGACGTACCATCTGCCTTCTCCTCCTGGACATTTTTGCAACCGACTGTTTACAGCAACAGAGGGTCTGGCTGTTTAAGGCAGATCCTTTGCAATGAGCATCTTGTAAATGAGTGAAAGTTAAAAGGAGCAAGTAGTAGAAACCATCCTGCTGTAGTTAAAACACTTCTGCATGGTTGCCAAATGACTCTTGTTTTGGTCTTTAAAAAAATAAGATGCAATGTAACTTTTGGTGTGTTCTGGATGTATCTGGTTTTATAACTTCACCTCAATTTTTCTCTTCCTAGTACTGGGAGAGGTGGAAAGGCATGTGGCTAAATACCACAAGGAATACGATGGCAATGCCATTTATTCTTGGACTTGCTCACAGCCAAAGTCCTCATTCCTGCACACAGCCCCCAGCCCTTCCCCCCCACACCCACTGCCATCGACAGTGAGGAGTCAATAGCAAAGGGCTGGAAATGTCCATTCAGTGAGACAAACAACTGGATTGTCAGTTTAATGAGATCCCTCTGGGTGTTTTGAGCCCCTCAAACCCAGTACGTATCTCTATGTGTTCTCAGAGTTTATCAGAGCAGCTTGGTGATGGCACCCCCATGTAAAGCTCTTATGTTCAGTGACCTTCTCCACATTGTCATCATTCAGAAACCACCTCCTGCCATTCATATCTCCTCTTGAGGAAAACAATACTTACTTAAGGGAGCACAGGACCTGCTTACCTAAATATGAATGCATCTCACCACAAAGCTTTGGAACAGTAATGACATTAGGAGTCTGCTTTACCCTATTCCCTCTTCGTTCAGTTCCAGTCAAAAAGCATTTTATGAGCCAGTGTTTTAATCCCTGTATATATGGGCTGACTGGTTGGTACATACATAATTTGCAGCTGGGGACCCTCTAGTGGGGCATAGTTTAATTTTTGACTCATGTTCCCCATTTTTTTTCCCACAGAATTTGTGAAGGGAATCACATAAGCAGGTGCCCAGTTAGTGTTGGGCAAATGATATCAAAAGTATTCCATGTATGCACTGAGCAGATCCAGCAGGTGAGAGGTGAAAGTCTGCCTCAGCTTGCTCCAAACTGTTGATTCATGCAGTGAGCAACAGAGGGAGGCATCTATGTGCAGCTCCACCAAGGGGTTTGTGTGAAAAACTTGTAGGAGTTAGTAGGATTAAAACAAATGAATAAGGTAACATCTTCCTACAGCTCCAGGAGAAAGGAACTGCATGTGGAAGTGCAACAGCTTTACACTCCCTGCATCATAGTGCACAACAACTTAAAAGATAAAGGTTACAGAATATTGTTCCCCAGCCCCATCCTTTATGACGAGACTGTCTGTCCATAAAAGGTGGCAAAGAAATTTTAATTCTTGCACTAAGAAAATATCAATGAAATCATTATGTCTTTAGCCTGTATGGTAGGTATTTTTTGAAACATTCCCTGTCACCCCATGAAGGCATCAATAGAAGTTAAATTGCTTTATACCTGCTTGAAACACTTATTTCTGTATTTGCACTGCAACAATTGGTTGCAACAATCAATAATTTCCTATAATTCCCTTTGTGAGCAAAACAATAGATAGGAAGTCATTTTTACAGCTGATATTTAGTCAGAGACCAGTTCACAGAAGGAATTACAGGTTTTTATTGTTTGCTGCTGAAGCGCTATAAGATTGTTGCCATTTTTTGTTTTAAGATGGATTGTGGTTGTTTTCATGAACACTCAGGGTCACAAGTATTCAGTTGATGTCCTGTGATGCCTAGCTAGTGCCATGTATCTGAAGCTGTTTCCTTGCCACTGAAGAAAGATTTATGTCTTCAGCCATGTAAAGTGAAATAGCTGCATTGTGGAGAAGAAGGCAAATGTTTGCTTGTTCAAGTTTGGCTCTTATTCATCTCCCAGCTGACTAAATCCATGAAGATAAACATGGCCCAGCTTCCCTAGCTCAGCAATGACTGCTTATTGTCTTCGAATAAATACTGCAATATTATTGCTCCATACTTTCCTGGCCACTAGCAGACTGTGAAAACAAACTAAAGTGATGCCATAAGTCATAACTTATACAGTCCCTGCTGTCATTAACCCAGGGAAAAGGCAGAAAGAAGGATTCAGAAGTCAACTCTGTTTTAACCCTTTGAATTGTAGTCTTTTTTTTTTTTTCTTTTTGTTTTTTACCTCCTCCAAACATGATTGACGTCTCCTAGGAGCTCACTATCCTTTCATAGGTTAGGAAGCATTAAGTAGTTGCACTTTCCACTGTCTGAGTCTAATCACATTCCTATAGATGAAGTTGGCTGCCCTGGACACCCACAGCTTTCCATTTATCTTTTAAACCACAATCTACACTTTTATGGATGAGTTCATCTTGGGGAGTGGCAGAAAGAGGAGGACAAGAATAGAGGATGGATTTTCTGAGAAACCAGCACACGATAACACTTGCATTAAAAGCATCATAACAAGCTTCCCTTAAGAGGTCTAGAGAGGAAATTGGAGGAACATTATATTTAAGAAGCTAATTTGCATGCAGATGAGGAAAAGCCACAATGAAGGTTCTGAATTGCCAAAGCCTAACTGGCATTTATAGCCACATGATGAGAAAAAAAAACCAACAAACTGTCCTGCAATCCTGGTAATAAAATTTTTTTCTGTGACTAGCATTCAGACATCAATGTGCAGAGTTTACAGCAGTAAACAAAGCTTAATGAGAAACATATTTTGTCAAAAATTATCATACTGGACAATAGTGGGACCAAGAAAGAGAGGGTGTGCTTAGAGACCTCATTTTAATAAGTTAGCAGTGGCATTTTGGGAGCAGAGATTAAAATGGCTGTCCCTGTGCTATTCCCTCTGCATTTCTCAATTCACTTACCCACAGACAACTACTGTTCAGAAAGTTCACTTCTAAGCTGTTGGTCAACTCTGATTTTGGGGTTGCAGTTTATCCACTGATATGCTCAAATCTCATGGCCATGTCAATGGTACAGTATGATACAGATCCTCCTAAAAGTTATGCCCATGGAGGACAGGAAGGTGATTTGGGACAGCCAGCACAGATTTACTAAGGGCAAGTCCTGCCTGACCAACCTAGTGGTTTTCCATCATGGAGTGACTGCATCAGTGGACAAGGGAAGGGCTACAGATGTCATATATCTAGACTTCTGTAAGGTCTTTGGTCTTTGATGTGGTCCCCCACAGCAGGCAGGCTTGGTGCTTTGACCACTTCTATTCCTATACAAGTTACTTATGAAAAAGATTAGGTTTTTTCGGTTGCAGAAAACAGGGGGGAAAACTAGCAGTTGCATAAAAATTTCACTGTAATCGAATTGTTCCTGTTACAACTCCAGTGCCCTGGATTTGGGAAAGACCTCTTGTTTGGAGCAGATGTTCAGCTGCTAGATTATTTATTTAGTAGTGTGGTTACAACAATAAATATAATTTAATAAATCAAAACATATTTATAAAACACACAAAGGGAAAGACTGAAGGTAGAGGGAAGCACAATGTATGCAAAGAAGCATTGTTGGTGTAAAAACACACAGACTGAAGTGATTGTAGAGAAAAAGCATTAGCAGAAAATTAAAGGAAGTTTCTAAGTAGATAAGTGAGAATCTGCAGTGGCTTTCTTGTAGAACAGAGGAGACAAATAATCATGCTGATTATAGATCCAAAGATGTACGTGCAATTGTTAACTCAATGAAAGAGGGTAAATATTATCATCTTATTACTGCTTGGGTGGTGATTAAGGAAAGCTCTGGGTAAAGAGCTACAAGTACCTGAACTCAAATAAGAAGAAACATAAATAAAAAGACAGCAGCAGCTTCTTAATCATCTCTGTTGTCATGTAATTCTCCGAAGTGTCAACAGCATTGCCTGAAACATCAGTTTCTCCATCACTGGTATTCTGGCCAGGGGAGAGCAAAACTCATCTCTCTTTCCTTAATTTTCAGGTTTCTTTTACTTAAAGGGTTTCTGTGACTTTCATTTCTTCAATATGCAGGTATAGGTATCTTGTTTCTTTTTAGACATGTTTGGGATTTTCTAAAATTATTTGCAGGATGGTTTTGTCACTAACACATATGTATCCAAAACAAAGACATTCCTGAGGCCCTGGCTAACATTTATTTACACTGTTTGTAGCTCTGTAATTAAGAATCTTCTACATGTTTCTCTGTGTTTGCTCCTATGGTTTGCTGATCTCTTTCTGCCTGCCTTGTTACTTTTCCAAAACTTCAAACCTCATGATCGTCATGTTTGAAAAATTTGTTGAATTTACCAAAGTTCAAATCAAGTTTTTCTGTGTGTCTTGTCAGTTCTGGGTCTTTGATCTCAAAAAACCGTGCATCTAACTTGCCAGTCTAAAGTATTTAATACCCTACTTAGGAATTTCTCCCAGTAGATTGATAGCATTCAAACGTTTTATTTATCTAAACACACAACAGTGCAATAAATGTGCAAAAATAAGACATTTATTTGCTTTGTTAGATTGTTTGCTTTTCCCACACAATTTTTTTTTGGTTCTCCTGTCTGTGGCTGTACTTTATCAAAAATTATTTTTCCCTCATTTTACTTCCATTTAATAGCTTTCCTTTCTCTCGTGAAGAAATAGAGTCCTTAGCTGAACCTGTTCCAGTTGCTGTTCCAGTAGGTTTCCTGTCTTGGATGAGCTTATTAGTTCCCCACCTCTCCATCTACAAGTCTTTGTTGTGTGTAACTTACTTTCCTGTGAAATACCGTCCAGTTTCATCAGACAGTTATTAAGATATGTTATAACCTGTAGCAGCTGTGGTGGATCTTTCATTAACAGGTGGATTATTACACTTTCATGTAATGTTTCATTTTGAACATGTCATGTGCATTTTTGTATATTTAGCCCTCCAAGGGCTCTTCATGGGCTGGCAGTGCCACGGATTTCAGCTGTGGGTGTGCAACTTGGTATTTTATGTATGGCATGATATGATACCTGCTAGGATCCCAAACCTCACAAGTCATACACAAAAATCTTAGTGACCACTGAAATGGTTTGAGCCCTTAGAAACTGCAATAGAGGCAGGAAAAACTCCAAATCTCAAGGCAGACTTCAGATACTTTCTTCTTCCAGTTCCCTTCCTGAATTTCTTACCTTAGCTGCACCCAAAGAGAGTCACTTCACAAAACCCTCTAATGCATGCGAGCCTTCCAACTTGTGCAATCAGTGGTGCAGGGATCCAGTTTTTAGCAACCCCTCCACCACCCAGCCTGACTCATTCGGGTCTGGGCACTGCTCTGAGGTAAAAAACCTATGGTGGTGTGATGTTCATTTGGGTAATAAAGGACTACATCATGTGAGGGCACTAAAATAAAATCGAAGCCATTGTCTTATCACTTTTAACTTTGCAATGCTCAAACTAACTGTCATAATTCTTCTTTATAATGCCATTTTTTCTGCATAATTAAAAAGTTCAACAAATGCTACAATATTCTAAAGCTTTTTTTAAGGTGAAATACATCTTATTTGAGTGTTTCCCAATTTTCTTTTTCCCACCACAAGAAACAAAATTTTAAATGCAGAAAATTCATGGCATAATTCATTTTGATTTGCAAAGGAACAATCTTCAGTTTTCTCCCATTTTCTCACAATCAAGTGATTGAACATACATTTCATATTAGCTCTTTAAATTATTTACCCTGCACCACACTGTTGCCTTCACCAACAGTTGTTGAAATAGAGCATTCGATGGAAAAAGAAACAGGTTCGACTGGAGGTTGAACTTAATGGAAAAATGGATTTAAGCATTGGACCAGCTTCCTAGCACGTATAAAGCAAGTGTTGCTTCATCTGTTTGTACCAGATATATCTGAGAGTTAAAAACAAAAAAGCCTGTCCAATAATTTTAACAGCATCTAAAATCACTTTTTATGTCTTATGGAAGAGGTACATCTGTTGGGGAAGAAGGGAACTTTGCTACTATTCAAAGGTATATGAGGATGAGTAAAGGATTAGGCAATACCTTGAGAACTGCTGGCTCAGCAACTATTAAACAGTACAGATCCACACATATCTGTTTATATACATTTGCTGATACAGTGGGGTACCAAACACAAACTGAGTTATTTAGTCAATATTGACATGACTTAAGAGAGTTAAAAATGTTTAAATTGTCATGGAATCAAGACTTTGCATCCTGTGGGGTTTTTTTCCCCCTCCTGTGACATTATTGATAATATTTCCTCACCTAAGGAAGGTATTAAACAATCAAGTGCACTAGTTTCTCCAGAGGCAGCAGGAGTCACACCACTACTTTGCAGAAAGCCAGGAGGTTAGACTTGGTCCAAGGAGACAGCCTGATCTCCTGGAATCCAACCCTGGGTTAGGCAGTTTGCTGGGGCAAGTTGTAGGTAGGTGATGGAGCATGATCCCACAGAAAGTCCACATTACATCTTCACCACCAGTGAGGACACATGCCTTGAGATTCACATATAATTTCAGAAACATTACCCTCAGGAAATAAAAAATACAAAATAAAAAAAACAACAAGTAAATGAGTCTCTGTTCCTTCAAAAGACCACATAACACAGTACAGTTCAGATACAGCACATAAAAATGCCATCCAATTATGCTGATGAAGACACATCTCAGAGAAGTAAAGCTGTATAAAAACATTCTTTTCCATAGTGAATTTATATTCTGACAATAGCATGAATATCAATGGGTAATTCACGCCTTTATAATGGTGATAAAAGAGAAAAATGTAGATGTAAAAGATTTTGTTTGTTTAAGGCATCAAAAATATTCTATTGTATGACATGATCCCTCTTGTGCCACATAAGACGTAATCATTTACATGGTACTTCCATACTAAAAGCAGCATAATCTCACTCTCCTGCAATGACTTGTTTGATTATATCTCACACTAATGACTGCTCCTGTCATGTTCTCTTTACATGCAGTGAGGAGAGGGGCAAAATGGGCACAGCCTTGGACTAAAGGACTTGGAATCTGCCCTAATTCTGTTTTGCATCTGCTATTCAGTCTTCTCTCTCTCTGAGCCTATGTTTCCACAACTCTGGAAGTGAGATACTGTCACTTTCTGGATTTTTTTGTGTTCTCAAATTCTAGAATAATGCTGTCCAGTCTCTGGGCAGGTATCTATCCTTTATGATAATCTATTTGTTTTTATGAGAGAATTGATTCAGACATAATTTAAAATAAAGTAAACCTGGACTAAATATTCAGATCCAATATCTCTTGCTTTCTCTCTGTGCTTGAAAGGCTTTTGTAACCCCTGTTCTTTAAATTACCTTTTATCGTCAATGTTGTAAAAAGGTCCAATACTGGGAGCATGAAAGCTTGCTGAGCCATTAAGCCACATGGTACCCTGAACCTAATTGAAGCTTCTGAGTGCTATAATGAATAACAATGTAAAGATTAAATTTCATAATAATTCAGTAAGTAGAGATAATTTTATAATGGGGCATAATAATAATAATGCAAAAAAAATCAATCATACCTGTGGGAAAAAATTCTGTAAATATAAAGACATTTTCTGCTTTGCTTTTTAATTTTTAAGTGCAGAAAAACTGTGTATGAAAACATTATTTGGCTGTATTATTCTAAACTAGCACATTGCCATCTTTCTCTGCCAAATCTTCAGTGTTTACATTGCAGCCAAATCAAGCTCAGCCTTGTCAAAATTCTTGTGAAAATAGACAAATCTCAGCTCTTGTGTAAAAATTTCCAAAGTAAAAGTGAATTCAGCACAAGCAAAGTAACGATTAAAGCTCATTGGGAAAACAGGAAATCTCTCGTTTCCTATGCCTGTCCTGAACGCTGTAAGTCACTGACACAATGTGGTTTGCCAAGGTCCAGTCAGGCTCTGGAAAAAGATCAGCTTCAGTGATATGTTACATCAAATATACACCTATTGTCCTACTTTTTTTGAGTCTGTTCAAGTAACAAACATTTCATGTACAATTGAGCAAATTCCACTTGCAGAAATAAACAATCTTTGTTTTGTAATTAATCTAAATCCTTTGAAGCCTATAAACTTTGCTTGCCGCTATAAAAGAAAATGTGCTCTTCTCCATGACAGTTATGTTGTCTAGTGATGTGTTTGTCCAAATACTTTGCCAATGCCTAATGCAATATGGGAGCATTCACATGAGCACTGTTTTTATCAGCCTAGCTAAGCTGAACATATGTGTGTTTATCCAGCCTGTGGGAATTCATGTCCAAGAAGGAACCATCATAACATTCAGGGGCATGCCCATAGTCTGGGAAAGCAATTTCATATCTCCCATGCCTTTCAATTCTATTTCATCAATACATTTGACATTGGGAAATGAAGCTTATTGAACTTTTGTATTTATCCTTTGAAAAGCCCCTCCCAGTGTCAAAGCAATAACTTAAATGGAGACAATTTCAAAAGGTCTCACACTACAATTGCAGTCGTTCTTCAAAGGTGGAAATCCTCATCTACTTTACCATCTGCTATGCAGATTTTTTTTTTAAAACCTGCAAGATTAAAACAACAGAAAGAAAAGAAAGTAGCTTGTCTCTTCAAAGGAGGGAAAAAATCAAATGTTCTTAATTATACTCCTGACCTTAAAGATAGTACCCTTTTCTTTGGAAGTGGGGGGAGGTGTAGAAGGCTATGCACTAAATTTTGCACCTTTTTTATGTTGTTGCAAATACAAAGGTCCAGTTTCTCCCATTGGTTACCTCTATGTAAGTGTCACTTACCTGAAGGAACTGAATATTGACTTCAGGAAATAGTAAGAGAATAAATAAAAAATTTTTATTTTCCAGAGCTGTGAGATCTTGGGAGGTATTTACACAAAGCAACCTGATAAACATTAGTCAAAGGCCAGGATCTGATAGTATGATTTTAAATAGGTAATGTTTACAGCATGTAATGTAATTGCTCCCAAAGGATTTAAAGTTGTGCAGCCCTTCACTTCTGAAAAAAAAAAAAAAAACAAAGTTAAAAATAACTAAATCATATGCACAGTAACAAATTGTGACTTAATATGTAGGACTGGGAATAATCAGATCTGCAAGAATGCTTTCAACTATCGACTGAGAGCAGGATTACAAATATATTGTGCTGCATGAAAAAAAAAATCTTTATAGCTATGCTATATGCTACTGAAGATCTAGATTTAAAACTTGCCATCTTCATCATGCACAGCAAAAACTGGGAAAAAGTTTGTTGTTACCATTCTGCTGTAGACACTCTTGAGGCAGAAACTTAGCACAGCAAAGCCTTATCACAGAACCCCATTAAGACTCCAGCAGTTGCATCCTGCAGTGGTTTCGTTTTCTGCCAATATAACACAGGCAAGAGTGATGGATCATAGCTGGCTCCCAAGCAGGCACTTTCCAGCAGGACCACAAGTGCAGGGGTGAGAACAGAGGGATTGTCCCAGTGAGAGCAGAGATCTCCAGCCATGCCAGCACTGCACTTGGCAAGGCCAGCAGTCAAAGGCAGAGACACGGTCGCTGCCCGTTGGATGCTGGCATGGCGTGCCAGAACAACGCACAGGTTTTGGCTCACATCAAACAATTTGATCTCAGCCCAGTCTGATAGTGTGGATCAGGGACACATAAAGCCTCTGAAAGACTTGTGGAATGAAAATTATTTCCATTTCTGTCTTTTACTGTTGCTAAGAGTTATAAATGTGAAAATGACTCCTCCACAGAAAGCATCTCTCACTGAGAGTCTCTCCCTAGTCTCCCTGTCATGAGCCAATGGGATCAGCTGATATCCCAATTGCCTTGGACCTAGGAGTTACAATATGTGCTGTAAGTAATGTCCCACTCTGTGTCCATGTAAAGCTGCCACGGGAAACATTGGAAAGCCAAACTCTTCTCTCCATTCTGGTTCTGATGTTTCTTGTTTTCTCTCAGCTGATGAAATATCTTTAACTATATTTCACTGTGGGGTTGTTTTAGGGCTTTTTACTTTCTTTTTTTTTTTAATAACGATTGTATTCTTTTTATGATTATGGGATAATAAGTAATACTTCAGTCATTTATATTCTAAAAGATGTGCATCATTGAAACAAATGTATTCTGCTCTATAAATTCCCTTTTTTAGGCTTTCATTTGGTCAGATTCACAAAAGCTTAATGTCAGATTATTATTTCTGGCATTCAGTCATCAGCAAGTAACATTTTACTTTAAGATGCAATTCTCAGATACTAAACACCAGAAATAATTGATCATCATGACATTCCTTTGTGAATTTCATCTTTCATGTTTGTTCTTTTAACAACAGATTTAGCTAGTTCCAAGTACCAGTTGCTGTGTTTCATTAAAACAGTGCTGCTTCTGCTATTATGTTCCCCGACAGAAGGTTCACTCTCAATGCCTTCTGCTGGACAAAGCCAGTAAATTAGTACGGTAAGTGCCACTGTATTTTTCAGATCCCCAAATTTGAGAGCGAAGTCCAGTTTTTCCCATGAAAGCCTCATGAAGCCTGGGAGTGTAATCTTCTCATATCCTTGCTTTTCTTTCTATTATTCATCTTATCAGATAAGCCCTTGTTCCACCTTCCAGAATGCTTCCAGTTAGAGTGTTTGCTACTATAAATTCAGGACATACAGAACAAGTCAGCACCAGCACAGACAAACTGGAATTTTTTTTAAATCCGTAAAAACAGTGAAAACGAAAACTCAGTTTAACACAAAACATATAGAGAGGAGGGGATTGGAAAATTTTATAAATTCAAAACCTGCAGATACATGCTTGCATAGAGCTACAACACAAAAGCTCTTCAGCAGGCAGTGGAACAGAAGGCTGGGTTTTGCCTACTGCTGTGGTCCGTATATCAGTGCTGGAATTGGACATTAATTAGCACTTTATTTGCTGTTGTGCTCCTTTTCCTACAAATATTTCCTTTGGGGCCATGACAGCCATTTCCTGCCCTTTCATCTTCCTCCCCCCCTTCTCCCCAGTGATTGAACTATTAGCCTCATGTACCTGTGACAGGCTGAATACTAGCTACTTATGGGAGAACCAAAGGGATAAGCACATGCAGGGATAAAGGATACAATGCAACTAGGGCTACTTTTCCCAGATGTGGAAAATAAAATGTATCATCAATAAATTAAAAGCGAAAAACAAACAAAAAATCAACAACAAACAAACAAAAACTAAATGCAAAAATTAAATGCTTCAAAATGTTTGACATGGGCTATATAGGTACAACTTTCAGGAGCACAGTTATCTCTCTTAGGCTAAAGTAGCAGGAAACAGGGGTGCTATCAGATGTTGAGAGAGGGTATGTAGAAAGAACAAGATTTGGGAGCTTTGTAGCAAAGAGAAAATGTACCTTGATTTTACATGAGTTTATGGCTTAAGCACATGCTCAGATTTCAGCAACATCAATCAAAGTTAAATCTTTGCTTAAATGTATTGATGTTGAAAGTACATGGTGGATGCAAAGGAATGATACAATAATATTAACTAAACACATTGCTCTTATTCCTTGAAATTTGACTTCCAGCTGGCACATGTGCTTCTGAAAGCATGCCTAAACTGCCCTAATCCCTTGCAATTTGAGGGGTCTTCTCAAAGGATTGAACCCCATTTTCAGCATGCTCTGCTAGTACCATAATTCCTTATTTCATTTCTGGTCACCCACATGCACCATAGCAAGCTCTGCAGTCTCTGCCCAGGCAACAATTTTGAAGTCCTATATTATTTGGATGGGGCCCATTCTAGCCACCTGGGCATGCATTAGTCTCCCAGATAAAAAAGCGACTTTTAAAATGCTTAAATATTCCTGCATAATTATTCCCAACTGTTGTTTCATTTTGTCTGTGTGTCTCACAACAGATTCTGTAGTTACTTCAGTGTGCAACTCACGTACTGTGTTGCCACAGTTCATGCAAGTAAGTCCCAAGATCTCCATCTTAGGGCAATTAACTTATTTAGTCAAACTCAGAAAAATGGAACAAAATGATCGTTCCCAGTTCTGCAGCTTCCCAGTTCAAGTCTAAGTAGACTTACCAAAATAGAACAAAATGTGTATTTTGTCTTTGTTCCCGTGTATTCATACACTCTACACAAAAACCCTTGGAGGAATTTCAAGTAGGTGATTGCTGGTAATCATTTTGTTTAAATGTGCAAGGTTGCACAGGACCTCTGTCTACTAGGAAACAAAATGTTCTCACTCAATTATATTAGCAATCATTATTTCAATAGTGGAAACTTCCACAGTAAATAATACAGACTTTATATCGTATTTAAGAAGAAAAAGTGCGCTCTTTAAAATCACCAGGGACAAAAAAGAGTCAGGCTGGGGAAGATTTTCTGTTTACTCTCAGCAAGTAAAATTAAGCTAAAGGGTTTGGGCCATAATGCTGTGGTACCCTATGGAAAAAGCTTTAAAAAAAGAAAATTGATATTTTCAGTTAGATACTGTAGGGGAAAAAAAATGTGTTACTCTTTTAATTATTATACTCAAGTGTAATGTTATTTTCACACATACATTAATTTGCAGAGATGACCTTACTTTTACTTAGCAAAAGATGTTTTGTCATAGGCATGATGCAACATGCTTTTCAAAGAAATTGCAAGAGCGTGTTAAGTATTTATGTTACATTGGAATGTGCAGTGAGTCATTGATACTGTAACTCCTCTGCTCTCTTCAGAGCCCAAATATTGATTATTATTATTAAAGATATAGTTTATTTTTGTTAAATTATTTTTTCTTTGCAATTTAGTTGTAAAATCTTTGCAGCTTCTTAATGGTAAACCGACATAAATCTGAAATTGAAAATTTGATTTGTATGGTGATAAATAATTCAAATCTGGGTTTCTAATTTCATATAGATAACAAAAATGGATGGAGATTCATATTATAAACCACAGTTTCCACTGCTTTTCAGCTATAAATATCACAAACTTGTTTTTCATTTCAATGCTTGAGTATTTTTAGACCAAAATATCATAAGAATTAGATGGGTTATTCATTTTGTAGTCCACTTGGTCTGAAAGTCTGGTTTTGCTCTGTGCAGGTTATTGTTCTGTTTGACATTTTTTCTGATACTCATCATCATGTATATTTTCTCAAATTGTCGGGGGAAAAAGAAGAATCATCTTCAATAATAGCATGCAGCTAATTGCAGGACACAGGCTTATGCCTTATTTTAAGGGACCTAGCAACAAATTCTTTCTGTCATTAGCACAATCTCACTCTTCACTTATATTATGCTGACCCTCAGTTTTGAGATCACAACCTGGTCCCATTCAAAATATACATTCCCTGTAAAAGGGAGAGAACTAGAGAAAAATAAAGGAACTCCAGTTAACATTCAGAACCTTATTTAAAGCTTTTTCATTATTATTTTTTTCTTTAGAATGAATACGTTTTGTGTCCAAAATAACTTCTTCCAAACTTGCTCAGTTGGTAAAATAAGAATTAGTATTTCTATTGGGCTTTCTTTAAATTCAAAAGCTTATGAAAGGATCAAGTTAATTTATTTGCTTTTTTTCTGGTGCTATTCCTAAAAGAACCTCTTCTTACTTGAACATTCAGTGGATTTTCAGAGCCATAGGATTAGAAGTAAAAGTCAATATAATTCTGTAGGAATAAGTGAAGTACAGCTTTCTACCCTGGCCAGGAAAACTACAGCAGCATGTGGGAAGAGGTTGCCACTTGCCTGGAAAAAAAAAAATCGTCTCTAGTAGGCTCATCACAAGAGCACTTTCCAATGTAGCTTTTTAAAAGAACTATTCACAGAAAATAGGACGAGAGTTAGTGTGTCTCTTACTGATACTTCCAAAGGCAGAGATGTGCTCCAGAATACATAAACACTCTCAAGGTGTGCTGAATAGAGCAGACTTCATTTTACATAGATACTTACTGCTCTTCCATTGCACTCTAGGGAAGTATTTAGTGACTGGATGTACTCCATCCAGCCCCATTGGAATATGGTCTCTTGGAATTGCTGCAATATGAATAATAAGTCATAAGAAGTGCCTTGCAACATCTGTTCATTTTCATGCTGTGATTCCCATGCGACTACAAAACTTTTGTGGATGCCCATGCCACCTGATTGTAGAATCATAGAACCATAGAATGGCTTGGGTTTAAAGGGAATTAAAAATCATCTACATCCAGCCCACCTGCCAGAGACAGGGATGTCACTCACCAGATCAGGTTGCTCAGAACCCCATCCGGTCTGTCCTTGAACACTCCAGGGATGGGGCACCCACAGCTTCTCTGGGCAACCTGTGCCAGTGCCTCACCACCCTCACAGTAAAGAATTTCTTCCTAACATCAAATCCAAGCCTGCCTTGCTTCAGTTTAAACCATTGCTGCCCATTATTCTGTCTTTAGCCCCTTGTGTATAAAGTTCCTGAATGCACTACTCCAGGTGGGGCCTCACCAGAGAAGAGCAGAGGGACAGAATCCCCTCCCTTGCTCTACTGCCCACATGGCTTAGGATGCAATCCAAGATGCAGTTGGATTTCTAGGCTGCAAGTGCATACTGGTGACTCATGGCCAGCTTTTCATCCACAAGAGCCTCCAGGTCTTTGTCTACAGGGCTGCTCTGAAAGACTTCCCCCAGTTTCTGCTGATGTCTGGGCCCATTGCTTTCACTGTTTCAGAAGGCCACTGGATTGATCAGGAGTGATTTGCCCTTAGTAATGCCATGCTGGAATCAGCTACTTGTCTTTTATGTACCACGGCAAATCTTCTCAGACAATCTGCTTCATGATCTTGTAAAGAGTTGCCAAGAGTGGCTTGAGTGGTGCACAGGACAGATCTGAGAACACAGACTGCACTAAAAGTGTGTCACACCAACCTATCCAAATGTATGCATGACTCTGCTTTCTTTGGCTTGGAGGAGGAGGTGTGGTTGGACAGATGGAGTGGAAAAAGAAAGAAACCTATATTTGTGTGAAAACCACCAATGTCCTTGTTTAGAACTAATATTTCAGTAGAAGACTGCATGAAAAAGAACCCTGCATTTTTAATTATTTTCTTCAAAATTAACCAAAAAAGAGATGTTTTGTAAACCCTAGGGCATACGCTCAGTAGGTATTAATTGCCGTGGCTTCATTGATATCAGTGAAGAAATGTCAATGTAGATTAGCTATAAATGTGCCTCTCTAGCTCAATTTTAATTCATCCTGCAGTTTTTGAGAGAGATGATGAAGTTGCCAGTTCATTTGAGCACACATTGCAAATCATGTGAATAAAACAAATTTAGAGGGAGCAGCTATCTGTCATCTAGACATCTTTGAAACTTTTCTGTGCTGTTCTAGAGATCAAAGGTAGGTACAATAAGACAGGAAGAAAGAGGCAGCATTAAAGTTTTAGGTTTGTCCACTATAAGGTGTGCATCTGGATGGTGTATTGACACCAGTATCAGCATTTTCCTGTAGAAAATATTGGTGCTTGTGGGACCCTTGTTTACCAGTGAAGCCTTGAATGTTTCCAATAATGAGAAAATATCATGACTTCATGAGAAAGCTTAGAGAAAGATTATTTAGAGCAGTTCCCCTGCATTCATATAACAATGGAGAAAAGTATCAACATCTAGTCTCAGTTAACAAAAATTATTGTGCTGGAATCAACTTTAATCAAAGTGAATTTATCATCACCAAGGTGACTGTGCTGCACCCTTATGTGTCGAAGGTGACAGGACTGCATAATTCATTGTGATCTGTCAAAATGGAGCAGTGGGTATATAAGTGTCAGTTTGTTCATCTTATGTGAGGGACAGTATTTTTGCAGAAATAACATCAGGCATGGTTTCACAGGTGTTTGGGAAATCTTTCTGCCCATCAAAAACCAACACTTGTTGGCCATCACTAGTCTTGTGAGGCATAATCATCTCAATTTTTTTCTTCCATCCCTCAAGGAATTGCAAAGTTCATCTTTTTTGATGGACATAGAAGCACAATTTCTCTGTCTCTGACTCCCACTTCATTTTAGCAGCTTTCTTAAACTGAACCTAAGTAACAGGGTATATTCCACATGAGTTACAACAATTATGATCAGTGTGCACCAAAAAGCATTACAGGATGCTGGTCAGAGGACTAGAGCAACATACTTAATATTATAACTTTATTTTCAGATTTAGAGAACAGTTTAAAATAATCTTCTACCAGGATTTACTGGGAAGAGAAAAATACCTAGAAAATGAAGTTTTATCTTGTTTTTTCCCTGCTTACACTAAATAAATATAAGTAATAGAAGGATAAATAGTATAAATTAACCATTAGAGGAATAGGAATAAATACGTCCTTTAAAATTCAGAAAAACACAGATATATGCACATGTGTATATATGTGTGTGTCTGTGTGTATTTTTAAATCTCCTTGGGATTTATCTCTTCATCTGAGCATGCTGAAACACTTTTCCACATGTACCTCAAAATGTAGGCTTAATAAGGTCTGCTAAAACATGCCGTAGAAGACAGCAGTGAAATAAATGCACTTCCTAATTCACGATCTCCTTCCCAGTCCTGCGGGAAGGCTGGAGCCTCCGGCTGCTGCTGCTCTGGTGACATGGAGGAGCAGCCACCGTGGCCCTGACAGCTCTTGGCACCTCTTTGGTTCAGCCCTGTGCTTCCTGCCCAGCCTCCCTCCCCCTCTCTCCCACCACTCGAGCCCTTATTTTTGGGTGGCAGGAGGTTGCGTTTCAGCGGGCACTCAGGCTACCTCGCCACTGCTGGGGAGAACAAACGGCATCCCAGCCTATAAAACTGCACTTCCTAGCAACATGTTTGAAACTACAGCTGCCTGATATGGCTAATGAATTTTACAATCAAAAGCTAAAGTGAATTAGCTGTAGCAGATGTTTTTACTCTGGGAACTACCAGACCTTTCTGGCCGCTCATTTATCCTTCAAGAGGATAAAACTCTGCACTTCTATTATGTGTTGTCATTGGAGCATTGCACAACTTTATCAAACTTTTTATTCTGGAAACTGAATTAATTTTCTGCAAGGGGTTTTTTGTGTGGCTCTTTAATCACATTTACTGGGGAACATGTGTACTGTAAAGTTGGAGAGCCGATTATGGCTTCCAGAAAGGCTACTTTCAAAAGGAAGCTGCCCTCTCTCCTGAGGCCTCCATTTGAAGGTCCTCGGGTTTTGTGAAGAGGAAAAAATTAATTACTATTTTAATAACGAAGCCAAGCCTGCTGAAAATCCTCTTAGAGAGTAGCTGGATGATGTAATGGCTAGCAGGAGGGATATTGAAAACAGTGACCACACAGCCTGCCCTTCAGTCTCCTATTCACTGCCTGTAAGATGATACAGGCTGCTGGGTCACACATGAGGGAACTGAGAGCGCAGCGCTGCTGCCTTGGGGAGCGGGGCCTCGGAGGCGACACAGCCATGCCAGGGCATCTGAAAATTGACATCTGCTGGCACCTGCCCTGCCAGATAACCCTGGAGCAGGGCCTGGGAGCACACTTGTGTGCCCAACCCTGCCCTGCTGCACAGACCCCAACAGGGCAGGGATCCACGTGTCGGCCAAAGGGTGCGTGAAACCAGAGCTCAGGCACTGTGTAAACCCTCTGTGTAAACAGGCAACAAGCTCTGCTGCCTTATGGAAATTAAGCAATCCAGAGGTTCCCCAGCTGTACCTGGGACCGTTTGATGATGGACTCTTGATTCCCATCTCCCTCCATCCCTCTGGCACCCACCATTGACTGTCATCAGAGTTGTGAGGAGAGCTGCAAGGGGCTTTCCCAAAACGGCACCTCCAAATTGCATGAGGAATTGCACCAGAGAAAAATCAAACATGCCCAGAGGGACAGAGATCACAACAAGAACCAGCCTCCAGAAAGAACACTGAGGAAAACAGTGATTCACCTGATTGAGAGCCCCTTATGGACTTCTCAAACCTTAGACAACACAAGCAAAGAGCCAAAGCAAGGAAAACCCCAAGCAGTGCCATTTCTTGGCTGTTATTCAGCTATTATTCAGATTTGCCAGCCTGATGCTGTCCTATCATAAAACGTTAATTTTTTTACTTCTTCCCCCTTGAAATTAACTTTGACATCACAAAAGATTCGAAGGCACTGATGTGAACCTCTCAGTTAGGATTATAAATTCTGTGACAGAGCATTTCCTTTGATATCAATATGGTTTCTTTATGAATTGCAAAGAAAAGCAGGTGTATAAAAATAAAATGAGCATAAAATATAAATTATCATTGTGCAAGTTAATGCCAGCCGTAGGCTACCATAACTTGCATATTTTCTGTTTCTAAAAGTCTTTCCAGGCATTTTTAAAAGCAGCGTAATTGCTTGCTAATATATAAACACTGTGCTTTTGTAGGAAATGTAATAGGTTTTGGTCACAGAAGAAACTTAGGAACTTTTGCAATAGATTTTAATTCTGCTTCTCTTCAACTTTTAAAGCCTCTCCTTTCTGAAGGGGTGAAATGCAGCAATATATGAGTGGGACATGTACAACTTCAAAAGATTTGAAACATGTTCTACCCTGTCTTTTGCACAGGACTGCATTTGATGCTGTATGCATAATTCCACTGGATACAGTGAAAAAAAAGAGGCCTGTGGGTGGGTTACTCACAGACACCACAAACTGAACTGCAAAATATTGCCAGCTGTCACAGTCTTGCTTTCATTTATCTGAAAGCCATCATCAACCCACTGTAGCCAGACTGTTGCCAGAAAAAAGGGTGGTAGTGTATGGCAGCCCATACAAATCCAAGAGGAGATCCCAAAGGAGGATGTGTCCGCTGCTGTTCTGTCATCCTTTTGTTCATCCAAGTGGCAGCGCCTTTTGGGTTGGGGATGTCACCTCCTATCAATCCTGGAGTCTCTGTCTTATCTGGACTACTATCCTGTTTTATCTCAAGCTCAGACCACCTCACTGTCCATGAACTGTCCAACTGTGTGTTCACTTTTCCACTTGGGATTTTCAGAGATACCAGTATGATCATCCCAGCTCTCACAAGATACTTCCTTTCCTCCCTCCACAAGCAAAAGTAACATATTTTGTTAGCCCCCATTAATTGCTTTTCTTTCCTCTGATTTACGAGTGCCAATTCCTTGTCCAGCTGAGATTTTGCTCATCCCACAAGGTAGAAGCCTCTCCTTTCACTCTGCTGGTTAAAAATGCTCTTAGTAAGTCTAGAGTGCTTCATGCACCCTCCAATCTGCAGGCATGGTCCACTGACTGGGCACGGCTCTGAGCCAAGGAGAAGTGGAAAAAATATAATTGAAATTGTCTATTTTAAATTTGAAGCACTATTTCTCAGCTGCTCTGAAGGTGTCATTCAGGTGTTTCAAAGAAGAAAAGTTTGAAATGGAAAAATACCAAAGTACTTGTCTGTAAATCCTTTGGCTGGTTCTTACTGGGAAAAAAAAAAAAAAAAAAAAAAAAGAAAACAAAGCAAAAATTTCCTGGTTTGTGTGAAACACCACATTTTCCATAACACAATTTTCTTTGGACAGCAAAAGGCAGTGTATCAGAACTCATCCATTTATATCTGCTTTGGAGGGAAAAAGTATGATGGACATATAAGAATGATATTTCATCAATTTTGCACTCGCAATTGAGGGGAAACCAGCAAATACCTATGGTTAAAAGAAACAGAAAGAGGAATTATTTTAACAGCCACAGCACAGAAACATAACTTCTTTCCCCCTTGCACAATAATAGAACAATAATGGAATAATAGAACAAATACTAAGCAATAAAATCATTAAAGATGTAAAGGAAGATGAACCACGCATTGTAAACAGCTTAATTTTATAAAGAGCAACATTCATCAAACAAACTTAATTCACCATTTGCTTGATTTACTACTTGTGGGTGAGTAGTGATTTTATTTTAGTTTTATTATGTGGAGAATATATGCACATAATTATGAAGTTAGAAGACATGCCTGGGTGTTTACTTTATGAAACACAGCATCTGGCACAAATCTCATCAGGATGAGAGGAAAATAAGGCCCCTGCACCTTTTCTTTTTTCCCCTTGTGTTGAAAAGAAGTGTTTGGTGTGTTTCACAGTTCATGCTGAAGAGACATGAACAGTACTAACGAGGATTGGGTAGATCATATAGAGAAAGGGCAAGCAGTTAGAATTTAACAAAAAGAGGCAAGGGAAGAGAGTTAACCTGTACTTATCTGCCAATGTAAGGACTAAATTCAAAACTGTGAAAATGGTTGCAATAATGAAGTTAAACATAGAATTCAGATGAATGTTATCTCTCAGTACTCACATAAAGAAACACTTTAGAAACACTAAAGAAAATTTAAGGTGAAACAATTTAAATCATCCCAGAATTAGTTGCAATAGGTGCATTGTTAATGAAAGCTGAAGGGATTGATCCAGTGGTGAATGAAACCTTTTCTCTCACAAACAGGTCATGCAGATACAGTGCCCCTGTAATTCTGCCAGGGTGGTCAACACATTTTGGTGCTATCCTGAAGTTTCACTAAGAGCCGGTGTTCATTCCTCTGAAGTCTCCTCAGCTTCTCTGGGGGGAAGACACAAATCATTATCATCACCTCGCACTGGAGGCAAGTTGGGCATAGGACTCAATGAGAAAAGCTAGAGTAGCTGACATCCTTCTCCCCAAAGAAGAGTTCCAACAGGGAATGGGCAATCCTGTTAATGATGACAGCATCCGAACTGCACTCTGTGCATTCAGGCTGACAAGGAGAAGATCAGCAGAGAGCATCCCTTAATCCTTAACTGAAACAATCACCCCAGCACCTGCTGAAAAGCTGAAGAGGTTCAAAACCCCTTGATTTTGCATCCCAAACCACTTGCTGCATGCTGTTTTGGGCCAATGCAGTGTGAGAAACTCTCTGAAGGGGATGAGCCTCAGCCCTTGAACTCTTGCCAGTGCCCAGTCAGGCACTGCTTCTCTTCCCAGCCAGAGAAACATGCTGCGACAAGAATGAGAATGAGAGAGGAAAGCAGTTCAGGAATGAAGCTGGCCATCTAAAAGAGATGGGATTATTTATCTGGCAAAAGGCATAGAGGCAATCACTTTCCTGAACTTAAAGTAATCCAGTATTTGCAGCTGCGATCACTGCATCCACAGTAAAAGAAAAAAGGGGAGACACTGATTTAGCTTTTCATATGGTGCTTTTTTTCCTATAAAATAACTTTAGGACTAAGCTTCACCAGTTTATTTTTAGTCATAGGCATGTAGCTTTTAGAAAATGTAGATGGTAAATCTGTGTGACCCTTTTCTTTTGATAAGCTAGAGTATCATATAATGCTGTGTACTTTACCAATTGACTTACAAAATGATATTTGGTTCTGAGAAGCAAGGCCTCAAATAATAACTTCCCTTCTTTTGTGGCAGAGCAGCCATGCAATAGTAATTTAATTTGCTCTTGAGAAAGATCATATGAACATCTATTCTGGCTACGTAGTTCATTTTACAAAGCAAAACACAGATGAAAGAGTGCAGTCCTGATAGACTGAATGTCTTTGAAGAAGAGAGAAAGGGGATTTTTAAATCAGTGATGCCAAGCACTGGCCACAGTTATCAAATGAGTTATGGAGTAAATTACATTATATACAGGTAAAACAAATATCTGTCTATCAGTAATCACAAACATGCTCATAACTGAAATCTAGGCCATTCTTTTGCATTGACTCTCTCCAGTTAACATAGAGGAGGGAAAACCTTTAAAAAGCAAGAAATTGAACCATGTTAGTATCCCTACCAAACTTTTATATTACAAAGGGCTAGTATTGTTGGAAAGCAAGATATGATAATGTACTGAAAAAAATTCTGAAATCAGCAAGTTTCTCCAATGCTACAAGGTATGTTTTATAAACTTACAGTCTTTCAGAGTAGACAATGTGTAGATGTTTTTCAGAATAAGCCATATCTACTATTTTTGGCAGTAGAATTCGTTTCTTTATGTTTTTCTTATTACTTACTGCTTCATGCACTGATTTAATTATTTTTAGAAAAAAAATATAAAACTCCTGGTTAAGAAATAAGTACATTTTCTGTTTAGAGTATAACATAGTGTAACATGTTTGGAGTATGACAGGTTTGATGCTTTGATGGTCACTGGTGGTCTTTGAACACCAACAAATATTAACACATCTGGATCTTGGTTGTGCCCAAAACACGTTTGATTTTAAGAAATGCTCATTGTGAAGGTTAGTCTTCTGTCAATGCTAAAAGGTACACTTGAGGCCTGATTTTCTGCTCTACTTAAATTTCTCACTCAAGAGGAAAAAAAAGAAGAATAATTTTGAACTTAGACCAGTAAAGGATGTAAATATTGGCTGCAGCTTCTGACTCTCGCCTGGCTGCCCCATGACACTCCAGAGGTGTGCTTCTTGATTCCACTAGTCCATCCTCACAGAATTCTGCTGAACCTCAAAAGATCTTGGGCTGACATGGGGCAGGCCTCAGAGGCATGAAACAGAGACAAATCCTCTGCACTTCCCTTGCATAATAAATATGTCCTTAGTGAACAAACCTGAACAGCAAGGCTGAGGTACATGGTGTCCTCTCTGTGGTAGATAATTGCTTATTTCTGGTTTACTGAAGTGAGCAAAAACTTTCCTGTAAAATATTGTAGATGATTCTATCTGTCTTTTTTAAACCTGAATGAAGGTAGAGGATATACCAAACATAACTGAGGCCAAGACGAACAACGGGCTAAAAAACTTGCAAATATAGTGCTTGCACTGCTATTTAGATGGTAGAAAGACAGCAAAAGAATAGAGTCTTTAAAGTCTGAGTAACCAGTTCAAATTCATCAAAGGTCAGTAGTGACTAAATAAATTTATCTTCATGAAGTCACTTGATGGCATCAATGCATTTCCCAGTGGAAATGTGCCAGGTTACAGAAACTGCCATCACAAACAGCATCCTTAATGAGTCTCAACAGAGAGAGCAAAAGACTGAATAGAGCCTAATATTTTTATATGGGGTGCATCTTCTAGGTCACTGCTGGGATGCTGTAGAGTCATTCATGCCTCTCTGAGAAGTCCCTCATATTCTCAGCTATTTTCACTTTTAAGATTGTGCAACTTCTTAAACGGGGCCGTCTTCCATAAAGTGTGAGATAAAAAATGCATCTGCAAAGCATGCTCTGAGGGTGCAGAGGCGATAATACATATGTGTTAAATATTGCTATGTTTAATGATATGCCGTATGGTATAGTTAGACTCACAGTGGTTCACTGGAATATA
Source organism: Acridotheres tristis (assembly GCA_037013685.1). Lineage (NCBI taxonomy): Eukaryota > Metazoa > Chordata > Aves > Passeriformes > Sturnidae > Acridotheres > Acridotheres tristis. The sequence goes on along the minus strand of CM072886.1, from coordinate 57,936,682 downwards.
TACTACATCATAACACTCTGTGTGCTTTTTTTTGCTTTAGTAACAAAAAAAAAATAGAATAAAATATAATAAAACCACAGTCACCAAGATGCCTGTTGAAGGAGAAATTGCAGTCTGAAATATAACAAATGCCAAATAACATGGGGTTTTGGAGGAGGGAAAGAGGCAAAAGAAAGCCAGGAGCACTCCAGTGAAAAGGGGAGGGTGAAAGACGAACAGTATGGGCTTTTCATACTCTGGATTCCATGCAATATTTGTAACAAACCTTGCCAAAAAAGCTAGGCAAGGTTTTATATATATATTTCTGATTATTAAGGCTATATGTATGTACTAGGCTTCTAAAGTATTGAGAGTGTGCTCATGTGATAAGTTTCTTGCATTAATGTGTGCTGGAAAAATCACAGAGAGGCGACAATAAGTAAACATGCAAATTTCTGACCATAAAGACCAATGTTTTGTGGGCAGATACTTTAGGTAACATTTTTTTAAAGCTTTCATGATACTCATGCTGATGGTGAACTGAAGAAGGTGAGAGGATGAGATGCTACCTAAAGCCAGGGAAAAAGTGATTGCCTTATTGCCCTGTCTATTTTTAAAGCCAAGGGCTAGATTCTGCATCTGTCCTAGTTGCTTTCACTGTGCAAAAATCAGGTCCCAGATGTAAAATCAGGACCAGAAGCACTAAGGTTTGCATGTGCTGGTGAGGAAGAATATTTCTTATTTGTCACTTCCTTTTGGTCAAGAGTTGGATTTGGGGATGTGAACAAATACTGCCTATATCTGGACTAAAGTACTGGACTTAATATACTCCAGAGATGTTTGCCAATTCAAAGTCCAGCATTTTGAAAATAGTATAAAGGAGGCATTTCCAGCCATGCCTCCTTACTCCACCACACATCATGGCTCAGACTTGCACTGCAGCTGAAACATTAATGCAGCCTGAGCAACTTTAAAAACCATCAAAGCGAGTTCTGTCTCTCACAAAAGTTTTACTCTAAGGGCTGTGTAAACAGAGCACTGTCTCTTTAACTGATTTTATTTTCCTCTCTCTTTTTTTTTTAGTTTAAAGATTACATTTAATATCTATTTCCCAGCAGTGTACAAACTGACATCATCTACTCATAAAAGCGGAATGCTTTGCTTTTTTAAGCTTCAAGCTGAATAACAAATTGCCACAGATGACAGCATAAAAGAATAACAGAATGGAATCAAAAGAAAATTCATTGTCAACAGAAACCCCCTGCTGAGGAATTTCAATTTCATATATCTAATTATCCCTGTCAGTTGGAAGAACTGACAAAAAGCATTCTTTGTTCTCTCTTTCTGCCTCCCGCATCTCACTCTCAATTAATTCCGGCATACAAATATGACTAATTGTCTTTGCAGTGCTCAAGAGCTCTGTATATAAATGTTCATGAACTGAAAATGATTTGGAGGGTATTCATGCATCGATTTATGATATTTGAACACAATAGGCATGCATAATTCAGGTGACCATGTTAGCACCCTCACAAGCCCTTATTACAGAGATTAGGCAGGATTCTCTTTTCACATCCTTTTTTCATATATATGCTTTGTGACAATAACTCACTTTGCACCTATTAAAAGAGGAAGCATTATATGTCTGCTGTGGCCTATTGAAATTGCCATGAACAAGATTACCAGCATTTAAATAACATAGGGGGTATGGCCAGAAAATATTAGGTACTTTCAAAAGCAAGACCAAAGCATGATGAAGGTTAAAGTTGATGGTTTTTTTTAATCTTTATTTGGTCATTTCAAGAAACCTTTGAAGTGACAGAATTATCTTTACACACATCCTGTATTGACAAATACTCTGAGGCTAACTTTTATATGACACCTTTTATGTAAATATGTACACAGATGCATGAATGCATGCATGGAGACAGAAAAAATGAATAACTTTTTATTTATTATCCTTTTAATTAAATGCTAAGGTTACCTCAAGGGAAAGGTTCTTGTATGATGACAGAATTAAGGTTGAATTAAGGTTTATAATCAACACTCGGAGAATGTAACATATAACTTGGCTATCCTGGCTCATAATAAAAACCTCCTCTGTTCTATTACTGGACTTGTTCAAATGGTATGACTTTCTTTAAACTTTGATACAGCCGTATTACTTGCTTGGGCAAAGTTCTTGCCCACAGTATGAACTCCTCACCTACCCCAAGGGCACAGCATCACATCCTTTTGAGACAGACAGGCGGTCTGAATCAGTAAAGAAGCTGCAGCAGTCACTGTGATGTTGGTTACACTGGTTTTGCTGGTAATCATGCTGCCTGGTGGGATCCGTACAGCCAGACACCAGTATTTAAGAACCCAACATAAATAAGACATGGCATCTACTCATGTTTCATTAAAAGGCTATTTTATTCCTGGACGATTCTTAACTCTGGCACTTGCACTGAAGAAAAAGGAGTTACGTGAGAAGTTACAACCAAGAGCAGAACCTAAAGAGAATAAGATCATTTATTACATTGAGTAGGAAAGGTACAAAAAATAAAGGTTGCACAAATGGCAAGTTCACAATGAATAAAGAAAGTGAAGTCTAGTCACGTAAGGAAAATCTGCAGAAGTTCTCAGAGGAGACAGGATTTGCTGGCGTTCATAGGACTTCAACTGTATTTGGCGCCCTGAATTGTTTTGCACAATGTCATGGTGGAATTGTCCTGTTCTCCATGTTATCAGATTGCTGGAGGTTTTGTTATTTTTTTTTTCAAGGGCTATTTTAATTTCAGATTATATTAATTTTCAGGGAATACAATTTTAAATTTCATTGAAGATGTAAAACTCTAAAAACAGAGACACTTTTTTTCCCAAGCATGTTACAAACCCATCCTGTAAAACTCGGAAGCTGGACAAAACTCAGGTCTTCATCCCTGTTGCTGCTTCAAGATGAGCAATGACTGAGGTGGAACCCTGTACAGACACTTGCTTGTTTCCTGCATCCCTAAAAAACGCTTAGAAACTTGCATGGAAAAACATGTAGCCTGTGCATAAATTTTTCCATGACACCCAACAATTTATGTGCCCTTTGTATACAGTTCTCAACAGCAGCTGGCTCCTACCGCTACACACAGAAAATGTCATGAGCTCAGCAAATAAGGGTTTTCCATGTGAAGTAGCACAATGATTTATACACAAAATCATCATTCACTGAACACCTACAAGAAGCATATGGATAGAGGAAAGGACTCTCAGAAATAGCAGAGGGTTGGAATATGAACAAATATTAAGCCTTGACTAAAGGATCAGGTAAAGAACTCTGGGATATTGTCTCAAGAAATAAGTAACCGCATTTTGTGAAATATTTACTGTGGCAAAAATAATAGTGCCAAACGACCTGTTCTCCAGAGGCTAGAAAACAGGTGTGAGTATTGACATGTAAACAAAGACCTTTGGATACTGTGACAATAGCAAATTTGGCAATTCTTGTTGAAACTGGTGTTCAGTTAGCCAGCAATCAATAAGTAAAGCAAGTTTGTTTGTGTTTGGGTTTTTTCCTCTGCTGATACCCTCTGAAATTGCTATGTCTTTTCCTTTACAGCTGCAGGTCAGTTTTTCACACACGTACTGCAAACTACCCCTGCATGCTCACTGCATGTGACTTGGGGGGAAGTTAATGCATTTTGAGGCATAGGTTTGGCTCCTCTGGCTCACTTGCACTCATTGCTTACATCATTGATGAATTGAGCCCTATTATTTAAAACATTGGTATTACTGAGAATACTTCAGGACATTGTGGAATCAACACCCTTTACAAATGTCCATGTTTTCAGGTGTGTCAGAGAAAGCTTGTTTCAGTTTAGCAGAAAAATTTCTCTTAGGTTTTCAAGACAACTGAAGCTATAATACTTTTTAGGCTCTCTTGCAGATTGATGTTGGTTTGGTCTACTCAAGAGCTAATTGATTTTTCTTCTTTTCTAATCTTTGAATTTTGCCGATTCCTTAAAAGGCTTTCCATCTAACCACAAAAGGAACTGCCACATCATCCCCAGTCCTACCAAGAGACAAGTGCCCATGTACTTCTGTACCCATCCACACCCTACATGAGGTCGATGCACTCTGCCTTCCTCGCAGTATCCTTCTCCTGCAGTTATTAAGCATAAAAAATCAGAACTGGTGGGCAAGCAAGGCTCTGATTAATTCAGAAGAACTGAATAGGCAAGTTCTGTACCCACCAGGGCTCCCCCAGAGGATTAGAGCCCTGGTTACCAGACAGACAACATCATTTTCTTGCCAGGTTCCACAAAAGATACTTTGGGTCAAATTTTGCTCTCCAATGTACACTTTTCATTATTCATGAAGCTGCACCATATTTACAGCACAGAGTAGTCAGTACTTGGCTCTATTATTTTACTTTTCCTCTTTTTTTTTTTCATTTAAAGAAGCCAACCAACTACAAATATTATAGAACTGAATGAATGGCATAAAGCCAAAAGTTTAAAGATTGAGAGGCTGCCTTAATTTTTAAACTGTTCTGTTGGCTTTTGATTTTGGCTTAATTTAATTTTGAACCTGCAGGACTTAATGAAGCTGTACTTTTGAATTTCCTGGCATTTACCACTTTCACTCTGATTTGTATCTCTATAGACATTGCTAAGCTCTGTTTAGAAAAATGCTAAAACTAAAACACTCCAGTGTTCCTATAAAGCTCTCATTCCAAATCTCTGTTGAAAATATATCTTTTCTGACTTGCACATATCTGTTAATTTTGCTCTCCCTCTGCTATTATTTATCTCTGTAACTGTATTGTTTAACTCCTGTAAAGTGGTTTTGGGATACACTTTGGATGAAAGACGCTATACAAAATAAAGTTGTATTGTTTTGTACAAGCTGGCACATACTTGTACTTGGTTCCGCATAAGCTTGGCAGAGATCTCTCTTACAGCGCAGCGCTTTATAGTTTCTCTCAAGCTTTTTTTTTTTTTTTTTTTTTTTTTTTAAATCTTTCCCACTTCCTTTTGCTGGTCAGGATGTACTACAAGAATACATCTGTTATGATTAATAGGTGACTAGAAATGTATTTGCTAGCCAGACCTTGTCTTTTTCCCTGTCAAGTATTTTTGAAACCAGCATAATTTTACTGAGGGAGATAAGGCTGCAACATTGACCTGACTAAAATCTAGGTACAGGAAAGAAAGTAAAAAATGCATCTGATATTTTAAACATAACATCTACGTTGATTTTTTTTATAAGCAATCAGAGGTGATTAATGCTTGGGAACACTGTTCATTATATGAGCCTTTCTGTATCCTTGGTCAAATAAAGCAAGCAGGTGCAAGTCATAGGAGTTACTGATTATTTATGGCTTTTAGATACTTTGTGGGTTTAGCTGGTGAGAAAAGTTTTATTCCACTCACATGGACAAAACACAACCAACTGTCTGGACTGATTAAATTCACATTGTTGTATGAGCACATGGCAGACAGGGGAAAAATTATAAAATCTCACCGCCTATGCCATGGCAACTGAGCAAACAGCTCATGGGAAGAATGTGAATAATAGAAAATAGCAATATTTCTCTTTGTGTTTTCAGACTTGACAGTTTTATCCCCACATCTGCCTGATGTCCGGTGAACAAGTAAAGTGCTTGTACTAGCTACTCTAGTTCTCACTGATTTTACTCATCCTTGTCTAAGAGTTGTCTCAAGATGTTCCATGTACATTTTAAGCTTTAGGAGTATGAATCAGAAAATATTTGGGGATTTTATATGTATGTGGGGAAACCACTGAAATAGGAGTATGCTGCTTGTGAAAGGATTTTAAAATTTACTTTAGCACACACATTCAGAATTTCAGTTTTCTGGACAGAAAAATGAATGTTGGAATCATTTTTCTGAATATATTTCGAGTCAAATGCCAAACTTTCACAGGGATCACTCAAAAAATGTGAACTGTGTTCAAAATCTTCAACACATAAATTTATTTCCCTTCAGTTAATGGAATCTGTCACTATCTGAAAAACCTGACATCAGCTGGATTGCTTTAACCAGATTCTGGTAGCATTCATGAAACAGAGCTCAGAAGATGCTTCCATCTATCTCTAAAATACACACATTTGGTTTTGCAGCATCCAGCATGACTTTTGATCATTCGTTTGCTGTATGTGCCACGGGAACTTAGCTCTTCTGAAGTGAGATTTACAAGCCTTCAGTGCTTTTGGGAAGCTAATTGGTAAGTGGAGACAGAAGAGTTTAACCTTTGGTAGGAATACCACTTGCAATTTCCCCTTAACCTCAATGTAGTTTGAACTAACTATACACTCAATTTCAGGTGGCCCATTTTAGTCATGGTCAGAGGATTCAGAAGTGACTGACAGGGAAAAGCCATATTTTTCATATCAGGTATGATGCAGTTTCAGTTCTGCATTTTGAAGGTTGGTGTGATCTGATAACTCTCATGCTATGAAATAACATTTTAAAAAGGTTTGGTGTATATGACAATGTATATGATAAAAGGGGATAATGAGTGCTATTTTTTCTGTGTTAATGAATTTGGGTTTTTAAAAGGATATTTAAAATACTGTCATTCTATGAAACTAGGAACCTGACTTATTTGCCTGATTTTTCTGCTGCCTTTGTAGTAAGCAAAACTAGTGTTTTTGACAAAGTCAGTATGGAAAGCACATCAAGCTCTCTTTCATATCAGTAGTGAAACCCTAACTGGATATTTTATCCTATCACAATAGTATGAAAATTAAAATACCTTTCTGTTCTGGAAGATCTACCTTGGGCCAGCAGGTCTGGAAGAATCTGAGTTTCTCAGCTGTTGTAATGGCATATGGGTAGCTGGGAGTTGAGGAAACAAAAAATCAAGGAAAGAAAGATACATTGAAAACAGCAATTGCACATACTGAAGAAGCCATAAAGAGCACTGAAATCTATTATGTAAAGAATTATAACTATAGAAACTGCTACTGGACTCAAGGACAAAATTTTGAAATCTAAAATATTTGATTAGAGAAATATAATTATCTATCAGACCATCTCAGGGTAGATTAATGGGCTTTTGGTCTCTGGGATCAGGTTAGAATTACTCTGAAAAAAGTCCCATAAACATACATTCCTCACCATCGGCTCTATTGCTCTGCAGACCTGCTATTTCCTTTTTAATGTAGAAAAAGTGTTGCAGTAGTAGAGAATTCATGGGATATCAGGTTATTTCACAGTTTTTAAATCAACTTTTATGTCACATGGGTTTTGAGACAACTTGCAAATAATATATGATTGTTTATGGTTGTGCTAGATGCGGTCAAAATGTATGTGGCATGGAAAGCAAGCAGGAAATGCTTGAAATAATGAACAATGTAACTTTGATGACACTCATTGACTACGTGCTTTGGTTCCTTTCTTTTTCTAGGACATCTCTCTGGTCAGCCAGAAGGATTCTACCTGTCTCATCACTTGTCTTGTCATTTGGATTTTATGTTCTTTTCTCCCCTACTTATCCTCTACTTGGCAAATTTATCAAAACACTGTGACAGAAGAAAGCTGGAGGTTAGAGATAATTAGGAACTCCCAAAATGCTTACAGAGGAAGTTCATGCACAGTGCTAATGTCTTTCCTGAGTAGCATTTCTGTAAATTTGGAACCCTCTTGGTCTTATTTACACAAGAAGAAATCTGAGCTGAGAGTTAAAATATATTTAAATCTGCACACCAAGGGCAAAGAAGAGGGTAAAAGTCTGATAATTATTTCTGAAAGCAAGGAATAATTCTGAAAAATGAAGTGGAGGATACTTCTGGACCCAGCTCAGCTTACACTGAGGCAAAATTGAGTTCTGCTATTGATTTAATGAAAACAGGACCAAACACTGTGTGCCACTTGTCCATATGAAATAATTTGAATGGGCTGAGGAGAAACACAATAGTAGAGACAGGGAATGAAAAACACCCACAACATTATACACCTTCAATTCACCGAGGAGAGCTTTTCTCATGAAGGGGTATATTATTCCCTTATGTGTATGTGGCTTCCATTACCAGTAATGGGAGTTGATCACACACAGAGAGGAGAATGGACTCCTCCGTCTGACATCTCGCTGGCTGCCTGGTATAAAGCCAATAGACAGTGCCAAGTTATTCTGATCGAGCTACTAATTGGAATCATGTTGTATATTGCTGAAGTTTGTTTATTTCTATGAGAGCATTAAAATTTCAGAAGAGCTGCATTTGGATCTCTCTTAGTGCACACACACATAGTACAGGCAGTCTCCTTGTTTTACATGACATGCAGGGGTACAGCATACATGCTGTCTCTTTTGTGTTTTGCTGTCGTGGTCTAGAGATGGCAGCATGTGAAATTATAGCCCCTGCTGTGTAATGTTTTTAATATGTACAAATGCACTGGCTGAATTAAAGGAGCAGCATTGCTAGCTCTGCCCAACACAGACTTCTTTTTAGATTAATTGCAATTAAATATATTTGAAAATGTAAGTACATTGCAAAGCCTGATGGTCTGGGCCTCCCACCTCCTGCTTCCCCTCTTTCTTTCCTCTCTTCTTCCCCCCTACCCCCTAACATATACACAGCCAATGTTGCTGTGATCCCTGTTTCCCAAAAGGAGCCAGTGTGCCACATTGCTGATATATCATGTATAAACTCTCAACACTGCTTAAACAACTGAATCACTAACACTTTTAAGGAACTTGTCCGTACAAAATTGTAAGACACTCCATGGGCAAGGGATGGGAATGGCCAGAAAATAACAGGTCTAGTAGAAAATGATGCATTGACAGTGAGGGACAGTTATCCTCAGCAGGCCAGTACAACAAGATTGAAAAGAGCCTGAAAAAACAACAGTGGTTTATTATTTTACAAAAGAATAATATTTTCTTATTTTACTGTAAAGTTCAGCAGGGAACCCAAAAACTAGACAAGACTCCCCAAGGTGAGTGTACCCTCTGCTTATCCTTGAAAGCACCATGCCTTATTAGAAATGAGGGGTCTATTTCATGCCCAGCTGCAACAACAACATTAAATAAGTAAATTAATATGCACTTACACACCCTGTGTTTCGGGCTCTGCTGTTCACACTATTCGAATGTTAAAGGCCATGATTGCGGCCACTGACATAGAATTTTGGCATAAATTTTTTTGGTCATCCACAAGACCTGCTTGTCTCTTTCCCAAGAATGCTAAGCCCATGTATGTGAAAAGAACAGGGCTTTATCTTTTTTAATTAGAAGGCTAGAAGCAAAACATGTATTTTTTTCTGTTTTTGAAAATTTTGTTTCCATGTTAGTCTGTCTGCTTTCTGTGCTTTCTTTTCTGTTCCTCATAGAATGACACAGCTCTAAAAATGGAATATATTTGTGTATTTTTGTGTATTAGAAACAATTATTGATATGCAAGGGTTTTCAGCTCTTATATAGTGGTGGTTTTTATACTGCCGGGCTCATAGCAATGCTAAAAAGGAATCACAGGTGACTATAAATAGATAGTGAGAGAGGGAGAGTTTCCTGGGTAAGGCAGACTTGAATTCCCATTTAAACATTTTGTTTATATCTCTATATTTCTTAATGTGTCTTTAAAATCTTCCAGAATTGATAACGTTTAAATAAGATCCCACCATGCAAACATCAGGTGATGGAGGCTTATTTGAATGCATTTTTTTCCTGAAATAACCTGTTGTTAGGCGTGGTTTGAAAGGAGCTTCTAATGATTTTTCCACTTCCCAACAGGAAAAGTAAAATGCTGAATTTGTCCTCTGCCCCATCGCGCCATTAGCCCCGACTGCTGTTAGTTTCTCTGTTTGTTTTCGCTGAAGGTATGTTTTTTCACGGTGAAGGAAAACTTGTGGGTGGGAAACCTTTCTCCTGTATCTATCAGGTGGTTAACTTCTCCTTTTTAAGGGTTCATTTCACAAAGCGATAGGCAAAGGCTTCATGTGTGCTTCATTAAGGAGTTTACCTTTCAGCATTCATTTCGCTAGGAAGGGTAATTCAAATCACGCCCCTCTGCAGAGTGAGACATCTGAAGGGAGGGCTGGGGTGGGAGGGTGAGAACAGGACTTAAGATTTAGGGGGGCGGTGGCTATACAAGGAACCCAGTGGCAGGGGGAGAAATCTCCCTGGACCTCCAGCATTCCTATTTCTAGTGGAGTATAGTAAGCTCCTATGCATCAGATACCATCTGCAAACGAAAGGACCCATTTTTCTACAAGAGAAAGGAGAAGTCAGCAAAAACCTTCTTTAAAGCAGCTTGCTAAAATGCAAACTATTAAAATATGAAGTCTCACTTCCCTCGCCTGCTCCGTGGCAGCCCCTTAGTTAGCAGAGATCACATTATCCAATCCTTTGCTAGAACACTATTCAAGTTTTAGCAATTCCCTGTCAAATGTTAAATAGTTTGCCAAAGAATAATAGATGCTTTACATTTTATGCATTACTAGTTCCGAGACTAGGGCTATAAAAGTTTTCTATTAACATGTAAGCACTGAGAGAAGTTTTTTTTTTTGTTGTTGTGGTTTTTTTTTTTTTAACTTGATAAATATACATAACTCCTTTACAATGGGGCTCTTGTGTTGCTAATGGGGACCCTTAATGGAGAGTTATATTTCCAGGATTATATCTTTATTCAGTTGCAAATTATTTTTGGGGGGAGTTTTAATACTCTGCTTCAGTCTATGAATAATAGTATCATTTGAATGCAGCGGACACCTGGTGCAGTAGAAGGACAGTGGGAGCTCTAGACTGACCTGGTATGACTGCCAACTTTGCATTTTCCCAGCCTTTCCTATCCGCTCCATTCAGCATCTAATTTCATTCTCCCTCAGCAAAATGCTAGACACTTGTAACTTTATTCTCCCTCGGCAAAAACTTGCTCTCTTGTAAGGAGGGGAAAAAAAAAGTGAAAAAAAAATTCATCTTATCAATCTCTTCTTATACAGAGTCTAGTAATTTGAAGGTTGGGTAAAGTTTCAGGAAAAAACTTCCAATTAAATACTGTAAAAAGATAAAATAACAGTGGCCTTGCTGCTGCCCAATAGCTTTCTTGAAGCGCTCTTTTGTTGATTTATTGTACATTAGCCACTGAGCCATGCAAAGAACATTACGTTTCAGAAAGAGCTATTCGTATGCGGCCTGCATCCTCTCCAAAGACAATCAGGCCTGTATTGCATTTTGCAAATTTATACCAGGATGTTGGTTTAGAGTGTTTCCCTGAAAAGTTTTTCAAGTAAGTGTCTGCTTTCATAGGCAAGAGTGATTGAGGCACACAAACAAACCTTTGTTTCAAAACTCACAGATGTATGGCTGGAGCAGAGCTTTGTTTTCCGCTTTAAGGAGTATTCTCAGATTTTTGTTTTGAGCACAACACAGGATTGTACAAAAAAATCAGCTTGAGGATGAATGTCTGGTATAATCTCAGGCTTTCCAGATTTTCCCAGGGTTAATTTTTCTACTCTGAACTTTGTGGGGAGGGAGTTGTTGTTGGGGTTTTTGTTTTGTTTTTTTCTTTTCTTTTCTTTTTAATTCAGGACTCCAACAAAAGAAGCTCTGGGTACTTTAGTCTTTAATGACTTTAGGAAACTTCATTTCAAAGCTATTTGGGAGTTTGTGGCCTTGATAACATACTTCTTGTGCTTAGCTCTGATCAAATTCTTGTTCTTCTTTTACCCTTGCATCATCATTTTTGAGCATCCCTATGCAATGGTGCTTGTAATTTCTGGGGTGGGGAGATAGCTACCTGTGACCTGATCTACAAGAGATGAACTTTCAGATGCACCCTTTGATGGAGGTAGGTCTGTGTATGAACACTGACCCAAACGATCAAAACCAAATCAAAATCACAAGGTGTACCTAGTTACAAAGTCCTAATAAAACACACCTTTCTGACAGGCTCAGGTTGGCTGCAAGGCAGTAAACTAGAAACAAAACTGACCCCAGCTGCCAAAATACTGAAGTGTTTCTGATAACAAACACTGCAGCAGAAGGAAATGCCAGGTACTACATGTTAAACATCTGATTGGGATGGGGAGGACACACACTGGCATAGGCAAAGTTGCTCTGTGCTAAGTTATGGGCTAGATGCACAGGATGAAGTCCTGGCTGGAGTGAAGTTACTGGAATTTTGCCATTTGCTTTCACGGAGCCAGAATTTCACCTTAGCAAGCAATGTACTGTGGCTCCAGCCAGATTCACAAGAGCTATCAGGAAAGAAAGGCGGTCAGAAAGTCCCTGCTCTGTCCCCCGGTCCTATTACGTCTCTTGCTAGGAGAGCCAAAGCCGTTCTATTACCATTCAGCAAAATTGTAAGGTGCAGACAACTGCATTCCCTGCATTCCCAGTAGGTCTTTGAAGAAAGGAAGAAAGAAAAAGAGAGGGCAAGTTACAGACCCTGGTCCACAACTTCCTCAGATATCTAAGCTAGAAAGAATTCAACTCTGTAATAGTGTCCCTTAGGCTAGACCAAGGTGAACATGCTGGCAAAGACACATTGCTGTTGATTAGAGTTTTATTAGAAATTTGCCAGGGATGTTTTACTTTGAGGTTGAAAAACTGTTTCACCACTGGACAATTTTTCACTGGCAAAATATCTTTTTCTGTCAAGAAATCGGCTATTTTGTGTGAAAAACAAACACTTGGAAAGCAAAAGCTTTTGACCCTAGATCAAGACTCTATATTAAAATAACAAAAATTGTTAGTTTTGGAATCTCAGTGTGTGTTAGCAGTTTAATGGTAGTTTGAATACTTTCTGCCATTAGTATCTTCTAATAAATGAATTTCTCAGGCAAATAGTGGTGTAAGCTTTATGCAAAAGACAAAGACCGTGGTGCAGTACAGGCTGGTAGCAAAGGACATGAGTTCCCAAAACTACATTTTTCAAGGCCGTGAGAAGAGAATAATATGCAAGTGGTTTAAAACAAAGCCTTTTTCTCTTTTTCTGAGAATTATTGGAAAAAAATGGATATGTAAGGAACATTAATGTCATTCAATATTTATACCATCAACAGGTTTAGTTGCTTTCTTATCTGTGAAGTATGTAATGTGTAAATCATTGCAAAAATGGCATGATTTTTATAGTGCAGGCCCTTATTTATTTTAGGGTGAATCTATGGTATGAGAAAATTACAGACATGGTAGAACCTCTGATGTTTCTCTGCATAAGGAAAAGACCAGCTGACAGATTCTTAGAGGGCATCGCTACTGTCTCTCCTGTACATTGTAGAACCAAAACCTCCACCAACTACTGCTCCCTTTCAGCAGATCACCAGCTGGCATTGCTCCATAACTGCTCTTCTAAGCTAGGAGTGTGTGTTGACCTGTTGGAAGGTAGGAAGGCTCTGCAGAGAGACTTGGAACTTTTGGATGGATGGTCAGAGTCCAATGGGATGAGGTTTAATAAATTCAAGTGCTTGTATTTTGGCCACAATAACCCCCTGCAATGTTACAGACTGGGGACAGTGTGGCTGGACAGTGCCCAGGCAGAAAGGGACCTGGGGGTACTTGATGACAGCTGACTGAACATGAGCCAGCAGTGTGCCCACATGGCCAAAAAGGCCAATGGCATCCTGGCCTGGATCAGGAATAGTGTGGCCAGCAGGACCAGGGAGGTCACTCTTCCCCCGTACTCAGCACTGGTGAGGCCACACCTTGAGTGCTGTGTCCAGTTCTGGCCCCTCAGTTTAGGAAGGACATTGAGACACTTGAGCACATCCAGAGGAGGCATCAAGGCTGGTGAGGGGCTTGGAACACAAACCCTGTGAGGAACGACTGAGGGAGCTGGGGTTGTTTAGCCTGGAGAAAAGGAGATTCAGGAGCGACCTTATCACTTTCTACAGCTTCCTGAAAGGTGGCTGTAGTCAGGTGGGGTTGTCTCTGACAGAATGAGAGGACGCAGTCTTAAACTGCACCCAGCTGAATATAGGTTGGATATTAGGAAAAAGCTTTTTAGGGAAAGAGTGATAAACTAATGGAATTGTCAGCCTGGGGAAGTGGTGGAGTCACCATCCCTGGATGTGTTTAAAAAAAGACTGGATGTGGCAATCAGTGCAATGGTTTATTTGAGGTGTTAGAGCACGGGTTGGACTTGATGATCTTGAAGGTCTCTCCCAACTTAGCCATTCTGTGATTCTGTGATTCTGCAACATGGTACAGGCTGCAATCTTCCAGTCCTCAGTCCTTGGGATTCAGACCTTTCCAAGTGGCCTAAATTATAACCCATTTTACAAACTTAGACAGATGGGATGTCACAAGTAGTTGCATATTCAACCATTTTTAAGTTTTGTTGTGTACAACTCTCTGAAAGGACTTCCAAAACTCTAGAACTTCCTAGAAGTTCCTGAAAAAGTAACATCATCCTAGATTACTTCTCTGCTGCATTTCAGCCTACACTTTTGTAATGCCCTTTTTTGGGTTTTTTTGGTTTTGTTTTGTTTTTTTTTTCATTAATCTGACATCTTCTGTGACCAAAATAGGAATAGCCTTCTCCTTCAGAGGCTGTTCATAAAAGTAGATTGGTTGATTTATAAAAATGTTCATGGCTAGGGGAAATTATGGTTAAATAATGCTTTTCACAGTCACACCTGTTCTCTTCTAAAACCAAAACTGCTTTGGAGCTACTACAGAAAGCAAACTATCATTGCATATTGTTGAGGTAACTGCTCGAAAACCTCTTCAAGTGTCTAAAAAACATATGAAGCATTTATTGAGAAAATTCAATCAAACCTAAGAAGTCAAAATCAGCAATGTTTCACAACACTGAACCATACAAAGCAACCTAGTCTGCATTGGCGCTATTTTTAAGAATTTCCCACTTCTTGCTAGCATCCCTTTAGTCCCATCAGTTAAATTTCCACCTTTAGTTTTTGCAAAAGTAGGAGGTTGTCTTTATTTCCCTTCTTAAAATTATAATTTATGGATAAGAGAGAGCAAGTAGGATAAAGCAAATCAAGAAAAAAAAGAAAGAAGATGATCTAATAAATCTTCTAAAATCCTACTAGAAGTGTTCTGGGAGGGCAACTTGGACCTTTACCACGTGTTTTTTCAACCAAACCGTGACTTTCAGGAAATCAGATTTTTTTATTGCACAAGTTCAGGGCAGGACAGTTGCCATTGTAGTATAACCAACACATTTCTGTAGTGCTCTGCATCACGTGCCTCTTCTGCACAGTTCATTGCTCTGCTCTGCCATTTACTGTTTGGCAGCAATTTCTGATTTGGTGCTCTGAGTGTTTATGCAGATGCAGGAACCAGAAAATTTTGGTAGTGTACATACAGACACTTCCCACATACCCAGCAGCAATAACACTGTCCACATGCTGCATATGTGAAGTTTTTCAAAACTATTATTATAATCTCATATCAAGTTTCTTCTATCATAATACTATCATGCAAGTGGATTTTTTCAGAAATGTACAGTTACAAAAATAAAGATTTGAATAATTTTCATGTGGAGGTACACAGGCAAGTGCATTCCTTTCCCAAAGGAATTTTAGAGCAAATACTGCAAAATTCATTAACTGAAGTCATAATACCCATGTTTATTCAGTACTATTGTGCATACAACAAGTCTGGTTACCCAGGAATGTTGTCTTTTTGGAAAGAGGAATCAACTCATGGGTCAAAATTTTTCTTGTTCATTTAGTTGTAAAATCTGACTTTATTCACGTGGTAGTTAAAATTTAGGAAGATATAAGAAAGATGAAAAGAGAAGAGGCAAAAAAAACCCCAGTGGAAGTATATTTTGTTTAAGGGAATTGTGAGTGTTGGCAGTGTTATGGCCTGGGTAGGGCTGTGCTCCCACAATCTTGGCTTTAGAAACCCTTTCCTGCCCACTGCATGTTGTTTCCACTGGGGTGACTGGCAGTGTAAACCACTGTCTTCTTTTCTTTTCCTGTTGTACAGCAGCAAATCTGTGACTAAATATTGTTGGAGTAGTGTAAATTATAATTTTGCTGCACTGATAGTTTACCTACTTTGGGTATGCCTATAGGTTCAAGAATATTTTTAATGTATTATCCCCACAAAAAACAAAAGAAAAAAAAGAAAGAAAACAGTGAGATAATAAAGTGCTATCTCTGTTTTTAGCAAGAATGATAAAAGAGGGAGTAAAAGCAGAGCTGTTGCATCCTGACATGAGCTGACATTGAGAGAGAAACCAAACAAGCTTCTGAACCAAATGCAGTCATAGCCTACCAGGAAGCCATATTAGTGTAGCATTAACATGCATTGTATTAGTGTGGAAAATAAACCCTGAAGAATAACATGGCAGAGCTCACCTCAGGATTAAGATAATATCTCTGGACAGGGATAGTTTCTGTATGTGTTCTAATGAAAAGAGTATGCCTAATGAAATAAAATGTGCATTTGGAGGACAAAGGAATCAGGGGGAAGAAACATGTGTAGGATTCTTTTTGTGGGGTTAAAAATTTGTTCATCCACTTAAATAATTAGCAGAATGGTTGAAAAATAAAATTAAAATAGGTAGATGCATCAATGATTTTTTGGCTTGCTGCCTTATTTTTTTCAAATCTTCTTCCTAACAGGTGGTTTCTCTTGAGTCAGAATATGGCATCATTTTTTATATTTTTCTGGTTTTCTCTCCCTTTGGGTGAGGAAAAAAAAGACATTGCTAATCTGTGGTGAATCAGACACTCTCCCATATTTTCTGTCCTTTCATTAACCCTGCTCTGCCGTGCTGGGTCATAGCACTGTGTGGGAAGAAAGACATACACTAGGAGAGGAAGAACAGGTATTTGAAGAAGCAATATTTGAGCTTTTCCATTTCCTGCCTCAATTTGCATTACTGCATGTCTCCTAAGCCCAAAGAACACTGTACTTGCATGAAGTTTATGAGTCATATTCCCTGCTTATTTGGAAATACCATTACCCTGTGCAAAAAAAATCCCAGAGCATTACCCCAAAACATCATGAAGATCACAGTACAGCTAGAGAAAAGACACAGCCTGCTTCACCCCTGGCCAGCTGTTTAGTCTTTCAGGTGTTTGGTGTTTTTCCAGGTGGAAAAGAAAAGGAACACAGGGAAACACAGCCTCAGTGCGAAGTACCTCAGAAGCTGCCAAGTTGCCGTGCCCTTAGTGGCTCAATTCCTGTGTTGTGGTCTTTCTGTTTAGCTCTGTGCCATGTGAGCTAAAAGACAAAGGTTAATCATGCTGTAAAAGGAAAAGATGAAGTCCTTAAATATCTGGGTTTTTCTTACCCAAATAAAGATTTTGCATATTCCTATGCCTTAATAATGGATTGGAAACTGTGCTTTATAATGTGTATGTTCCTTAACTGTTGACTAACAGAAGCAACCAGCTGTGCCTTTTGTGTACATGTAGTGTAAATCTTTGGGGATTCAATAATGATGAAACACTAATTCAATCCCTTTCTTATTCTGGACCAGTTTAATGAAGGGCCAAGACTCTTTGACTTCTATATGACTTCAGATGAACAGGAGGGTTCTCACTGCAGAGTCCCAGGACTATGTTGCCTTCCATAAGTGCTACAGTGACTTAAGATTTATCTCTTTGTTTCTGTTGGTCTAGACAGTTTTAAGTGACATTTATGAATAGTCTGTCACTTCATGCAGGTAAAAAGGGCTCAACAGTAAAATCTTCAACAGAAACCTATTTAAATATATCAGTTTGTAACACAAAAGTTTGCTGGATCAGACAGGTTCTTCATACCCAACTTAATAACTGCATTTTCTGGCACTGCATGTATTCATCCAGTATTCATCAGCTGTAGCATTCTTCTGTAAAACTTGGAGTTTGAATACCAAAGGCTGCCATAGTCTTTCAAATGAAACAATTACAGAAAGGGTAAAGAAGAGAAACATTAAAATGAAAATATGTTTCTGACTTTATCCCTCTGAGAATTTAATGAGATGAAGTACTCAGCAGCTAAAGAAAAATCTACATTTTAAAGTCACTATAATTTTTTTCCTTTTCACCAGCAGAAAAGAACAGAAGGATAAGAGATAAAAACCAAGATGTCTCTATTAGGGTTGAATGAGAAAATGTCTTCCCTCAAATAACTTCATGCAAAACATTCACTGAATATTTTCATAGGAGATTTTTAAATTAAATACATCTTTGATTAGGTTCTTAATCTTCTACAAAGACATTTATGGCACCTTCAGGAAGATAATTACTTAACCTACCCCAAAATTAGTCTTTGATGAAACTTCCATCTTTTCTGAAATGGAAACAGACCACTGTAAAAAAAAAACAAACAGCCAGTTCTAATAAAGGTAAATGTAAGAAACACATTGAGACAGAGAAAAGGAGGAAGTTCTGCTGTATCCAATCACATGCCATTTCCTTAGTTATTTGTATCCATATTAAGCATGTATAATAAGGTTAGCACTTCCTTCCTTAGTGTCTCCTGTCTGCAGGTTTCCACCATGTTTAGTTTCTTTTCCTGATGCAACATGTCCTTGCAGTGATTGGCAGAGAGGTTGTTTAATGAACTGGAAGACCATCCAACCTGAGAAGAGTGCCAGAAGCTCAAGTTGTACCTGTACCTGCTGAACACCTGGATGAGGAGAATGGAGGAACTGGATTAATATATGTGCTTACCAAAATGTAAAGGTAAGGATAGCTGAACAGTTCTGATAAATCAGAACCATTGTGCCTGAATCAGAACAGATGTTTCCATTTGGAATAAGCACATTTAAGTCTGTTAGATAAGTAGCCACTTCATTTGAGTGAGAAAAATTGATTATTGTGGTTCAGTGAGAGGATGCCAGAACACAAATCAAACACAGCAGATAGCTGGAGCCATAGTTAACAAAATGGAGAAAAAGAGAAGTAAAGGCAATTGCAGAATAAAAATGGTATGCTTATGGGCATAGCTGTCTCTTCTAGAGTGGCCTTCATAAGACGCTGCAAGTGGCACTGCTGGATACACCTGAAAACTCAGTAGGAAATTAAAAGGCAATTAAGTGTGTGTTCACTTGTGGAGCACATCATGTGGGTCTTTATGTACCTCAGTGTTCATGTTCTGTACTGTTATGCTGGGCAATTGTTTTGTTCTGTCAGTTGTGCTCTCCAGACATTTCGCTGTAACCTAGCAGGGATTGAGGAGGAAATAACATTCCAATTTTCACACCGGCAACAGCTGATTTGGTTAGGCAGTACACTAAATATAGTAATTTGCTATGTAGCCAACAACAGTGATAGCACATCAAAAAGAGATTCTGTGACATAGCAGGGATCCCTAATGTGCTAGGAATGATGGATGGGCGGTTCATGCACCTCACAGAATGATGCTGCTTTTCAAAATGGAAAGCGGCGTGTGTGACCATCAATATCTTACACTGAATTATTGGCTTCTGTCATGATGCCTGTATTTTAGCCAACTCATGTGGTGGAAAATTATTTTATTCTAGTGACATTTCTGATAAAAGGGGCATCAATAAATATTTTCCCTGAGAAATGTGTTCTAGATGTTTACAGGTAACAGCAGCAGTCCTTTCAAGAGCCATCCATGACTCATAATAAGTAAATAAAACTGTTATTGAGCAAAGATTGAAACATGAATATGCTTGTGTTTAGTGGGTCTGTTTTTCAACAGGAGCATTTTCTATTCCCAACTAGCTGGATGGCTGTTGAACCAGTGCAGAATGCTGCCTGACTCAATTTTAGTGATGCCTTCTTTGCCTTTATTATTAGTGAGAATAAAGTGCCTCCAGCTGAAAAAGGTGATGTGCTGAAACACTACCACTCTTGCCCTTCAGCCCAGGTTGCCAAGAGGATTTCAGCATCACTGCTGGCATAACTCAACCTGTGTGGATTGTACTGAAACACCATCTGACAGGACAGCAGCCACGGCTGTAAGTGGGGTTTGTTCTCCATAAGCCAATGAGGAAATTAAGAATGCTCCTCATTATATACTTTCAAGTGCTGTATAATGCCTTAAATACTTTCCAAAGTTAATTACACTGAATCCACTTATTCAACCATATAAAATGTAGCATGAAGGTCTCATGCAGGTCCAGCAAACCACATGGATGTTCACCATGATGCCATTGGGGCACTATCTATTGCTATCCCTGCACATCTTATGAAAGAAAGGTGATTTGGTTGAAATCAAAGCATATAGGGCAGCAGTATGGGATGAAATTTATCTAGAGACAACATCAACCACTTCTTACTCAGCTATACTTCATTACTGGGTTACAGTACACGTTTGTTTCAGAATAATTATGTAATGATATTTTCATCTGTTGTTCTGCAGTGGTTTTGCACCTTCTCCATATGGGACCTCCTACTTCTTTTTCCTTTTGTGTTCACCCAGTAGATGCTCTTCAACAAACCCTTGGAACTTTTCAAACCAATCCTTAGCACTGGGCCTTTCCACAAGACTGCTGTTGACAAACCATTTTTGATGTGGCATTATGTCATCTCCTGTCTCTTCTTCACTTTCTGTACTCTTAGCATAACCCCAGGGCACAGGGTTTCCCAAAACCTGTGACATTCCCAAATGGCTGATATCCCTACCACCTGCCTGCACCTGCACATAAACAAGCTATGAGTCATATATGGCAGGCAGCTGAAGAAAGCAAACTCGTCTGCTATCCAGAAGACAAAAGCATCTATGAAATGCTATGGAATACATTTGTCATTGCAGCACAGATTTAATTTAACAAACTTTATTTTGAATTAATTGTTACTTGAACACTAGGACTGAAATCATTGCATTAGCTGTTAAAATATTTGAAATTTAAACGAATTTTCGCATTTTAGAGCACCAAATATCTCTCACTGCAAAGCATATATCTGCAAGAGTACTGAGATCTGTGAATGTCCCATGGTTTTCACTTGGGTTTTAGCGTTAATTTTGAAGGTTAAAAGATAAATAACATGTTGTTATTTGTGAAATGAGCCCATTTCATAAAGCTGAAATTATATTCAAAGTGTTTGAATTTTGGGGGATTTTTAATTTCACTGTAAATAGTTTGGCACGCCCTATTCTAGAGCCACAACCACTACAGTCAATAACAAGAGACAAGGTATCCATCAGCACAGCAGGGTTGGAGCAATTTAACACAGCACATTTCCTCCTTTAAAAAAAATTCCACTTTCACAAGTACAAGTCAAACAGTGAATTAAACACTTCTTAAAGTACTTCTCTAAGTGTACAACTAGTAAATCTGGGTCATATGTTTCTGGGTCTTTACTATTCCATGAACACTGTTTTACTACATCTGCAATAAAACCTCAAGTTTGTATCCAATTTTCTGCATTGAAAGCCTCCTTTCTAGAGCAGAGATTCTAGAGAAACACATTGACAGTAAAGTGCAGATCTTCCTGGTCACACATTCTCTAATAGTAGCAAAAGCATACACTTACCAGCCTCCATTGCACTGGATACAGGGGATGAGTCTAGAGATTTCTAAAAACTAGTGTCTTTGGATATTTCTATCCTTTCACCCTGAAATAGATTTTACTCTTTCCTCTCTCACCTTTGCCATTATCAGTTCACTTTTTCCATCTTTAAAAATAACACAGCTTCAGACATTATATTTCCCATTTACACTGGTCCTTTCAGAACCTGTTTCTCAGACATTACTAGTTTTTAAAGAAAAACTCAGTAGAATGAAAAAACTCTCTGCTTCCTCAGAAATCAGAAAATCCTCTCAGGAGAGAAGGAAATTCATCTTCAGCCTTGCACATTGAGTATGTCTGTTATCACTGAGAGACAGAATAGGGCAGTCTTGTGGACTGAACAGGGGCTGCTGGCTAAAACCATGACACTGAATCCAAATATTGGAAAAGAAGCTCAGGTTCATCCTGAGACATCTAAAAAAGGTGATATCTCCTCTCTAGTGTTGTCCTGACTTGCCCTTGGGGTGTGCTGTTTACCCTAAAGCTCTCTGCGATTTGGGAATTGATATTGGCAAATAACAGAGGCAATACCAGGAGTTTCAAGAGGACAATTGTAGAGCAGGCAGCAAAGGCATGAAACAATCAGTGCCTGTCTGCCAGGTGAAAAGTGAATCATATTTGGAATCATCAGAAATATATATTGCATTCTACCCCATCAAATTTAAAAAAACAAAAAAAGCTTCAAAAATGTGGATCCAAAGCTAGTTTAGAAAAAGAAAACCTTAATCCATTATGCAACTATAGAATGCTATTCTTTGTTACTGCATATTGCTTTTGTTACTACTAATTATTAGGAGTAGGTCCATGTTGAGGGCCCCAGTGGACATGGGTAGTAATCGCTTCTTTAAATTAGCTTCTCATGAAGGACTCAACTCAGTGAGAGCTCAAGTAGTACTGCAAATCCATTTCCAAACATATTTTACATATACACTTGTTTGTTTCCCCTGAAGTACAGCGAGGATTGCAGTTCATTAATTGAAAAAATCAAAAGGATTCAGGAAAGAGGGACTGTGACAAAAGCAGAGCTGATGCAACTGAGAGTAAAATTCCAGCACCCTGTGAATTAGGTGCCTGACAGTCATGCTAGACCATGGTTTCTTACACTGTCCATGACTAACTCAGCATTACTTTTTGCTTCACATCCTATTTTGCTTACATCAACGTATTAGACACTTGTTGTACAGTTAGATGGTAAAATCTTTGAGGAAACAATGTTTTTATTCCTTGAGAATAGAGTGTTTGGTACAGTGGACAGCAAATACAGGACCAGGGTCTCCAGGCCTAATGCATTCCTCAAATGCTTTGTTATATTAAAATATCTTTATTGGCTTCAGGGGTGTTACATCTACCTGTGTCTTCTTTTCTTTATCTACACAATTAATAATTCAATGCCTGTCCATACCCAAACATTTTCAAGGCCAAATTTCACAATTCCAGGGCTGAAGCAACAGTAATAAGATTTGGAAAATGAATAAATTTCCTCATTTCTTTTGTTATTTGCCTTCTGCAGGGCTCATATTTTCCAAGTTCATTTCCATAATAAATCTGCAAAGCTGTTACAGATTAAACAAAACAAAATTTCCCTGTGTTTTTACATTACTTCCATAACAGAGACTACTAAAGGAGTGTCGAGTATTGCAGAATTTATGATTCATAAAATGTTGGCAATAGATCAGCTCTCTTCTTTCATCTGAAATGCAATGCATCATTATTATTCCCATGTATTTACATTGCCCTTTCCATATCTTATATTTAACTGAATGAGTCGTAATTGTCTTCTTTCAATTATGCTGAAATAAAAATTGCACTGATAGCACTGGTGGGTGCACTTGACAATGCTGCCCCCCACAGCTCCTCTGCCTTTTTCTGCAGATCGAGGAAACAACTGAGCTGCAGAAGTCCCAAATGTGCTCTTCCTTTAGCTAAATTAAGCCTCTTGTCTCCCTCTGAAATTCAAGGCTGCATAAGGGAAGCAAATAAATCAAGAGTGGTGCTATGGCATTTAGCCATCCGTCAGCACTATAAACTGCTCTTGCCTACCTGCTTAAAAAAGTTAACTCCTTATATCCCTATAATTCTCCAGTCCAAGTTGCCCTCCTTTGGATCCTCAGTAAGCCTCAAACTAAAGCATTACAGCTTGTAGCAAGTAGAGTTCAGCATGGTGTGAGGTTTAATTCCTTATGAAGACCCCAGGCCACATCCCTGTAGGGCTGAGCTCCAGCAGTGTCACTCCAGATATCATGCTGCCTGCATTCCCAGCACCACTGGAATATCTACCCTACAAGCTAGATGTCTGGTACATCTCTGAAGAAGAATGTCCATGTTGTCTGCTCTCTTATTTGTGTTGATTTTCATTTTCTCGTCAAAAGACAGAGATGAGACAAAAAAGCAACTTAACAACAATTTTTAGAGTAATTAAGTGCCTTATAAGCACTTAATATCATTTGCTTCTCTCTCTGTTATACCCCTGATTTCATCTCAGGTAATTTAGTATTATTTAATAGAGTACATATTTCACCAATGCCTGAAAATTCAGTAGTACAGGCTGTGTTAAAAGGATGGCTGTCTCCCAGAGAAAGTATTTCACAGGTAATGAGGAGTAAACTTATTTTGAAGCACGATTTACTTCAAGGAGGGAGATAGTCCAGACTATCTTTTTCAGCTACTGGCAATCCTATAATCCAATGGCTGGTAGTCTGGAGGTATTACAGCTCTATAATGGAGCTGTAATGCCTGCATGTATTTTGGTGAGCATGGGCACACAGAAGAGCAGTGCTGAGTTTAAGAAGACTTCTGCTGCAAGGAAGTGCATTCATAGAGAGACAGAGGACTGATGCAATGAAGGCCACCTTTGCATTCTGTTTGATCTCTGCAAATTCTCCAGATACATGGTAAAACTACAGAACAAATTGCTTGCAGCTGTATGTTTCAGAAGAAAGAAATTTACTAGTGATCCTTTATTTTCCTGAAGGAAATTGTTTGTTAGTCTACATATATGCACAAAGTAACATTTCATTCATCTTGTGCAGGTCTTTACAAATAAAAATCTCAGCTAATATCCACCATGTGAGTTCAGAAAACTTACAAAGGAGCCAGCAATTATCTTGATTCCATAGCAGAAATAATTTGCACAAACAACAATCTGAAAGAGAATTTCATATACAAAGAAAGATACCAAGTGTGTACTCGACTGCCATAGAACTCTCTCTTTGTCTCTCCCCGCTTTTCCCTCTCCATGTATTCCCTCCCCTCCCCCTTTTTAAAGCTTGTTAATTCAGATCAATCCTTCAGTGGTAATATTGCCTTTGGGTTACATGCCAGCCTATGGAATTATATGTTTGAACACAGGGCCAAACTAGCAGCTATTCCCCTGCCACTAAAGGTGAAAAGGTTTCCAGTAAATCAGGTTACTTTTCCACAGGGTAAGCGGTGTTAAATACAGTCTCTCTGGGTACTTCATCAATATGATTAACCTATTGGCATTATAGTTATCAAATTACAGTATAAGAAGTCATAAAGTTAAAAATAAATCTGTTTTCCATTGAGAAAATCCATTTAGGTGGAGACTGTTATATTAAAAGCTTACAGAGTATACATAATAGTATCATAGTTCATGAGGAATCATTACTACAGTGGAGGTTTTCAAAATTAAACTTGCAGGAATGTCTTATAGATAAGTAAAAAGCTCTCAAGGGATTCAAAGTACATACCATATAGGGCCATCATCTTATTAGAGTTTTACTACTAACCCTATTAGAGTCTCCAAGCTGAGAAAGATTACAGCATGTGGACTGTAGAGATATTTTGTAGACACTTTGCAACTCACCACAAAATGTTCACCTTGGGATCTTGGTCCCTGTAGCTGAGTTAAATGGCTGCCCTAATTCCACCACCATGGCTGCAGCAGTCTCTTAATGTACCATAAATCCAGTCAAGTACTTTGACCTCTTTATTCATTGTCACTACAGCTCCTGAAATTGTCCATTCTAGCAAAGGGCCTGCAGGAGTTTGGCTCTTTTGACAAATGTGGTAGGAAAGTGAGTTGGTTTCCTGCAAAATGTGGCTGGGCTGTTACTGCAGAGAAAATAAAGGCAGTGAGGAGAAACTGGAACACTAATGCACATCAAATGGGACGGTCATTACTTCCTGCTACATGCAAATTACTCATATAGTTTAATCAAATACATTGCAATTCATTAAGTGGCTGATGCCTCTGTATTGCATTCAGTGGTGCTTGTGGATTCTGTGTCTCATTAATGGGAAATGTTAGAATACAGAAGTGTTGCAAAAAAGTTACTCTGGGTGAAGAAACCTGACACTTGTATAAATATTTGTAAGCAAAAATAGACAGTTATTGCAGTTCCCTTCAGATTCTCTGTAGGTTCTTTCAGACTGCTTTAAAGTTATCTCATACCTTTTCAAGAAACACAGCTATTGGCTATGGAATGTACAAACTTCCAAAAACAATCCTCAGTCAATGGAGAAGCCTCAAATCACCTAGGAAACCTGAGTACTCCTACTAAATTAAGCACTCTCTTAAAATATATAAGAAAATTAGATGTCTAGCTGGACCTGATTTCATATAGCAAGTTATTTCATAAACGTGTGAAATCTTGTATATCAAATTCTGAATATTTTATTGTTATTAAACAAGCCATATTTGACCATAAATCTAAATGCAATGATAGACTGTCTGGGTCTCTTCAAAAATGTTACACTGCATAAAGACAATATCTAGAAGATGTAAAATTAATTTTCACTCTTACATTTAGTATATTCATACTATTTATTTGAAACCAAGTTGTGGGCATATATATGAAAGTAGAACATTAATTATTCTTAAATTATCGGAAGTTTCTGCTAGTAGCCAGAAACTAATACATATAAGACTTTTCAGTGCTCCATTTAAATATGTTGTTTATTAATGCTGCTAGATTTTTTACAGTATTACATGAAAAAAAAAGTAAAATGTTTTATTCTTCAGTTCAATGTGCATAATGTTTATGGAATTGTTGGTCTCGAACTGTACTCCCAAATATGACACTCCCTTAGAAACCTGAAAATGTTTGATTATGTTAATGTTTAATTATTTGTATCAAATTTTAAAATGTTTTAAAAGCTATTGGATGAATCCTGATATTGTAAGTAGTTTTGAGTATTTTTTTAGTATTTTATTTGTATATTTATAAAATAAATGCTTAGTTAATATATTATGTTTCATCCAGGGAATTAATGAATGCATTGGATTAATAAAATCAATCTGAAAAATGTAACTTGCTCTTTTGAGTTAGTTAGCCCATATTATATTTAAAATGACTATGACAATGAATTTGATTACCATTACGACAGATACATGAAAAAATGAAAGAGTAAGAATTAAATACTTAAAAATTACAGTTTATTACGGTATCTATACATTTGCAGCAGAATATGAGGATTAATGGGGCAAGAGCTCTAGAGCAACTAGCAAACTAGAAACTAGTAGCCAAAAGGGGAACAATCTCAGATCCCAACCATTGCTAAGGTCTTAGGCTATATCTACATTAGCATGTAGTAAAGGACAGTAGGAGCAGTTGATTCTAGGCTTTTAACATCCAGACAATGAGCATGTTAGGTGCTTTTGTATCTTTGTTCATTTTTCTCTGATCTTCCCCCTTTTTTGCTGCATTTTATGGAACCTAGCAGAACCTAACCTAACAGAAGTCCAAAATTGGCTATGAGAAAGATTAATGGAAAATCAAAGTTAATAAATTTAGCAATGTTGTTCAAAGTTCTTATTGTACCAGCAAGACTTCAACAAGAATGCTGTGTCCAGTTGTTATCACCCCTGTCTGAAAAAAATTAGCTCAGACTAGAAGATGTACCTGGAAGGATCACTGGGAGAATGGAGATTCCCACTTAAGGAAAAGAGATAGAAGGGCCAACTCTGTTTAGACAGGCAAAACAAAGCTGAGCAGGGAAATTATTGTCTCTGTAAATAGATTAGAAAGATAAACACTAGCAGGAGAACAGTTCTTAAAGCTTAAGGAGAATGTTCACTGGGCATATCCTACCTATCCCACATTTCCAACAGAAACTAGCAGATGACAGACACCAGAGAAGTGAGGCTGTGGTGGATCAGACTTCTGTTAGTGTAATGGGTAGAAAGAGTAAAATCTTTCTTTGGTATCTGCCTTTGTGGTAGCATGATGACATGTAAGATTGGATGATACCATTTCCTGAAAGGCAGGTGCTGCAAGAAGCCACCTCCACTCCCACAGGACTCTGGTACAAAGGTATCTCCTCAGCAATGTGTGATCCAGAAGGACAGCCTGTGACAAGAAAACATCAGAATAAATCCATCTGCCTCCTAACAGCAAAGGGCTGTGGCCTTTCTGTTGTCTCAGAACTGGAGTGAGAGGGCTGATTGTTTTGTGGCTTGTTTCCTACCAATTGCGTGGATGTTGTTAGTCCTTCCTGAAGCATTGCACACTGGAAGTGATCCCTTAATCTGCCTGTGCAGTGCATTATTAATAAAAGGACATCATTTCTCATTTGGGTGGACTCAGTAAGAGCTGTGAGAAAAATATTGTGGTTAACCATTGCATATCAAACCTTAGGATATGAATATCTTTCTGTTGTGCTATATACAGTAGAGAGAAGAAATAATTATAGGCAAAAGTAATTTCAAAAAGCTGAAGTGTAACTATATAGTATACAAGATTAACAAATATTACCTGAAATTGATTACCCTCTTAATCTACTTGGGGTAACAAAAGAATAATCCTCAATATCTTTATAAATTCCTGGCAAAAATGCCTTATTTTATGTTTTCTAGCACTGATTATATATATATATATATGAGTTATATATATTATTTATATATATTAGTTATGATTATATATATATTAGTTATATATATTAGTTATATATATGCTATGATGTCCAACAAAGACATCTGCTACCCAGTCTGTAGGTTTTTATGCCTGATTATGCTTTTGGGTGCATTTTATTTTGTAGAATTTCTTATGTTTTTTAGTTTATGGAATAACTGAAACCAGATGGAAACAGTCATTAACACTGCAGTATCTCAACTGCAGAAAGTTGGGTCCTGCCTTTATTTATGTACTCAGGTTGAGGAGATTAGCCTTGACATAGCAAGCAGAGCCCAGAGCCACAAGATGCATCTGATCTGTTCAGAATGATGTCTCAGCACACCAGTGTGCTTTGTCACTCATCCACACAACTGCCAAGGGGTTGTCCATCTGGGTATGCATGGCACTCTCCTTCCATAAGACACGTATCTTTGGATATTGCAAAATAGGTGGAAGTGCTCCAGGTCATCATTAGCTGTCCAGTGCTCCCCTGGTAGCCTGGGCCAAAAGAAAGAAGGACCTCATCCTTTCTCAGCAGTGAGATCCAGCTGAAAAATCAGGAACAAGTATAATAACCAATTTTCCATTCTTATAGGGTGTTTTATATAGAACCGAAATTCCTGAACAATTGTGCGTTAAATCATATAATCTCATTTGTGTTACAGTAATTTTTGGAGTAAAGTTATTCCGAATAACCTTTGACATGAATGAACTTCTAGCATATGTTGCATGGATGCTTGCATGCAAGTGGCTACTAAAAATGTTGTTTGTGGAGCTGTGGAGCTCCTTGTCACAAGATGCTTTGTAAACTGTGGATTATGAATGTTGCTTTGTGTATAAGCATTGAAAAAGGAGATTCATTTAAAAAAGGAGGAGGAAAAGGAGAGGGAGTGTGTAGGGATAAGGATGGGTAGAGATACAATTTATTTTCTGCACACGGAGGAAGTTCTCAGTCAATAAGCTACCACTCTCCCACAAACAAGTTGTACAGGTTACAATGCATCGAGTAACATCACTTTATGTGCAAAAACAACTTGTTCAGCTCTGCTTTATTCATTTGGGCTTTATGGGGGTCAACTGAATTTTGAGGGCAGTTAACAATATCAGCAGGTTTATTTTTCTTTTCAGATCTCTCTTAACTAGAGGAAGAGTCAGCAGGTTGGTGTCCCTCCACTTCTTAAATGGGCAAGGCTGGAAAACCTTGAAGCTCAGTGTCTTTGGAATGAAACACTTAGATAGACAAGAACCTTAACGATATATCCAGATTCTCCAGGACTTTTGAATCAGCCCGAAGTAATCAAGTAGATACTTTGTTTCCTCAAAGCATTTTAATGCCATGTTTGCATATTATGTGGGTCTTTAGAGGGCTCTTGAAACAGGGAGAAAATGTAGCATAAAGTAGCATAAAGAAACTAAAATTATGTTTTACTTAGGCTAAATTTCACAAGATAACTATCAGTCCCCTATGAACACCCAGGTGAAGTCAAACAGTGCTTGAGTAATATTTTCTTCCTCACCTGCAAGGCCTACTGGTTTCACTTTATCCTTATTTTACCTTAGGTGAGAGCAGAGAATAGAGCCCAAAGAAAAAGAATTGCATCCAAAATCCATGCTGCCTCCAGAAAGTCATTTGTGGAAAGTAGATGGCAAACAAATCAAAATGTCTCATCAGCAAAATTAGTATTTATGAAATTAGTGATGGAGCAGAACGGGCAGAGTGATTGCATTATAAACACTCAAAATGTAGGGGGAGGGAACAGAGATTTTGCTCATTTTCCCTCCCACTGCTAAAGCACTGTATTTAATTGACTTACAATTTTTTCCCTAATATATTTCTTTATGAAACCTGCCTTGAGCAACGGATACATGATTGTTCACCGAGGGTTGTGCCTCATTTGTTCCTGTAGATTGTGCCTAATTAACGCTAACTTGTCTGTACATAAAAAGTACAATAGGCTGTCCTTTCCAATTTAATTCCGACAGTTTAATCGAATCTGTATTCTTTCAAAAATAATTAGATCATTTACACTTCATTAACATGTAATGTAATGTTGAGGCATTCATCATAATGATTTCTTATTTTTCTTGTGCAATATTATCTCCTCTAATGAAACTGTTAACACCATGCATGTCTTAATTAGCTCTATCATATCACTGACAATTTCAGAGAGCTACATTTTTACAAATGAAATTAAATTAGTTAAATAGGTATATTTGAAGAAGAATATGCTCTATTAATGCAAAAATATTAGAAACAGACTTACCTTTATATACACCATCTAGCAGATTACACGTTAATATTTTTTTCCATCTATGTCTCTCAGCAATGAGATGTCTCATGTGCATAGATCATGTTTTCTTTCCTTATCCTAAACACAGCAGTGATAGGCTTGTCACAAATATATTAAGCCATCATAGGAAACACTTATATTAAGGGAACAGAGACTGGAGAACAACTTCCTACCTCATAATCAAATCCCTTTAATTTTGGGAGGAGCTCTTGTGCAAATCTTTGCCTCCCACAGTCAAAAGTGTTGTTAGTGTAATAAAGTTTGAAGGGATTTTCTTGTTCACTTCGTGAAGGATGTATCCATGTATCCATGTTTGTAAACTCTGGCTGAAAATGAGTGGTGCCAGGGTCTAATTCTGTATTTTCTTAAGAAGCCACTATTTCCATGGGCCTAGGAAACTCCATGCTAGCATATATATTTCAACAAGTCTTTTCAAGCCATTCACATTCGGACAACATTGCAATCTTGGATTGTTTGTAAATGTTAATAGAAAACAAATTGCCATGAAGCATCTCCTGGAAGGTACGAGTACCCATAGACCCAAAAGTCAGTGACAGTGTTGTGCTCAGCATTCCACAGGAAGGATTCTGCACCTCCTGGATTGAGTTTTAAACTAGCTGAAGGTCCTAAAATGTTTTAGAGACAGATAAGCTTCTTACCCTCAATTCTCACAGTCTTGCCAACAACAGGAGTGTGCCATATTCCTGTCTACTGCAGCTGAAGGAATACTGTGAAGCAAAACAAAAATTGCAGGCAATTGTTGGAATAAAATAAACAGATTTGTTGCTATCAATATTCATGATCTCTTTAATTTTGTTCTACATGAACACTTGTACAAAAAATTATTTATTCAAATAATTTTTCCCGAGTGTGAAAAATCTGAGGAGTATGTGAGTAAAGACTGCAAACTTGGGAGGAAATCCATGTGATTAATCCCATATTTCATCCAAAAGCAGCCAGTGGCTAGCAGTATCATATATATATATATATATATATACATACATACATACATACACACATGAGCCCATCTGAGAGTAATCTATCAGTAAGCTAGAAGGCTAAATTAATCAAAAATCAAACTATTTGCTATAAATAGATTAACCAGCACTAACTACTTCTACTTGCTTTGCAAATCTGAAGCAGAGATAATTGTATTCATTTCTCTTTATTTATGTACTGTCAGAGGTTGTTGTAAAAAGTCGTTTGGACCATTGATAATGATAGTATCTTTGAGTCCCAGAGGCCTCATCAGCCTTTTAAAAGAAAATTATACAGGTCACTTTTAATAAATTTTAATGCACCTTACTAAAATACATGGACATAATACAGATCAAAAATCAAATTCTGACCCTTCCATGCTAACCTGCAATAGCTTTTAATTTTCCTAGTCCTATTTTTCATTTTAAGGAATTATAGTATGTACTGAACCTTTATATTATAAATTGATTTTTTTTTTATTCTCTCTTACTAACGTTTTGACTGTTGATTTGCAGATTTCTTGATGTTTATTTTTTTTTAATAGTAGTGCAACTTAACCAAGGCCTATTATGCAGCAACAGAATGTCAGAGAAACAGTTTTTAGAGTACTTTTTCAAATTAAAGCATGCAAATAAAATTTAAAATAAAAAACCATAGCCATTACAAAATGGCAAATTCTAGGTTTACGGTTTTGTTTACGAGTTAGATTCTTTTTTCCTTTTCCTAGGAGGTTTGAAAATATGGAGTTTTAAGAAGATTGCAGAAACACTAAGTGGGATATTTGCTGTCATCTTCAAATAGAACCATAATGCTACCAGAAGTGCTCCAAGATTTCCTGATTATTTTGAAAAAAAGTTGTTGCCATATTCTCTGAATTGCCACTTAAAACTAGCTTGAATTGGTAACGAGTGTTATTTCTTACAAGAGTTTTGTGCGACCTTTGTAATGTTTGGTGTCATTTGATTCATTTTACTATATTGTTAGGGAAAGATGGATCAAAACCAGCAATTCTAAAAATCTACAGTGAACTAGCATGCACCGTGGGAAATAGAAACAGTATATTAATTTTCAAGTTGAGAAAAAAATTCAGCTTTTCCCAGTTCATGACAGATAGGAAACGTCAAATGTCCTGGTGATGGTGTCACAGCCTCTTTCAGTACTGTGGAATCAACTTCTTTGCATCTTTCTACATTTTCCAAAGATATGGTATCTTGAGTCAGAAAATGACCAAATCTGAAAGTTTTGGAGACCCTTTTTGAAAAATTTTGTCAAGTGTAAGACAAAAGAAGTCCATCTCTAACCCATTCCTAAGAATGGATTGATTTGTAGACAAATCTATTTAAATTAAAATCTCATCCATCTGCTATATGCATTAGGGAACAAAATATGTATATTTGTACAACGGTTTTATGTTGGTTAATCACAGGAGGTGCCTGTAGACATGCAAACAATTGACTCAGGTAGATAAAAGATATATATGGTTCTTTGAGCACTTTCAAGATACTGGGCAAAACCTTTGGTTCTTTTCTTTTCCTTGTGGATCTTTATTTACAGGTATAGGAGTATTTGCTAACTTATAATGACTTTGACTTCATACATTTGTTTGCATGTATTTTGCTGGCATATTTTGCATTAAAATACTATGTGCATGACAGGCAATAGTTTTAAACCTGTAGTTATGTGCTGGCAGATTTATAAAGGCAGCACTGATGTAGCTGCTCACACATTTAGCCAGCCTTTCTGCTTGCTGTTATGCTGCTTGACAGGCAGAACCTAGGAAACTTCCATTTTCCCCGAACACCTTGGACTGCTGAAGAAATTTCTAATATTTATTTTGTGTTTTATTCTGATAACGTTCACTAAAGCCATAGTTCACTGCTCACAATTCCCATTTAAAACACTTCACATTTTAGCAAATCATCCAATTCAATGTGCATTAGTTTGCAGAGGTACAGCTCACATGCATAGTGCTTTCTTCTATTTCAAGTTCTTCCACTATCCCTTTAAAATAAGTAAGTACTATGAACCCCTGAATTTAAGCAGTGAAAACTGTAACAGATATTTAAAGTCATTTTTTAGAAAGTGTACCGAACAGTAAAAAAATGCCCTCTGAACAGGCTCAGTCCAGAATGCCAGTTTTTTTCAATAGGAAATGGCAAATTTAGGTAAAGTCAGGAAATTTAGGCCAACTCCATGCAAACTATGGAGCATCTACAACTGAACTGATCTCAAAAAAAATTTACAATTTTTCCTAATGCTTTCTAAGCTTTACCCTTACAACTGACTTGACATAAGAACTTTCCATTTAGTGTTCTTGGGTTTGTACCAACATGTATTCTTTCTCTGCATAAATAATACAATATTTAAGAAAGCTGAAATAATGGCAAAAAATTGCTAAGTAAAAATAAAACATGCAATTTAATTACATATTATATGAATATAGCCTTAATGGTAAGAGGCCCAAATTAAATGAACTGCCAGATTATTCCATTAATAAATGAACCCTGGATTTTACCAGCAATATAGGAAAAAATTTCTTCAAAATATTAAGTGCAAATTATTATTCTATTTATAACTATTTTCATCCGTCTGCTGCAGCTGGGGGAAAAAAGAGCCTAGATTTCCTCATTCTGAGAGAAAGACAAATAGCTTAAATCATTCTACGTTCACTTTTCAATAAATATGTTAATTTATCCCATGAACAGATTTGAGTATGTAGTGTTATTTTTAGTGCTGTATTTGTGTAGTTAAGGCTTGATCCTCCCTTATCAAGGGGGTTATAAATGATTAACACATTTGTAAAATAAAACTCTTATTAATATGTCTAAGTATGGATTTAGAGCTCTATATTAAATAATCAAGCTTGGCCTTCATCATATTATGTCAGTTTACAGGTATTTGACATATTTGTGTTTGGATTAAAAAGTCTTTTTTAGATTCATTATTCTCTTCCAATAATTATCTTTCAGATTCTCCATTACTTGGGTATGTGCCATGTCAGGTATTCTTGCATAACGATTTCTATGGGCCAGCTAAATTAAGTTCAGTTGTTTATACAGTATCTATTTGATTTATGTCTATATTTGTTTGTAATTGTCTTTATGGTTGTTAGTGTTAATTAGATAATCAATAGAAAAGATTTTTTTTAATGAAATGAATATATAGAAAAACACTCTGTTGTAATATACATTTTCATTTCCATAACCGGGTATCAATATCTTGTATTGCTTCCTTCCCACAGTCTTACTGCACACATCTACTGGAATATATTTCAGAGGTACACAAAGGAGCCTTTTGTTTCTCTGCTAAAGTGTGTCCTGAAGATGTTCACCTGGACGTCTTTAGGGTTTCCTACATAATTGTTTGTTCTGGAACTATAAGTCTGGAGAAAAGAACCTGTTGTTCTACTCTGACATTTTTTTCTAGATCTTGATAAGTCTTTCTTTTTCCCCTCTCTTACTCATTTTTTCTTCCATTTTTCTGGCACCATGAAGCTTCTCTTCAGGTCACATGATAACAGCAATGCCTCTGTTCTGCATCTCCCTAATGTAGGCATCTCTGGGCACAAATTTGCTGAAGTACTGTGAGACCTTCTGAGTTACATGGTTAATGCTGTTCCTTCACTGATGCATTGAGAGCTCAGCACATTAGTAAACATTTCTCTGAATGATGCCCTTAAAGCTCTGCAACAAAGTGCATCTGTTTCCCTGTACTTGACACTGCATCATCCCTCCAGAAGGCAGAATTGTCCTATTTGAGTCAACATCTTTCAGGGAAAAATCATAGAATTACAAAACAATTGGAATTAAGAGGGAACTCTAGAATATCTATACTCCAATCTTCTGCCCAAAATAGATGTAAATTTAAAGTAAAATCATGTTGCTTACAGCCTTGTCCAGTTAAATTTTGAAAAGAAAATCAGTGAGGAGAGGAATCTGAAATATATTTGTGACTAGCTTGATACAAATATAGTAGAGCAGCATATTAGAAATCTATCTTCTCTTCCCTTCCCAGACCCCATCCCCCAAAAAAGAGAACTTAAGATAAAAACTATTTGTTTGCAGGTGTCCTTGGGTTTGCTGGAGTTTTTTTTTTTTTTGAGGGGGGTGGTGTTGTTTGGTTTGTGTACCATCTAAAATTACTCCTGTTTTCTACTAGGTGTGTCATCACAGTCATTCTTAGATATTTGCTAAGTGCAAAGAGGTCTGGATTTTGTTTTGACTTTTGTGTCTTTTTTAGTGATCTGTTCAGATTTCTCCACCGCATTGTTTAAACTGATGTTGATCCATTTATGCAATCATACTGCCAAGGAGCCTGCTCACCACCGTGGTGGCAGGAGCTGCACTAACAAAAGGAACAAAGATCTGAATTGCTTCTGAGCTTAGTCTTTTGGGCCACTTTCAATCACACAGACTTCTTCTCCCAGCCTTGTAAATCCCCCACTTGACTCTCTCCTTTACCTCACTGCCTCTGAGGTGCTTCCCCACCGGGACCCAGGCCTAGCAGAATCAACCTCTCTGTTCACACCATCGTCCACAACAAAGGCAGACAATACTGCTTTTGCAGCTTCTCAACTCCTCCTTGGTTAACACAGTTCAGCGTTGATGGGCTGGGGTCCCTCTCCTACCCTGGAGCATTGGTGCAGTCAAAGCAGCTTTGACTGGGTAGCAAAGCCATGAGTCTTGAGGGAAAGTGCTGCAAGGAGAAACTCTGATTTTACCCCTCCTTTAATATCTGCCCACTGTCTGGTGTTTTTCAGCTAAAAAAAATCTGAACTCTCAGATCTGTTTCAGCAATCAAAGCCCAGAGGGGTTCAGTGCAACAATCTGTCTGCAAAGCATGATTTGTTCCAATATACTTTTCTTATGTATAGATACTTTCAGTTTCTGCCTTCCCAGGCACACTCTGAGGTATTCAATCAAGTGATTTGCTACTGTATTTTCTTTTTAGGTGTGATTATCATGTGTTACAGGGAATTTATTACATGAAAATATAAAGGCAGGTAAGCTTTTATGTGGTCCTAAGTGGTCCCTGACTTATAGATGAACCAGTTTGAATCCAAGTTGATGTCTGAAGCTTATGCTCTCTTAGTTTTTGTGGCAGGAGTGCTTTAAGCCAGCAGCAATAAAGCACAGAGATGTCAACACCTCCTGGAGCAGCAGGCCTGGGGGCAGGCACAGCCTATGGGCAGCAAGACAGCACAGCCTGACACAGTAGAGAGGTTGGTGTAGAGCCACACAACAGGGCCATCCACTTTTCTCAGTAAAGACAAAGAATAGCAGCATAAAATTTAGTAAAATCCTTTTCTTTATATAGGTCAGGCTGCCAGAGATGTTGTCTTCATACTGTATTCCCTGTTATGTGCAGGATAAAATTCAAAAATCTTTACAAACAAACACTGATGCTTTAAAATGCCCTCTTTTCAAACAAAAAGCCCACTTTGTAAATATCCCAGAGGAGGACAAGGGCTGAATGAATTAGTTTGCTGAACCAAATTTTAATCCTTTCTGGAATGTCACTAGGCTTTCCCAGCCGATGTTTGCTCTAAACATTTGCACCAGGTTGTCACCTGTTATGCCAGTGTAATTCTAAAGTAAACTACAGTGATGTTACTAGAGTTTTGTCTGAGTAGAAGCAGCATCCTGCCATTTGATGGCAAGATATGAAGGGAACATGAACTGTAACACCCTTTGCCTGTAGTAATTGTTAAAATCGAGACAGGATTGCTAAACCGATTAAAGAAGAAGCCTGAAAACACTTTTTGCAGTGTTTCTACAAGAGTCAGCTGCCCAGGTTTTACACTGCCAGTGGAAGGAGTCTGACAAGAGGGAGCTCGCCTTGCCATCCATGAGGAGGGAGCCAGCAGCAATATGATGGAAGCAGTTACCTGGAACTAAAGGGGGATTCACTGAAATAAATATGCCAGGGGGCTTGGAAGGCTGAATTGGCTGCCATCTGAAGAGATGGCTTCACGGCCTGTTTACACACATTGTTGAATCCAGAGCATTGATTCTATGTTTGATGTGAAAAGAAATTAAAGCCCTGGTCTCATTAGATAACCGGTTATGGTTAAAGATCACAGGGAGACTCTCTCTTCCTTTGTATGTCACTGAATGGGTCTCAGCAGGCAGCTCCTTGTGCACAATTGATTTCAAGCAGAGTTTTGTCTGAAAGATGCTTCTAGATTATGGCAAGAAAGCATTCTATAATCCTTCTGCCAATGTAGTTATGTTTAACAGACATTCAACTCTTATCACTGATTGATAACACTTAACTCAAAACATATTTAAGCTTTAGGAATGTCAATATTTTTCCGCCAAGTGAAGGTGACCCTTGCTCTTCTTGTTTGCTAAGTGTGCGCGGTGGTTTGCTGGTAAATTTGTAAGGGTGGTTATGTGGGCAGGCTGTTATGGATTTGCTATCTTAGCCTGAAGTGTTTGCTGCTGATTATGTGATTAAATCAATAATAATTTCTGTTTGGATCCTGTGCTTCTGGATTCATCTTCTTTTCCATGTTGTGGAGCAGAACAATGGGCTCTTGCACTTGAGGCTGGAGTGTTTTGTTGCTAAAGAAATGCCAAAGGTACGGCAGGTGGCTTCCAAATCTCTTTAGAAAGCAAAATATTATAACAGCTCTACAGGTAAATAAACCAGCGAGGCCTTTGTGGCAAAGGAGGTGAACGTGACAGGTGCAGAATAGGGGGCTCCTTTTAATCAATGCTACTGTTTATTCTGGCTTACCTGAAGTAGTGCATATCCTGCCAAACTGCCTTCATTCCATATTAAACAGATATTCTTTTATTCTGATACAGAGTGAATTTACATTTAAACAGGCACAGCACTCACATTCACAGCATATGGTCATTCTAGCCACCCCGGCGGTTTTACATTACAACACAGGAGGTCTGTGTGATGCACTTCACAGGACAAAGAGGATTTCCTCTCTCTTTCTTTTTCTCCCTCTCTCTCTTTTTCCTTCCCCCTTGCCCTCCTCCCTTACCCCTTATACACACAGAGACACAGAAACCACCACCAAGCAAAGTATATTAGGAATTCCACAGCATTCTGCATGCAGTGTGAGCAATAGATCTACATCAGGGAAAAGCAGCCTGTTTTCCTTAAGTTGCTCTAGGCTCAGAGTACGGGGGTTTTCGCATTTTCTCTTTTTTTTTCGGTAGCTTTTCTCCAGCAAAGGAAGCCATTACACTTATTTATAATAACTCATGTATAATATGAACCATATTGGATGAATCTTCAACACTTGGAGGGGGATTCTCCTTTAATCCTTCTTTCCAAACTCCTTAGTGGCTAAAGGGGCTTTACCTTGCAAGCAACTTTTGTGCTGCTCAAGCTCTCAGCAGGAAAATCTGGGACAATTCAATGTCCCAGCGGAAATCACTAGGACACCAACAGATCTTTTAAAATCAGAACATCTGGTCAGTCACCTTATCCCATTTGGGTAAACAGAACTTTCTTAATCCGGCTGTGTTAGAAAACTGATTGAAACTGAAGGTAGTTTAATGGTTATAGGATAGCACTTGGCTAATGTTTTAACACTGGGAGCATGGCATACTGTGATGGACAACAACTGTGCTAATCAGTTCTTTTAAACAACAAATTGCTTGTAGCAACGTTAAATATCACTTTTTAAAAATGGCCCAGCAACCTCAGGGAACATGTTCCTCTCTGCTTATAAAAGAAGAGTTTCCTAAGGTGATCATTCATCTATTAACAGCAAAAGGTGCTGCTCATTCAATACATTTAATTAACACTGGAACTGAGGCTGGAGAAATTAATTTTCACTCATCTCAAAACTGTTTCAGAATTCCAACCAAGCTCTCGTGTTAAGGCCACACGGGTGACACTTTCATAGCACAGGTAAAAGGAGCAAGGAATGAAGGAGAGGTG
Source organism: Acridotheres tristis (assembly GCA_037013685.1). Classification (NCBI taxonomy): domain Eukaryota; kingdom Metazoa; phylum Chordata; class Aves; order Passeriformes; family Sturnidae; genus Acridotheres; species Acridotheres tristis. The sequence goes on along the minus strand of CM072886.1, from coordinate 57,897,286 downwards.
AAAAAACTAAGGGTAGAAAAAGATTTATTTTGATTAAGGTTAGAGAAAATCAAATACCCCAGGCTTTTGAGAAGAAAATTTGTCTTTAGACACATCAGATACTATGATGAAATTCACTATAGTAATATGTAAATATAAAAGTATTGCAGACTAAATGTTTGAGTATGTGTGTAAAAAAAATCAGCACTGTAAGTGGAAGACTGAAAGACAGCAAAAAGAGAGTCTATATGGATATGCAAGTTTTATAGATCCCAACAGCATAGCTTTCTTGCCTCTATTTCTGAGTGTATTAAAAACCCCTGATTCCATATGCAGGGTGCTTTTTCAAAACAGTTTTAGGCAGGCAGTTCTGTACAAACCTCCACACTAAGGCTTATCTGCAATACAGAGAACTGTCCCTGTTTGTCTGTTGCACTTGGGCATCTGAGCAGGATGTGTCCCACAGCAGCCGTCTGTGTGTGACCTTTGTTAATGAAGAGGTGCTTCAGGTGTACCTGGTGTGCAGGGTGAGGTTTGCAGCTGGGGAGGAGGGGGATGGAGGCCCCCACTACCAACCCACTTTGTGAGTTTCTATCAAATTATTTGCGACTCACAGTGAAAAGGAAAAGTGGGTTACTGCAGGAAGAAACATTATTCATAATTTTAAAAGATACTTTGTTGTGAAAATAGTAAAATCATCTAGGCCTGGAGCAGATAGAGGGAAATTCATGGCTCCACACTCTCAGTTAGATCAATGTTTACAGCGGGGGGAAAAAAGTAAGAAACAAAATAATACAAAGAAAGGTATGCTTGTCCTGGCTGTCCTCGTTGTAAAACAGGACCAACTCCACTCAAGTCAATTGATTTACACCAGTGTATGATCAAAATTGATCCTACTGAAGTCACAGTTACACAAATATTTTCAGAGAACCTTATTCACAAATTTTAGGGACACTGACATTAATTGCTGGCCTTGAAGAGGAATGATCATGACTCGGTAGTTTCCTACAGCTCCAGGTGTGATGTTTTTCAGTGGCTTTGTTGTTCAAAAAAGATAACAGTGAGAAGGTTTTGGTGAAAGCTTCAAGGGAAAATTCACAGACAAAATGAGAAGAATCTAGCCCCAGCGCTGAAACCAGCTGTATTATACTGATATATTATACAAATTCATTGCTAGTACTGTGCCCTTGAGGAAATGTGGAATATGAAAAACAAGCTACCGAAAAGGAACTGAGAGGGGGAAGTAGCAGATGTACAGTAAATAAACAGGATCCTTAAGTGAACAGCCAGTCAATGTAAAAGGGATGCTATCCCTTTTCTGGTGCTGTGCTGGTGGTTGACATCTACCTATCTGAAACCCTCACATCCCCAGAGAAGAAAATGGTTGGAGGGCCTCAGACACACAGAATCCTCTTGTTGTCCTCATTTGTTGGCCAATAAATCTCATCATGCTAATTATTTTAATTCTTCCATATAAGTGCAAGTTGTGCTGCACAGAGGATGCTGCAACAGAGAAGGTTGTATTTGATCCATCTTGGTGTGTCCCATGCTGTATTTTCCACTCATATTAATTAGTTCTTTGGCAACAATCAGCAGAAAAGAGTGACAGGAACTAAGAGAATTCAAATCTCCTAAATCCACTGATATTTTTGGTCCTTAAACATACATCTTATAGCTTCTGAGGAGACACCCACAACTTCCCATTGTGAATCATCATGAGGGAAACAGTGTAGTCTGAAGCTGTGTGGTTTTGAACAGTCCTCTAGGTATGCATTTTCTGGGTAAAAGTGCAAAGTGAGGTGGCAGGCTAATTTTTTGCCTTTTTTGAGGAAAGTTCCTCTGTTAAATTTATTTTGAAGTAAGATATATAAACTAGAGGGCTACCTTCCTTTCTTTCCCCCAGTCTATTCTGATGTTAGTTTGCCATCTCTTGCCTCTGCCAGTCTAGCTCAAACATAGATAGGAAGACCCAGGCAGCCCTAAAGCCATGGTTCTTCATAATCTGTTTTACCTAATCTGGACTCACTGGCCCAGGTATGAGTATTCCCTCTTATCTGTCTCCATTCGACATCAAGCTCTTGGAAGTGCTGCTAGATTGATGTCCAGAAATGTCTATTCACTAATACCATGCTTCAGAGAAAAGAGTTCTGGACTTTGCTTATTGATGGCCAAATTATTTAATAAGTGGGAATGACTTTAATATGGGAATTACTCTTGGAGATGCATGCGAATTCCACGGATTTTCTTTTTGTAGCTGTCATCTCCATCCACTCTCATGGTTTTGGGGTTTTGAATAGTTCATCAAAAAAACCAAGACAATAAAAAATGCCTAACATTTACTATGCTTACAAAAATCGGGAGGAAAGGCAAACTGCTTTGAGATAAATGGAGCCAAAGCTTAAAAACAAAGTAAAGAGTGCAAAGCTACCAATGATAACTAATAAAACCAAAACTCTAAACCAACAAAAACTAATCTCAGGGTCTGGAATGTGCCCCAATAGTTAAAACACATGCTCCAAAGACAACGTTAAAAAGTTCAAGTGCAATAAAAAGTTTGAAAACCTTCATCAAAAACCCCTGATGACTCCTGAATTAGGGAGGCGCAGGCACAAAAGGACTTTCTGGTTCATTTAAATACAAAGTGAAAGTAAGCAAGATTAGGCGGGGCTAGGACATGAATATGTATTAGGCATGTTGTGTAATCCTAAGATTTTAAAGAATAAATAAAGCAATAGTTTAAAGTTTCGGTGTGCATGCTTTGAGAAGAATTATCCCCATACACTTCAGCACTAAATAAATGCATACCTACTTTATAACTCTCATTTCCTATGAGTTATAAAATCTTTTCCACTTATCAGTTTTTTAATGACAAAATCACTCATCATCTCTAAATGAACCTTGTATCTCTGAAGAATGCATCACCTACACCTTTTCTGATCTTGGAGGTTTTGTGCCAGGCAGTCCCAAGACTCTGTGCCATCTCTGGGTGGATCAAAGCAGGCTTCCCACAGGAGAGTCATCCTCTCAGGGAAGTAGAAAGAAGGTTAAATTTGGCTGTCCAGCAGCCCCATGTTTTTGTAGTTGGAGAATTTGCATAGCCACTTGGGATGCAGAGGTGCAGAGCCTGTACTCTGGAATTATCTGAGCATTACCTTCTCTGAGTGATTCTGAGGGCAAAAGTGTCAATAAAGGGTTCTGCTTCATCCTTCACCACATTTAGGCAGGGTGGTAATGTATATCACTACACAGATATGTGTGCAGATGTTTGCACACCCTTGTGGGTCTACTTTTCACATTTCACACAAGCTTAAGAAGATTTTGACTTGCATTTTTATCTGTTCAGATACAAGCTCACCACTCTAAATAATTCCACCCCACACCCCCCTTTTGCTTTTTGTTGATGTTATACTCATTTTACTCTGAGCAAGCTAGTTTGTTCCTGTCCTCTGAGGAAGTTCAAGGTATAATGAGCAAAGCATCCGGATTAATTAAGCAACCTGGTGCAATTTCCCCTCCCCCACCCCCACTCCTCCTCCCATGGACTAGATTGGATCTAATCCAAACCAAATCAGCCCTCAAAGTCAGTCTTCAGCCAACAGTCAGTCCATTCTGCTGACATCCAAAGAATGGTTTTACTATATAAATGATAAGAAATACCCTTGCTAAGACAAGAAGCCCTTTAAAGACATTACTGTCACCTTCTCAAATGTTTGCAGTGACTCCAGGCTCTTTCCAAATACTGAACAACATTTGCAAACTTTTCTGTTGTCAAGCATCCTAGTGAAACGTGATGCTTCAGAGTATATGAACTGGATGCCCACAGCAACTGACTCTTCTGAATGCCTCGGCACCACACACACAGCAACCTAGACAAACTCTTTCCTTTTTATTTATAGTAACCTAAACTTGGGCTTGGGCAGCACCAGGTATGTCAAATTACCTTGCTCATGAATCTTCAGGAAATTATTGCTCTCTCTACATAGTGCCATGTCCTTTAAAATGTGCAAGGGGGAGGGCATTGTGTTCCCAATTGGGGAGCTGCTGTTTTAAAGCATGTAACTGATACTGATTTATGCTCTAGACAGAATTTATAGCAAGATGGAAAAGGTTATGCTTTCATTGAAAATTTACTTCCATCATTTTCTTTAACCATCTATCTTTATGCAATCTCAGCAACTATCTCTGTCAACCAAGTGAGTCATTGGGCTCTAAATGAGGGGACTGCTGTGGGTTCTTTGTGTGTCTCCCTTTTGGATGATTGCTTCTACTTACTGCAGAGAGATCACTTAAAATAGGAATCACAAATATATTTCTATGCCATGCATGTTTTGTGCATAATTTAGATTACTGTATTAGTATATCTTTCTTGCAGGTTTCCTGCTTCTTACACAAACCACTTTATATTGTCTTCTATAGGCAGTAGATGCGATACACAGCTGACTCAAACAGATAAAGTATTAATGCCTTGGTCACCTGAGGTTACTAATTTTACTGATGTGATAGGATAGTTCTGGGTTGAGTGAGTATGTCTTGGACACAGGAGGCCAGATAATGCATAATGTTCTTGTTTTGCATAGTGGAACCATATCATTTTATGTCATGGGGAGGCAGAAAAGCCCTAAAGTTAAGTTTGAACAGAGGGAAAGCATAAGATTTATTTATTTATTGCTATTTTCTAAAAGAAGAGTCTGCAGAATTAAGGGACCTGGGGATCCATTCTCCAGCTAAAATCATTAGAATCTTCAATAAGCATCAGCTATTTGGTACTCTGTCTGTGCCTCCTACACAGCAGTGACTCTCTAGTCAGATGACTTTTGCACATACTTTTGAGGCTATTGATTGGTAGGAGGAGAACCGTATAGTCCTGTATCCTCCCACTTTATCTCATGTGACAGCTTGAGGGAGGGAGGGAGGATGCTGAAAGTCTCCAGCAATGGGGACTGCCTAAGGGTGAAATGGCAAAATGACCCATTCTCATCGCTGTCTGTAAAAACAACTGAGCTGAATTCTGGACTTAGCTCCTCAGACTCCTCTGTGTGCTGTGACAAACTGGTTTGAGAGGAGTGGGCTGCAAACGAGCATCTTTTAGCAAAATGCCATTGCCTGTAAATTCTAATGGGAGGGGAATATTTTACAGCCATAACTACAACACTAAGGTTGATGAAGTGTAAAATTTCAGTGGCCCACAGCGTGCTGACTTCTTCTGCATAAATATTTTAAAAATACACCTTTCTCCATACGAAAACCCTTCGACAGGTGTGGAGTTTTATACAGGACTCAGTAGCAGAAAGCTCAGCAGCTGCATCTTACCAGATGGGGAGCTGCACATGACTGTAGCTACAGAGTGTGTCTGGCAGAACTGAGTGTTTTAGAGATGCAATCTTCTTTGATTTCCACATTGATATTCCACGGACAGTGGAGAAAGCTGCATTTTACAAAAGAGATGTACAAGGCAGACTGCAACACAAGAGATATTTGTGGTGCCTGTTGTTTCTCTGCAGTTTAATGGGAGCTCAGAGGACTGCAGGAATTGCTGGATTACATGGTCAGTAATTACACATTCCAGAGTTCAGGATATTCTCCTTGAAAATTTTTACCACTAGTACTTTAAAATATACTGCAGAATAAGGAATTACTAGATGCCAAATGTAGAAGTTCTTCTAAGTTTAGAGATAGGAATAACTTTTTCTTAATCACCATCCAGTGTAGGCCAGCTTGAGTGAGCATCTGTTTCCCTCATGGTTCTCTTCTTTAACTCTCACATCTGCACAGGGTGTCCAACAGTGACACCCTGCAATGGAGAAGCATCCCGGAGATGCAAAGATGAGCTCAGAGTCATGCTTAAAGAGGACTGGATTTGAAGGCCTCTTAATGATTGTGACCAAGGTGAAAATGAGCTCAGCACCTTGAGGTTAAAGGTTGGAGCCTAAAATCTGTTATTTTTCTTTTGACACTGAATTCTTGTATGAGGATGAGCTTCCTTCGTAAGCCACAGCACAGATGTCTCACTCTTCTCTCATTCCCTTTTGTAGAATGGTCCCTGATTTTAAAGGTTTTACATCATGCAATTAAATGAAGGAAGTTACATTGTACTCTCAGTTCTGACATTACATTTAAATGATTGGTACATGCAAGATCACAAAGTCAGGGTTTCCGTGTGAGGCTCCATTTCTTCTTCCCTAGTCAAAATGCACCAAGCAGCACCTGAACACCTCACCAACCACAATCTTTTCTTCACTGACACTTATTATTTGCAGCTTTGTGTACTTTTATAGTATAAGACATTTTTCAACAGTTCTGTACTGTAGCATCCTTCTCTTGGACTTCAATAAATGCTAGATACTACTGGCTGAAATCCTAAAGTATTTTATTTACCATCAGAACTTTTCTGAGTATCAAAACAGCCTCTGCAAAAATATTTGCAAATAAGTGATGAAACAAATGGAAAGAAGGAAAATTATTTTGTGAAAATTCAGTCTTTGTTTTGTGCTTCAGTTTATTCTGTTCAAAATCAATACAGCCAGCTCTGCAATAGCTAACTAACAGCCTAGAATTAGTGCAACCAAATGGTTAAGAGTTAATTGAAACCAATGTGTGTTGAGATCATAGTGTGTTTTGTTTAGGTTTTTTTTTCCCCAAGCAAAGTGCTATGTGTTATTCAGTCACAGAGCATAAAACAGGTCAAAGTCAGCAAGTCGCAGGGAGAACAGGATTAATGCACTCTGGTGCTAGTGGGCTAACACACTGCAGCAGCACACCAGTGGCTAAATATTTAAATTATATGTATGTCAGTGTGCAGAACAACTTGAATGCAACCTGCTCTCTCCTTCCTATAGTCCGGCTGTGAATCCTGAATAACATCCAAGTTCAGAGCAGCCACCCCCTCTGACTATCACAGAGCTAACTGGCCTATTGTGGTGCTGCTGCCATTTTTCTCCTTCATTTTTTCTCCCAGCATACTGGGGGTATTTTCAATTAAGAAGAATTCAATTTTGAATCACAGTTTTGCAAAGGGTTCAATGCTAATGAGTAAACATAGGAGGACTCGGTAATAATAATTCATAAGCAGCAGGAAGAAAAGTGTGTGCTTTGTTGTTGGACTGGTTGGAGCCAGTTCATTTTATAGAATTTCATGCTAGCTACACTCCATAAATTTTTCACAATGATCATAAAATACCTTTGTATTTTATTTTTTTCCCTTTTGTTGCTCTCCAGAGTTTATTCATTACACATGAAGCATATCTGTGCTGTGAAATCCGTTACTAAATACCTCAGGACCTGTCATGCCACTGTAATTTAAATTGAATGTAACAATAATCCAGCCTGATTGCCCAGCTCACTAGTTAATGTGAGGATATTTGACTCTGTTAATCACCACAATAGCCAGGTCACATTTCCACCATTGCATAAGTAAACAGATTAACCGGCATGCAGTGCAGCCCTAACAAATGTCTCGCTGGTGACATTTGCAGCGCAGCAAGCTGCAGCCTCACCTCCAGAACAAGAAATTGGCTCTGGCACTGCAAACCACAATTTTAATCATATACAAGAAGGCCCAAAACTTTTAAAAAGGGGCTTAGGTAAAATACACGTGCATTAGGGAATTAACCATTCTGAGCATGGCACCCGAGGCAGGCGGGTTATTCAGCACATGCATATTCACACACAGAGCTCACTCTCACACTAAAGCCTTACTGCCCATCTCAGAAATAGCTCAGGCTACAAAGAGATTTAGATGGATTGATTTTACATTATGTGAGGTCTGCCTCTCACTGTGCAACGTGTTATGATAATCAGATTTTCTGTGTTCTGCTCTTTACCTTGATCATACACTCAGCATAACTGTGAGCAACTTCCCCGTGTTAGCCACCTCTCAAGTCACAACTCTTGCATTTCCATGTTGGAATGGGTAAAAAGATAACAGTAAGTGCTGTAGCGAGGTGGGGTTTTTTTTCCCCATTTCTTTGTTTAGTATATGTTATAGAAAAGAGAGAGGGGAAGAAACAAAAAAGAAAGAAAGCACAACAGTGATGGTAAGAGCTGATAAGATTCAATCAGGTGAGATCACAGGCTTGCTATTGTACCACTATTTTTCAGAATTGCCCTTCTCCCCCTCCCCTCTTAATCCACTCTATGTACCTAGCAGTTGGGATAAGAGCCCAAGTGGATAATATAATTTTGTTTTGTCCCAGCAATATGATGCTATCAGGGCGTTGGCTGTTCTTTTAATTAAGGGAGAGCACGCTAACATGTTGGGCAAATATACGTTATAAATCTATTTCTGCATTATCTGGAGAGCAGTATTGTAAGAGCTAAGATCTTGAAGCTAAATCTAGGCCTTTGTGATACGTTTTGCACCCTGGTGTCTTGCCTGCCGTGGAAATGCTCTCTTTTAACAATGAAAAGGTTATTTATCCACCATGGCTTCTGTTTCGTGCATTTTATAGGAGGTCCGAAGTCATCAGGGTCTCATCACATTAAAGCTGCTACCACTCAGCCTTAGTGGCTGATATGTATTTTTGACACAGAGTAATCCAAGTAAGGTTACAGCCCAGCAACAGCAGCTCCCGTTGTATTTTTGCCTCCTGCTGTCTACTTTTTCCCTTCCTGTTGTTTATTTTGAGGGACAGAAAAACAGGAAGGAAAAAAAAGAAAAGACATTGCTGCTCAGCCAGTAGTAAAACTTCTTTTATGGGCTGGCCTTGTAGCCTAACACTACTGACACCAAGGATTTGAGAGAGGATTCTGGAGAGGCAATGCACACAGCTCTCCCTCGACTGCTCTGGCTCATGACCTGAGGGAAGCGCCGAAGGAGCTCTCTTCATCTCTTTGCTGCCAGAAAAATGATTGGCTCAACACAGGTTCAAGGATGAGAGACACCAAGCCAGGGACAGGGAGGGACTTCACTTACTGAAGGGGGCTAGGAGGACAAAACAATTTCTCTTGCGAAGAAAGAGGGGCAAAAAAACCAGAGAGCAAACATTATAATAGGACAAGAGAATATATCATCGACACGCAGGCGGGTACCAGAACACAAAGTTATGACATATTTTTTTCCCCAAGAAAATGTTTACCGTTCACACCACATCTAATGTGCTGCCACTATTGAATGAGGCTGAAAACAAAGCTGACTTAGTGGTTTCACATGCTTTTATATAACCCTATAATTTTTTTAAAGCTCTTTGTTTCATAAAATGAAATTATGTAGGCAATTAGTCTATACTGTGCACTAACCCCTGTTATGCCTTGGCTAGGAAAGGGAATTTAAAATAACAGAGTTATTTCATTTAAAAACAGGTTATTTTGTATGCCCTGCAAGTTTTTCATTAAAAAGTCTTACATTTATATACAAATGAATTATTTCATTGGTCTTCCTCATGAATGCTTTGAAAGCCATTAAAAGATGGCATTTACTTGGGCATGTATATCCAGAACCAAAAACTCCACCTGTCACTTGGGACAATAAGTAGAAGAGCATGGTGAACTTGAACTGGAGCCTGTAACACAAACATTGGGGGCATCTCTGGGCTGGAAACTCATAAAGAATCAGCTGGTCTAGTATTATTTCACCATGGGTCTCTGAGAACCTGGCTTACATATAATATGAACTGCCAGTTCAGGGAAAGAAGGGTAAGAATAGAACTGGAATGGACCAAGAAGCATCCCCATAATCTGAACTAATGGTTACTACTTCTTGTAACCTCCTTCTTGCTCAGACAGGAAGATGCCAGATAGGAGACTCCCTGCATCTGACAGACCTGGGAAAGAGTAAACGAAATGGGGTTGAAGTGTTTGACCCTTGAAGGGTTCTGAAATGTTTCAGCATCACAGTGGGATGTTTTGTTTTTCTTGTTATTGTTATCTGGTCTTGTCACCAGCAAGTCTGATCTACCAATTCCAGTAGATCTGAGCAGGGATTGGTTAAATGGTAGAAAGTAACCAGCTGTCTCTGGGTTTCAGGTTTTCCCCTGGACTATGCAAAAGGAGTCAGAAAGATCTACTTCATCAGGAGAAGCAGTGCCTCCAGAGTTGACTGGAATTCTTCAGTTTGCATGGTTTGATGCAACATTTAAAAGCCTCCCAATACATTTCTGTGCATTTTCAGAACTAGAAATGGGGCTGCAGAGGAGCCTGTTAAAGAAGTTTAACCCCCTGGTCTAAATGCCACTACAATACACTAGAGAGAAAGCCAGTTATCACAGTGACAGAAGACAGAAGTGAGATAACAAAGATACATTGGATATTTCACCATGAAGAATACACCACACTGTGAAGACACCAGAGTTTTCTGGAGCAAAGTATGAGGCTGTGAAGGACTGAGGAAAAAGAATCTGAGACCACTGTTGGTCTTCTGGCAAATCTTACCCAAACTTTATGTTCACACAAAACTTGATACCAGAAAATTATTTGTATTTTGGGGAATGTTTTCTTCCATTGTTCCTACACTAAGCAGAGCTCATAGGTGATACTGTGAACTACTGCAAATTCCCCAAATGTGTAAGGTCCCCAAGCACAACATTTGCACAGCAGCATTAGAGGTATTCAGATTAATTCTACTTGGGCTGGGATGCTGTCACATCCGGGTACAGATGCCAGCTCATTAAACATGTGCTGGTGTCTGTCTTAGCATAGTATAATATTTGGGCTAATTTACAGCTATGTACTTCCATTTCTGAAACGTTCATTGGCTATGACTGTTGTGCATAAAATAGCAATACTGCAAGGATGCTTCTTCAAAATGAAAACAGAAAATAAAAGAATAGCTAAATTGCATCCTGTTGCCAACCATGAATTAATAATCAAGAACTCGGATTTCTTTGACTTGTAGGAAGAGGACAGAAATCACTCCAACTTATATTATTTCATTCAACATTTTTGAGTTGCCTTCACCACAGTCTTCATTCTGTTCCTCAGCACTGTTCTCACCAGCAAACAGTTAATTAGGTTCTCTTTGTACCACTCAGTGTGCTGAAGCTCTTTTCCTATATGCTTTTTATTCCAACAAGATAAGGTATACTAAGCAAGCATTTTACAAAAATATTTATACTTTGCAAATACCTTTCATTCAACTTCAAATAAAGCATTAAGTGATACACTTCTACAGAGCTACACAGGGTTTAACTTACTCCATTTGTTTTTCTCTGTACTGAAGAAGAAAACTATCCATGAAATAATAACACAGCAGAGTAGATCAGGTGGAAGGAATCAGACTGCATGGAGAGCTCTTCAGCCTATTCACAGGTTCAAGTTCTATCAATGACACCTGACGTTCCAGTAGCAAAATACACCTTGATAACTATAGGTGTCAGTGAAGGGCAGAGCCCTGAAGAGCTGTTCACTGAAACATTACCCACTGATTTTCCTCTTCAGCTTATAGCTGCTTGACTGTTGTCTTTAAACTTGCCCAAAGAGAAGCCAGTTTTTTCCAATTTGATCACAAATCACTGAGATTAATTAAATATTAGGTGTAGATAGGCAATCTCTGTTAATCCCAACCATTTTTCTCTGGTAGGCTTTCAGATGTAGAGAACTCCTGTAAGGGGGATAAGCAGGTGAGTAGGCACTACTGCTGCCCAAGTGATACCAATGGTGAGCAAACAGAGTTCTTGCTTGCCCTTATAGTTTTAAAAGCATTTGCAAAATTAACTGCACCACTGGGGTGTTACAAGGTAGTGGCCTCATACTGAAAACATGGAAACGTACTTGCTTTATTGTCAGCTTTTCCTTTAGTTGGTTTTCATGGTCCCTGTTGCAATCATAGGCAACCTTCTAGGCTGCTGTTTTCCAAGGTTTGACAGAAGCCAGATGTAGTTGGTAAACCTTATGATGTGGTCAGCAAGAAAATATGCAGTATCACAGTTCCCTAATGCTGGGCAATGTTATACACCACCAGGAGGTATGTTTGTTTTGCCAAGTTGGTCTATAAGCATATTTTCTGATTACAAAATAATCTCTTTGTAAAGATAAAACACTGTACAGGGTTGTGAGACATTCTGGTGGAGGGCCATATGCAGCACAGAACTCAGCTGAGATAAAACTACAGCAAGAGCATTTGGAATGCACTTGCTTTGTATCAAAGTGTACATGTAAATTTAATACTGTATTGGCTGTTTTTACTGGGAAAAGAAAAAGGTAAGAATCTGGGTTTTAATGGTGATGACTTTGCCTGAATCTCCTTTGCTTTCAAAGTTGCAGATTGAATACAATATTATTTTAATTAATTTGTAAGCATACCTTTCTTTCCCCTACAAACAGGCCTGAGTAGCACAAAGATATCCCTAATTTATAGCACAAAAAGTTGACAGAGCAGTGGCACAAATTATTCAGAACTGTTCAGGGCTTCTATCTACCCCTTCAAAAGCTCTCCAGCCCACAGAAAGCCTCTTCACCATTCAGGTGGCTCCATGGCTTGCATTATTCCCCAATTTGTCCACAGAGAAAAACTCCTCACAAAGTACTTCCCTGCAATTCCCAAAATCAAGTCTGAGCTAATATGGCACAATTTTGCCTACCAAGTAAAAAATTGTTCCAAAGGAGAGGTGTGTGCAAGTCAATGAACATGGTGAAACTCATGGTTTAAAAAGGTTAGGTGGTTTGTGCCATGTAAACAGACATTGTAGATATTTCAGGAAAAAGTCTTGACTGGTTTCATTTCTGGTGTTATCTTATAGACTGATTATAAAAAATCAGGAGCAAGCCCAAAGATTCACATGAATTCTTCAAACACAAAGATAAAAAAGAAAAAATAAAATATTTCTGTGCTATTCAAGAACCTGCTCAGCAACAGCCAAACAGTGTTCTAGTCATAAATCCAAAACACAGCATCATATGGGCACAGAATCTGAGGATAAGAAGAACCACTCTGACTGTAATACCATTATTAATGCACCCCAACATTATGCACATTGGATCATTAGGACTCAACCTTAGGGCTGTTCTGTTGTGCCTGACTGTCCACAGCAGTCCCTAGTGAACTATTTCAGGATCTAAATACTGCCAGAGCATGAAGGCAGTCTGCCCATGTCCCATTTTCCCGGGTAGTAACATTCCAGTGAGGAGCTGTTAACTCTGAGCAGTCTGGAACTGCAGGTCTGGGTTACTGAGGCAGTCGACATTGTGTCTGCTTTGACCCAGAAAGTAGCCATCATGGAACAGATGTAGTGAGGGTTCTGACTTCAAACAAAAATTAACCTTTAGTATGCCATTTTTTATGCCCATGAGGACGAATCAGATCTGTTTGTTTTTGCCAGATCCATGCTAACAGGACTTTCTAGATATAAAGTTTCCAGAAGTCTTAGTGAAATATTTGGGTAACACAGAATGGCAACCGAACTCCAGAGACTGCACTAAAAAGATGACTCTACTATCTTGTGTCTGGGTCTGTCTTAGATTACCATAATTGGTATCTGTTACTGTCTTTTTGAATCCTAACAAACATTCCTACTTGTACCAAATATGCTGCAGAAGATGCAGAACATACACAGCTCTCTTTACTGTGCTAAAATAGCAATTAAATAGCAAGATTTACATTTACCACCTCCTAAATGTAAGGACAGTAGTGTTGGGTTCCAGGTTTTCTACTGATGCTGCTGAATATTTCCTCCATTCTCTTCCATTGCTCTTTCCTATGCAATTTGAAGAGAGGACAAAAAAAGAATAAGAGGGAAACAGCATCCTTCTTTAAAGTCATCATGTCTGTGACTTACAGCAGTGTAGGCTACTAGAAATACCCTTGTCTCATTCAGTGCTGCACATATGAGTATCTTTTCATTAGCTGCAAAATCTATCTGAAGGTTGTTCACAGCTTGTAGTACTTGATCAAATTTGTTGAAAGGGAGAATTCTCTTGACCTGGCAGACAGTGAATATTTGGACAGAATCTGCTTACTTTATCTGTGAAGTGAGTGCTTAGTTCTTGATCATTTCTCTATATAACTGCATACAAGGTATCTACAAACAATCCAATATGCTGGTTTTGAGGCCAGAAAAATATGGTGCTCCTTATTAGTCTCAACAATTTCACAGACAAAACAGAGACAGATAGTCCAAACAGGAACCATGAAATGCCACAGCGATGAAAGGGAATATTTTCATTCCCAGTGCATTACTTGCACACACAATCATCACCAAACCTTGTAACTTCCCACTGCACAGTAAAAGTGCTCCCTGGAAAGGCTTCTGAACTCTGCTTTTCACTGTGCTTGCTCAGGGTTCCAGTAGAGACTCACCAACTTCAATGAGTTTAACCCAGGTCCCAGAAAACCAAGCATGTGATTAAGGGAACATAGGAGGTTTTTTTTGTTGTTGTTGTTGTTGTTTTGTTTTTGGTTTTGTACAAGTTTTTTTCCTAACTCATTTTGTCTATAGACACTTAAATTCAAAATAATGTTTTCCAGAAAGTTCAAATTCCATTCTAAAAATTAAGAACACCAATAAGCACGGAACAAAGGAGTGCATCTCTAAATGAATATCAAAAAAGAATAAAATAGACCTAAAGACTAAACTTCCACGGTTTCCATGTCGAAATCTTGATATGATACCAAATTAAATAGGTGAAAAAGGATCCCTTTGAACTTAGTTTTTGTAATAGGTCAGGTCTACGACATGATTAGTCAAAATATTAATAAGAATACCTCAATGTCACTCCCATTTATAGACTACTGAAAAAATGGACTGAAAATAGCTTCTGCTATTAATGCTTGCTTTTAATATAGATGAGAATTTGAGTTTTGATTTTTGTTTTTTTAATAGTGAGACCTTACTTTGCATTTTACTCTGCATTTTATCTTTTTCTTAAAATGTCATTAGCTGATGTAATTTTAGAAGACTTTTATAGTAACACAAATGAAATTGGGAAAGTAGCCTTTTCCCATAAACAGTATAAAAAAAATTTAAAAAGGAAGTCCATCCACCTTTATCTGGAGTCTGGATATGAAAATAGCTATACTTAGCATTGCATTACTGGTCAATGAATCCCCACAGTCATCCAATGAAACCATGTGTCAACTCAGTATTTTAGTTTAAAAATTTTATTACAAAGGAGAATACCAGGCCATGGGAGTTCTGACAGTGGCACTGCTACATAAGAACAATTCTTTTAAAATGAAAATCTAACTTCTGTTGTTGACATATTCATGACTGAAAACTTAGTGATTTTTCTTCTTATTACTGGAATTTAGGAAAGTCAGGATTATTTTTGTTAGACACACTACAAATGACAAAGAGGTGCAGGAACAGCTGCACTCCCCCCAGTGTATGCATACCTTCAATTAAGCATATCCCACTGAGACTTCTGAACACTGCTGTTGACAATTAATGTAGCTTGTGAAGATAAACAGGCATCAGTTTCAAAGTGAGGATCATGCAGACAGTGGTCTGCAAGTAGAAATATCCGTTTCTTTAAGTGAACTCTTATGGCAAATTCTAGTTGTGAATGTACAGCTAAAGGCTGTAGAAGTTTGGGAAAACAGTCCAAGAAGTGACCTTTCCTGCTTCTGACTGTGCTCTCCATCTGCCTTCAGGAGGCCTGGCTTGCTTGCACTATGGTTAGTCCTGGAGGAGAATAGATTTGCTGATTCCAGACATTGTTTGGAGGTGCCTACCTCCAGACAGTCTGACCTGCATTTACACAAGACAGCTTACATTCCAATCTCTAGATGCAGATGCACTTCAGAAGAAACAGGACCTAAAATCCATGAGCATTTTCAGCATCTTACCTGTTTCCAAGACTGAATGAAATGTTGTGGATCCCTACAGCTGAAAATTTTCCCTTCAGTCTTGTATTTCTGTATTTTTAGAAAATGAAGTCATATCCTTGCATTCATGTCTCCATTATGCTTCAGAACATGCTTTGAAGCACTCCTGTGGCCTGTAGGGTGGCTGAGCTTAGTTTTCACAGTGAGGCATTACTGGAACTTTAACAAAACGTTAACTTGAAGCAATGTCCTCATTTTCTGTAACAGCTTCTTCTGACCTAACTTCAGTTTCTATCCACCAGTTATATTTGATCTGGATAAAAAGCAATCTTTTTCTAACTTCTCCTCTCCCTTTCTAAATTAACAAAGTTCTTCCTGTGCTTCAGATATGAAAGGACTAACCCTCTTTCCAGGCACAGCACGTCTTTGATAATATGTTTGTGCTTATGACAATTTTCACTTTAAAGTTGATTAAAACCTAGTTTAAAAACTTGTAAAAATATTTCAATTTATAATACATGATTGTGATGGGAAACTCAGTAGAAACTCAGTAGACATTGAAAGTGAAAAAAATCATTAATTTTTGTCAGAAATAATTAATCATAATATGTAAGGGCTTGATTTTGCTATGTAATATTTATTTGCTTTGTGAACACTCATTTTAACATGCCTTTAAATTATCTGTAGTGTTTTCATTGAATGTTGCTATGAAATATTTATTTGTAGGTAAAAAAATGTTGAACTGATGTGGTCACACAGTAAACCACAATTGAATTTAATTCCTGGGGGAAAAAATAAATATCAATTGCAAAGTAAACCTTTATTATATGGAAAAACAAGTAAGTTTTGTTCTATTTAAAATAGCTGATTTGCTTTTTATTTCTAAAAGGAAAGCATAAGTTTCTGGTACAAGAAAAGAAGGTTGATTGTGTTCACTGTTTTTACCTTCAAAGACCTTTTCAACATGATTTAAAAGATTGCCCTTTATGCAGCTTGTCATGCTCCAATTTGCCAGTACTAGCAGGATAACAACAATCAGCTTTTGTGGAACACGGGTACGAGGCACAGGTAAATCTTGTGCTTCCTCCGCTATTTTGGAGTAACATTGCATTTCAAACTGCATAAATATTTAACTGTAAAAAAATGTAATCCTGTGCAGGTCCTGACTTCACAGAGCACATGTGCTACTTTTTAAGTCTGCCCTTAAATACTTGGCTGAATTTGGTAATGCTGATGCCTGCAGTCACATTTACTTAAGCCCCTGTCATCCCAAGTGAGGGAGAATTCCAAACTTGAACTACCATAAGAACTAAGTCCTAATGTGAGCTGGCAGAGGACACCCTTCTTCTTTTATGAGTATACATCAGACAATACAGGCTATATGGATATACCCTCTAAAACTGGGTTATAGGGTCTTACTCTGTCCAGCCCCTCTTGCATAGTGGGTTGGCTGTTAAAAGATAATAACCTCTGTGGAGTTTCAGCAAGCTGTCTTAACAATTCTGTGAAGTAAAATACTCCCTTGTTTTTCTTTTAATATGGTTTATCTTTGGGTTGGGTTTTTTTCTCTCATTCCTATTATTCTACTTTGCAGGCACAATCAGATGAGATGAGGCACACTAACCAGGTTTTTCTAGGTTCAAATATTTTTAATATCTTCTTTGAGACAGCAGAAATGCTCTAGAAATGGCCTTCTACATCCAGCACAGTTTTTTCCTTATTTCTTTAAACATTATACTTAGGCATGTATTTGGGCTTTTTTCACCACTTTCTCCCAATAAGTCAGCTTGATGCTTATTACCTCCCTTGGTGGGGCAGAGAATGTGTGATAACAGTAGTAGCAGAATTCCAAGCTTAAAAATTAAAATAATCATTTATGGTATATTTTAAGGTGATAGAAGAAATGCAGGAATGAAATAATTGTGTTGAGATAATCAGCTGGGGCAACATTTGTCCTATGAGGAGTGTCAGAGGGAGCTGGGGGTGTTTAGTCTGGAGGAAAGGAGGCTCAGGGCAGACCTCATCACTCTACAACTGCCTGAAAGGAGGGTGTAGCCAGGTGAGGGCCGGTCTCTTTTGACACGTCTTAAGTGAAAGGATGAGGGGAAGAGGGTTTGAGTTGTGCTAGGGGAGGTTCAGGTTATATTAGAAAATGTATTTTGAATGTACATGAAAAAGTGCCTAGGCATTGGAATAACTTATCTAGGGAGGTGGTAGAATTTTCAAGAGGTTTCTGGATGTGGCAGTTGGGGATATGGTATAGGAGTGATTATGGTGGAATTAGGTGGAAGATTAGTTTGGATGTTTTCAAACTTCTCTTCCAACCTTGTCAGCTCTGTGATTCTGTGGTTAATTTATATTTATGGCCAACAAAGAAGAAGAACTGAGTGAGTGAATGAATCTCTGTGAAGTGTTTTCAGCCTACTGGTGGATACGTGGGGAGCACAGTAGTTGGGAGAATTGCCAGGACAGGAAAGAGAACCTAGCATCCTATAACTATCACAGGAAGTACCCAGACTAGGAATTGGAAAATGCCAAAGAACTGGAAAGTGACAATAGATAAACTGAGATATCAGAAAATTGTATATGGGAGTGGATTTTTTTAAGTGGAGAGAGTGGATAATGAATAATTGAAAATTAAATTACAATATGACAAAAGAAAGTACAAGCAAGAAGTAATTTTTGGATAACCGTTGAGTAGAAAAATATACAGTAATGAAACAAAAGACACTGAACCTCTGTTTTTGGACGTGGATGTATAACCAGAGGGACCAAGGTGAGAGCCATGTCCCTGAAGAAATCCAGCTCCTGCTCGGTGAGCTGGTAGCCGGCACCTTCCAGAACAGCGGCTGCGCCGGCCGTGGAACTGTCCATGGTCCTTGTAAGAACCTCCCTGAGGCCACTTTCATTCACATGCACAGCCAGAAATCCGTGACTAGCCCCTCAGCTGGATTGGTGTCCTCCTTCTCATAGAAAGCAGATTATCAGAGTTGGATATAAGTTATGGACATTTTCTTCTGAAATTTTATGTAACAGTTTTAATTATTTGACAATGGGTTCTTTCTTGTGAACAAAATGTCACTCTTATTTAAGAGGAAGCACATTTCCTAAGGAACAAGAAAAGATACACTTCAAAAGCTTGTCCTATATTTTTTTTTCCTAGCAATTTAATTTTGATTCCAAAACCTTTGGTTTTTTATTGAAGGAGGACTGTTTAGTGGCAATGGCAGTCTACAGTTTCAAAAATTAAACTTACTCTTGATAAGAAATATGAAGAATGGAGAACTTTTGGTTTTCTAAGCTTTGTGCTTCCATTTTTGCTAAGCTATATTCTAGAAAACATATTTTACTAAGAGGTGCATTGCGGCTTATTCTTTTATTGCATTGATTTAGTCCATTCAAGTCTCTTTTTGTTTCTTTCAATTCCATTCGATATACAGTCTCTAAAAAGTGTAATTTTATCAATATTATTGCATATCAAAAAAGAAAACTAAAGCACATTACATGAAAGAGAAATAAGATGGTACTTCTAAAAATGCTTAAAAGTAAATAATCTATGCAGGTTGACACAAGCCTATGCTATCATACAGTTAGACCACTTTAAAGAGACCAGTAACAAGTTATTCAAAGCTGACATGCAGTGCAGGGCCTCTCTACAGATCTTCAATACACGTTTGGGTTGCTTTCATCTTCCTTTCAGCAAAGCTCCATTTGAAAACAATCTGTGGAAAAACTGAATGAGTAAGGAAGTACATCTTGCTTTTTCATCTAAAGCAGAATCTTTAAGGTGTGCAGGGGGTATAAAAATAGGGTTAAAATTAAATGGTGTAAGCTGGAATGCCAGCAGTCAGATGCTGAGTGAGTAAACCCTAGATGCATTTCATTTTACTCATCTCAGTGCCCAGTGGAGAAACTCATAAAAGAACAAAGTGGTGGGGACCATCTCCCAACAGACCCACTCATTTCTAATTCAAACACATAGTGAGAACAAGATGTTTTACAATCCATATTGGATGTACTGCAATGAAAAGGGACACCTAGGATTCATAATCAGGGCCCTTGGATCTAGTTGTTGACCTTGCTAGACCCACAACCTCAGGAAGACCAAGCGGCACCATAAATGATTGATCGATCATATCTGTTTACATTCACAGGATGCATTTTGTTTTTTCTTACTGAGTTACATTTGATATTACTTCTTTCATTTGATCTCTTATGCTTCAGCAACTGTCATAGCTCTAAATTTACAGTGTTCTCCCTTTCATTTGTATTGTAGTCATTGATCAAGAACAGAAAACTGTTCTTTTTAACTCTTGACACTGAAAATTCCTCTAAATCTGATCCTAGCACAGAGAAAGAACTACTGATTTTCACTTTCAGCTAAGTCACACAGGGAAGTAGGATCTTCAAGGACCTATATAGCCAAGGAACAGTACAAAGGACAATACTAGGATTGTTTCCTTAGATGATCTAGAATCTATGGGTTTTTCAGGGAACTCTAGATGCAGATTTAATAACAACTTTTCCAAGATTACTGATTGTGGATTTTATTTTCACCTGCCTTTTCAATTCTTACAGTTAGTTTCAAACATTTAGAGGAAAAATTTTCTTGGTATGTTGAAATACTATCTTCATTCCCTTCACAAAAGTTCCCTCCACTTTTGGTTACAAGTATAACTTCTTGACAACTAGCAGTTGCTTGCTACCTGTCAAAGCTTGGGAAATTCAGTTTCAAAGAGTTTTCCTGGAAAAAGTACTCATTCCTAATTTAAATTACATGTATTCAGTCTTACAGTGTTATTTAATGCTCTCGGGTTTAGGTATTTTGTTCTTTATTGGCTGATTGATTGGAGGTTGGTTTGGGGTTTTTTTACCCACTATAACATAGACAAGCTTAAACATAAATTATTGTTATGATCTTTTCCTTCTCAAGCTTTGTCTCTACCATCTTCAGTAATGATAGAATATAATTTGAATAAGCTATCAATAATGCATATTATCTGTATTTTTAGACATTCAGAAGTTAAAAGACTTTTATTCCATTTGTACATTTTAATTTTAATAGTGTCATAGTGGCTGTTCTTATTTTCTGTAGTTTTTGGTGGTGCTGCAGACCTACCATTTGAATTTATACAGCTCTTTCAGACATGTATCTCCACTTGCATGCCTCGAGTGTGTGCCTTTATGCTCAGAAGTGAACACAAACCATCTATGTGTTGATTGGTTCACAAAAGTCTTTTCTGTAGCAAATCTGCATTTTCTTCCTTGCATTTGAATAAGTAATGGTAGAACTGCTTTCCAATTTACTATGCCTCTGTATAATTTTGTTGTTAAAGGCTGCTATAGGATCTGTCTGCTGTTCTAGTTCTATGCCAGTCCATGTCCTAGCATTGTTATAAAACTTCACTTCTTCAAGGCCTGGAATAATGACATTCACAATGCTTATGTTTATTCTGAATGATCAAATGAGTTATACCTTGATTAAACATTGCTTTTACCTACTAATGACTAAGGAAGAGAAGAAGAACGTCTGATATTCAGAATTGCTGGCTACAACCGGAGTTATTTATGAGATATACACACTCAGACACCAGTTCATCTTTTCAGCTGCAGGAATCTTTAGAAGTCCAGGAAAAAAAGGAGCATGATCAATTTATATTCCTATTTTGAAGTTATCATCCATGCTATGAATGAGGAAGAGTAATGTCTCTTGGGTGAACTTGAAATGTTAACCAGGAGAATTTCTGACAAAGTGTTTTGCAGGTATTAATGTTCCCTCATCAGCAAACCTACAATTTGAGAACATTACATTATGGCTACTCCCACAGTATTTTCTGTATATTATTAAGATACATCTCACTGTTTTTAATCATCTGTGATATAAATTTAGGAGATGACACTGTGTTAGAGAAAGCAGCTAGTCAGAGAACCAGAGTTCTGCTATTTCAAAAGTCCTGAGGCAGGCAAGTTCTTGTGTGCACATGGATTCTGTGGATTAACCATGGTAAATCACCTGGAGAAGAAGTACAACAAGTCCAACAAATAGTTTTCTTTGGACAAAATCCACATGACTTTTACGTGTTTTCACAAAAACATTAATACTGCACCTGAAAGAGATACTGTACATCTAGTGATGCTAAATATCTTCAAATGTAAAGTCCAAGTCCATTCATATATACAGTTAAAAAAAACCACTTTACTTTGCAACAGCATAACATTATACCAGTTCTTGCAGGGATGTAGAGCTGCAATTTTATGTACACTAAAAACCAGAAGAAATCTTAGCCCACTCTTCTGTTTTAGCCAAATTTTAGAAAAATATTTGGCCAAAATTCTCTATAAAACTGAAAGTGTAATATTCCTGTGCACCCTGTATTTTTGCACCACTCAGCAGCTACTTCTTGTTTTGATTGGAAAAGACCTTTAAGATAATCAAGCCCAACTAAAAACCTAACACTGCGAACCCACCACTAAGCCTTTTCCTAAGCACCACATCTACACATCTTTTAAATTCTGCCAGGGTTGATGACTCAACCACTTGGCTGGACAGCCTGTAATCCTCCATTTAAATCCATGTTACCTGTTAAGTACAGTAAATATAAGATAGTTGACACAAAAATGATGGATTTTCTTTTTCCAAAATAAGCAATTTTTGCAATTCTGTGATAGAAAGGAAAATCAATAAGAGAACCAATCTATTAGGCATTGACTATGAACAAAGAGAATCATAACGCATTGAGAAAGGCATTCTAGAAGACAGAAGAAAGCCTATAATATTTTTATTAATAGACTATAAAGGAAAATTACTCCAGTTGCAAGTCTTTTTGCATTTTTGCTAAAATGTGAGCATCCTTCAATGTGTTACAAAGCCTATTGCCCTGCTGGGGTTTTGTATGATCCCACTGAATCTTCTGTGAATAGTCTATGTGATTTAAAAATATAAGAACATTACATAACAGAAAGGGGAAAGATAAATAAAGAACATCAGTGTTGAGAAAGCTTTTGATGTGCACAAAAAGTCAGAGTTTAACAAGTACACATTATTCAGAAGGATTTTTCTTTAGTCCATTGTAATGGTAGAATGTGCCACTGGAGTTGAAGGAATTAGGAAATACGTGAATCTAGTCTTTTCCAAGTTTGAGGTTTCCTTTTTTTCAGGCCTATCATTTCAGATTAATTGCAGACATAACTAGGGAGGGAGGTATGCTCACTTTCTTGTTGAATTCTAAAAGTCTATCCTAATTCTTACCTGTAACACTTCCCCATTTCACCTTTGAAATGCCACATACAATTATAATTTACTTTCTTACAGGGAAAATGTCCAGGGATATTCCTTTCAGAACTTGTAATATACATCCAGATAACATAATGAGAACTTTATGTGTGTAACAAAGGAACCTGTCTGAACAAGAAGCTTTTGAAAAGCTATGCTCTCAAAAATAGCTGATGGTTTGGAATGAACTGAGCAAACAGAGAAGAAAATACTTTAAAAGAGGGCTTTCCAATATATCAGAAATAGTAGCTTTGCCAAGGAGGCATCAATTTTGCCTACAAAATGTTGATAATGATATGTCAAATCTGTGCTGTGTCTACACATGTTCTATACAAAGAAACAAAAAAGTGTTTCTGAGTAACAGTAGTAGAAAACCATGAATATATACTTCTGGGGAAAAAATCAGAACATCAGAATTGGACCATGCTATACCCTGAATGGAAGGTATAAGAAAAAAATTGGTTTTGAATAATTTAAACTTGAGTTAAGATTGGCACTCCATGGTCTCTCCATAATGGAAAAAACTTGGTTACCTTGCAAAAACAAGTTTCGGTACAGCATTAGTATCTACTCAAAAAACAGCAGGCAAACTTTACTTGTTTCAGGTGTTCAAAACAATCTTCAAATCTTTCAAGACATTCTTCTTAATGAAACCAGGCATTTCCAGCTTACTATTTGCCCCATTTCTTCAGGTTTAGTTAATAAAGGTCTCATGCACAATAAATATCTGTATATTAACATAGCACCTGACAATGCTTCAAGATTGATTTATAGAATGAAAATAATTGTTATTTTATGAACAAAAAATGAAAGAGACTACTGTCCCTACAAAGGCAGTATTGTAAAAATAACACGTATATACTTGTAAGGAGAAAAGAAAAGCTACAAACTCTGCCCCTGTTTTCCATTTTGCTCTCAGGATAGAACAATAGAAACTCCAGTTGGTCATTGCAGAGCTTATTCCCATTTTGAAAACGCTGCCATACAATAGAATAGGATCTGAAGAGCCACGGGTTTTTTGCACCTATGGGCATTCAGAGAAGTAGGGGAATTAGATAACACCTCTTTCATGGTCTGCACAGATTTTTCTCTTTCCAATGGATACTGTTATGCTCACAAGAGAAGCACTTAAACAATTTCCATGCAGCTGGATGGATTGTTTCATGTTATCCATGTCATCCTGGCATCCAACTTTCATATGTGATGAAACCTTTTTCAGCAGCTGTGAATCAAATGCTTACAAGAAAAGTAAGTCTAATAAGTGCCTCCAGGTTATTTTCAAATTAAGACATTCAAATCAAATGGTTTAAATATTGTCAATCTTTGCACAAGTAACTGATTTCAATACAGGCTGAAAGGATTTCCTCATGCATTCAAGAGCACACTGTGAAGGGAGAAGTGTCCTGAAAAAAAAGTTAAAGTATCAATAACTGCTGTCTCTTTTCAAAATACAATATTCTATCTAGAGCGGACAACTAAATAGAGAAAAAAGAGGGTGAAAAAGCTGTCCCAAGTTAATTGCATTGTCTAGATTTACTTCTTGTAGCCTGACATCTCACACTGCCCACCTGCAGTCGTTTACCTCTAGCTGTGTACTGACAGTGGTATGAACTCTTGTAAACACAAACACTGCAGTCCAGAAACTTCTAAACTGTCTGTTTGGAACTTTTGTAGCCAGGAAAGAAAACACCAGCAAATACCGAAGCACTTATCAGCCAGGATGGCATGGAACCTTCCTGTCAACCAGTCAGTGGAGAGACATGAAATACGTGCCACATCTTCCTGAGAGAGTCTTGTTCATCATTTCTTAAAAAACACACTAAAGGAAAGTGATACGATTATTTCAGCTAAATATGAAAAGAATTCTCAGTTAGTAGCTACTTATCAGCACTGAATTTCAGAATCATAAATTTGCACTGCATAGATCTCTTTGAAAATGTGTGTTAAAAAGTAATGTCAATGAACACAGTGCTGAATGAGACTAAGAATCTCTATCTTTGATGGAAGTCATGCAGACCTTTTCCTCAGAAGTGAGGTAGAGATGTCACACTGGGCAATAAAAAAAAAGAATTGCATTTTAATTTTCTAAGATTTTCTGTTGTTTCAATGTTAGAAAACATAAGCGTAGGAAAAGAATTTACAATTACATACATTCAACTACATATTCATGAAGATATGGAAGAGTGGTGATTTTGGCTGTGGTGGAGTTAATTTTCTTCACATTAACTTGTATGGGGCTGTGTTTTAGATTTGTGCTGAACACAGGGTTGATAACACAGGAATGTTTTTGTTATAGCTGAGCAGTGCCTACACAGCATCAAGGCTTTTTCATCTTCTCTCCACATCCCACCAGCAAGGAGGGTGTGGGTGCCCAAGAATTTGGGAGGAGACACAGCCAGGACAGCTGACCCCAACTGACAAGGGAATATTCCACACCATATAACATCATTCCAGCATATCAAGCTGGGTGAGGAAGGGGGAAGGGGGAACACTGAAGTCTTGAAACAAAAATGTGCTTAATTGTACTGGTCAGTGTTGTATCTGACAAATATTATGGAAGAATATAAACACATGATGCACAGGTCCAATAAAAATGGTAAACACAGGTTGAATACATACTAGAAAGATGGGAACTTTTTAAAAGGAGACCCAAAGATCTCATGAACTTTGTGTCAAAAATTGGAAGGGAGAGGGGGAAATGTCCATACTCTAGAGAATTGCAAAACAAACGTTAATGATATTCACTTCAGGCCTACAGAGTGAATCTTTTTCAGGATTTGGTGTTGCAAATGTTCTACAAAAAAAAGACAGGATTCCACATGTGGAAATACATTGGACTGGAATACAAAGGAAGTATTGGCTTTATAGTTTATTACAGGGAAGGAGAGAATGTTGCTACTTGGGCTGCAGAACACAGTAGATGTTTTTGTTGTTGTTACCATATGTTTTGGATGATGATATGACTAACTCTGAAGTCACAACTGACTTCACTAATCCCTCACAAAGGATAATAAAATGTAATTGCACCCTACATCATTATATAAGGAGAAAGATAGCACTGCTGTGCCTGTTTGTTTACTTCTGGTTGCTTATGGGCTCTGTTTTTCAGTTCTTCTAAATACACTGCAGTAGAAACCAAGAAAAACTATTGCATCTCTGGTAAAGGCTGAAGTCTTAAGACTCACCAGAAGTCACAAGGTCCACAGATGACAAGTTAAATTATTGGGTGAATTATTTGGGTTTACTCCTTCAAATATAACTACAAAATTAAATCTATCTATTTTTAATATATATATTATACTTATATAATATATAGATTTATTTTATATATTTATATTTTATAGAATATATATAATATATATTATATATATAACATATATCTATATGTCTATATCTAGATATATAGAGATATATAAAATATACTTTTTACCATAATGTAGTAAGTAAAAGCTCTGGCTTTCAAAAATATTTTTTTATTTATTCTATTTTATCAATGTTTCTTCAAAATAAGTAGATTTATTTTGTAATCTGATCAAGGCAGGGAAATTTTGTGTGTGGATTGATTGTTCTTCAGTAGTGTGACATGGGAATTACTGGGTGGCACATTTTACTAATTATTATTCAGGCATTCAAAGTAAATTTTTATAATGCTACATTTCAGTCATAAAACATAGGTCTTTATCATTTATTTAAGCATCCTAAACTGTGTTGTGTACTGCAAGTTTTTGGGGTACTGATCTTCCACCTTGCTGACAATGCAATCTGTAATGATGGCAATTAGGAAAACAAACTCTAGGACAGCCCAGGGATTAGAATTTAAAAATATTTATTTTTAACTTCATTTTGCTGACTCTTGTAAATCATTACGGTATTTACAAGATTCCCTTTCTCATCATAAAACAATGACATGTTGAAAATACTGCCATATCACTTACACTCAACTTCTAGACAAGATTGTGCCAGATTAAATGCAAATTGTTTATCAAAACTTTTCATGTCTTGAACGCCTCAAAACTGTTATGAATGGAAGTTGATAGGTGCCAGGAGAGATGCCAGGATGTCCTAGCATCTAGACAGAGTTATTCTGGCTGAGCTGCAGTAAGATCTTGAAACCTGATCATATCCTCTGTGCACACGCAGACCAACTATGCCATGGATTTAATATGAACGTGATAATTCTCTGTGTAATGCTTTGGAATAAGTGTGGTGCTTTTCAGAATCATCCATCTGACTATGAAGAGCATACAGGCATGTACTGTTGAGAAAATCCCAGGTAAAATTATAGTAAAACCTAGCCAGGAATTAATTTTGGTGGTAAGGGCTACCAATGTCACTGCTTCTAGAGGAAAACTTCTGCGCTCCATGGGAAATGACAGAGATTTCCTCTCCACAGGGAGGAGATTTGGAGCACGGCTGTGTGTTCACTATTTCCACTCATGATAATCTCCCTAGAGTTTCACGTTCACAGAATTGCAGAATCAGAGAATGGGTCCAGTTGGAGGTCATCTTGTTCAACACCCCTGTTCAAACAGACCAAGTTTACCCATGATTGTGTCTGAATGGTTTTTGAGTATCTCAAGGATAAAGACTCCACATCCTCTCTGGAGACCCCGTGTCAGTGCCAGTTTTGCACCATTTGAAAACTTGCTTAGGGCACACTCTGATCATCCAGATCATTAATGAAGGTGTTAAACAGGACTAGAACCTGTACTGACCCTTGGGGTACACCACTAGCTATTGGCCTCCTACTGGACTTTGTACTTCTCCTTATCACCATCTTGGCAATGAAGACAGAAAGCAGAGGGACAAAAAAGATATCATTTTCATTTTCATTATAGCACTGGAGAAAAGGTGGTATCTTGCCTCAGCTACAGCATTAGACATAAAGCTTCCTGAAGCAGTGTGTATGAAAGCTTCTGCAGAGACCATGAACATGAATTATTTTCTTTCTAAATTATTTTTATTCTCTGGAGTTTCAAAACTGTTGTTCCACTCCAAGGGCAATGGAAAAGCCAAGTAATTCTCCTGGTGGTATCAAAATAAGTGCCGTCTCACGTTACAGTGTGACAAGCTGTATCCTTTCCTTTGTGCCTAGAAGTCCTTGCAGAGAAAGATGGGCAGTAGTCCTGCTTGGAGCAGGCCCATGTGGCTAGAGCATGTGTATGTAGACAGTGAATGTGAGGCCTCACTGAAATCAATGTATCCTCCTGAGGGTCTCCAGTTTCAGAAAATGGGACTTCAATACTGAACCCTGAAGGAAAAGCTCTATGTTTGAATAGCCAGGGTAGTGCTCTTTATTAATAAAAAAAAGCTACAGGAAATCTCACCAGCGATAAAATGCATTTAAATTATTAACAAATACAGAAATATTGTCACTCGCATGTTCAAATTTTGTGTAGTTTATTCAACATTACAAAAAAAATACAGAGATTGGGCAAAAAATTACCCTAGGCACTGATCTTAGAGGGATGTAAGAACATGCTTAATTAAGCACTATGAGTAACTCATTGTGCATTAAAATGAAGTATATGTTTAAGACTTTGTATTACGACATCCTGGGGCAGAAGACCATTCTCCCTCAAATGATCCAGAGAGGTTAGGGGGGACGTGGAAGAAAACAAACCGTGCATTTTCCCCTTACTTTGTAATCACATTTGTGCATTGGTTTTGTTGGAATTAGATACGGTATAAAAAAAACAGAGGAGACAGTAAATTGACAATAAAAATGTATGTCTCCAAAACTGGTGGAGTAAAAGGGGTATGATATCACTGGCAAGTCAGTCTTATTGCATACAAGCAGACAGAATGCAAACATTACAAAGACAAGAAACTTTCTCCTACCAGGAAGTGCTGTCTGGCTGCCTCTCCTCTTAACACTATTGATTATGCTCCCCAAAGGTCATAAATTACTGGAAGAGTTATTTTTAAGAATATTTGCTGAGCCTGACCTGTCAAGAGAGGTTAATCTAATGACTTTCCTAGCTTCAGTCTGCAGTAAGCTAAAGTAGGATTTCTTCTCAACTGCTGTTAAAAGCTCTCATGTCTTCCAGATTCATCCCAACTTGTTATTAAAAGATATAAACGAGTCAGTTTGCAAACTGGTTAAACTCTTCTGCACAGAGGCCAGAACAAGGGCACTGAGCAACTCTTAGTGAAAAGAGAGAGTGTGTGTCTTGCCATAGCAAAGCAGTGTATTGGTTTGCCTGGGGAAGTTCTGCACCAAAAAAAACAAGAAGTGAAATAAAAAACTCAAAAGTTTGCTTTCACCCAGAGGTATATTTTTAAACAAATATCTCTGGGACCAAACATTTATTGAGGAAAAAAGAAGGGGAAAAGTTCTCTTTATCATAATGGAGTGATTCGTTTATGCTTTTCCCCCCAATTTTTGTTTTTTGGGTTTTTTGGGGGGATTTTTTATGCGGTTTTTTGGGGGTCTTTTGGGGGTTTTGGGGAGGGGTTTGGAGTTTTTATTTTTGTGGATGTTTTTGGGGTTTTTTGACATGTCAAATATACAGAAATTTTGGGAATTTTTTTTAAAGGATAGGAAAATAATGAGAAAGAGGTGTTTTCCACTCTTGGCTATTTTGGTACAAACAGATAACACTCTCCTAACTCAAATGACTTTAACTGATAGATATACTTTTACAGGACAGCTCTTAGTATTTCAGAAAGAAGCGGGTACGTTTATAAAGGAGGGAGAGAGGACAAAGTGAATCTTTCACAGAAAGACTTAGCAGAGATGAGGAGTAGTAATGCTG
Organism: Acridotheres tristis; assembly: GCA_037013685.1. Taxonomy (NCBI): domain Eukaryota; kingdom Metazoa; phylum Chordata; class Aves; order Passeriformes; family Sturnidae; genus Acridotheres; species Acridotheres tristis. Next base: position 57,867,582 of record CM072886.1, on the reverse strand, counting down.
GATTAGGATGCAGTACTTACTGTAGACACTCAAAGAAGGAAAGCACCCTCGCAAACTGCCTTGCCACACTTGCCTGCTCTGTGTCCAGACCTGCAGATACATCAGAAAGGTCCTGTCAACCAAAGGCACAGCTTTGGTGAGTGCCAGACATGACATAGGAACCTTTAAATGCATTTGCTTTGTCCAGTTCTATAAGAATCCCAAACATCACTAAGCCGCATGTTGGGATTCACAAAATATAAAAGTACAACTTTAAAGGCTTCATGAGTGCTGTTTAGTTCTATTTGCACTTTGATTTTTTTTTTCTTTCGTACTTGGAGGCAGCTCAGATTAATTTTACTGCAGTTGAAAATCATGCAAATATAGTTTAGAAGGAGGCATTTAATTCTTTATTGCTCTTGCACACAACACAAATAGCACCTCCAGTACTAACACAGCTAAGTGTTTTTAGTGTTATTCCACTATACAGTACATCACAATGTTAATTTTCCACATTACTTTATTTCTTCTCTAACCCATATTTTACAACAGAGAAAACAAACTGCTTGTAATTACACTGCATGCCAGGACAAATTAAGTAAACACGCATTTTTAATGCTTTTGGCTGTTAGGGTGAGAAACAAAGGGCTCTGGGTAAGGTCAATATTAGAGTTATGCAATTGCTCTGGGATACAAAAGACAAATGCCAGTGATTGAACATTGGTGAAATGGAAACTGTCCATTCTGTGCAGTGTTTCTGAACTCTTGAAAATAATATGCTATGCTGAGAGGAGGTCAGTTCTTTGTTTTCATTTTCTTTCAGGATAACACTAATACCAATAATAAATAATAATAATAAACTAATGGGAAAATCTATTGTGTCATTAGTGAAGCGATAAATCAGCAAAAAGTAAATGAGAGAAGGGCTATTGAGGATCAGCCTTGTGTTGTGTTTGCTAATGCTGCCATCTCAGTACTACAGGGTGATGCTGATAAAGGTTAACAGCAACTATAGGGGAAACCTAATTTTGCTCTCACTGATACTGGTGTAAATCTGACTTCAGTGGAATTATACCTCTCTAACTAGAAAGCAGACAGTGACCTGATGGTTATATTGTTTGGCCATGGACAATGAGGAGTTTTACGTGTTCTTGCCTTTAATGGTATGGATTAGGCCAGAGGCACAACATTCAGAGGCAGATGAAACCTCACGGGAAAGGGTACTCAGACTCATCATCTTTACTCAGCCAGCCACAGATACTGGGCTACTGGCTTATGTACATCTCTATTTTAGTGATAAATTAATCTTTCCCCCAGAACAAGGAATATGTTTCTGAGACATTGCCTTTGCTAGCAGGAATGTTTAGTACAAGAAGAGCTGAGGTAAAGGAAGAAAAAAAATCCACACACACATTTCACATGGAGAAGATCATGGAAAGAAATAATACTAAGAAAGAGATAATGGACAAGTCCCTAGGGAGTGACACCAGCCCATTTTGTGATGAATGGACATTCAGAACATGGAACACAAAAAAGCCTCCAGCCAAATTTCAAGTAAGAAGTCAAGGATAAATCCTGAAGAATTTGAGAAGAGATATTCAGACAAACCAAGAACTTCTCTGGCTGTATCTCAGAATCATGTAGCTAAATGGGATGATAAGGGCCAGCCGCAGTCTCTCAGTGAATTAATTTGTGAATGCTCAGACTATCACTTACATTCCCAGCTCTTGAGGGATGTAAATATTTCCCTTCCTTGTAATATCATCTACAGCTGAAGTGTCTCCTTTCCATCAGAACAAGGATTGCTCATTATTTCGGCACAAGGAGCTCATGCAGGAGTGATGAGGGTAAAGGCAGGCCCTTGCTGTCACCTGGCCATTCTCAGTCTCAGCATTTACCAGCACATTCAGCAGCCTCAAGGAGAAGCTCTGCTGGAATGTGTGTTGGTTGGTCCTCCACCTCGACACAAGGCTGTTTCCCTGCCAGGACCTCATGTATGAGTAAGCCATTTCCAATGCTAGATAGAGTGGGCCTTTATTGCTTTTTTTCTGGTTCTTTTACTCCTTCCCTCTGCCACACACTTTGGGGTATTTGGGATTGCATAGCCAGAGGCAATACATTATGGACTAATTCCAGCTCCCAGACAAATCCAGAAGCTAACTCTTGCAGGACTGGTGCAGGCTTACAGCAGGGATAATGTTCTGAAATATGTATTTCAAGTCTCGTGATTTCTCTCTCCCAACTTCTCACATCACCTTAAACCTCACTCCATGGTGTTGATCCACATGAACTAAAGAAGGTGGGGTAAATATTTCAAGACTTACAGAACAAGGAAAAGGCTTTTAAAGTGAAAAAGATATATATGTTATATTACATCAATGTGTGGAAAAAGAGCTGGTTGAAAAGAGATTGTCATGGCTTAATCCCAGGCAGGAATGAAGTACCATGCAGACACTTACTCACTCCTGCACCAGTAGGATGGAAAGAGAATCAGAAGAGTAAAAGAGAAAAACTTGTGGGTTGAGACAAAAACAGTTTAATAACTAAAATCAAACACATAAATGCAAGCAAATAAAAATAAGGAATTCCTATACTACTTCCCATGGGCAAGTAGGTGTTCAGCCATCCCCAGGACAGCAGGGCCCCATCACACATAATGGTGACTTGGGAGGACAAACTCCATAACTCCAAATGTCTCCCCCTTCCTCCTTCTTTTTCCCACATTATATACTGAGCTTGATACCATGTGGTCTGGAATATACCTTTGGTCAGTTGGGGGTCACCTGTCCTAGCTGTGTCCCTCCAATCTTCCCATGAGGCTCTAGTTCCCTTGCAAACTTGACAGTAAAAAAAGCAGTAAAAAAAGCCAAAAAGGCTGTGACACTGTGCCAGCAATGACAAAAGCATCTCTGCTCTCTATTATCAACACTGTTTTCAGCACAAATCCAAAGCCCCATACTAGCAATTATGAAGTATATTAACTCTACCCCAGACAAAATCAGCACAGAGATTCAGTTAGAAAGTTTGATCTTGGCAAGGGCTGTTGATGAGTGGTTCAAAAACTGGCTCTGATTTTGCCTATGGCTTGTGCTGCTATTAAGTGCAGAAAAAGCTTATTACCCTGCTCCAGAATTAGGAGGCACACCTGCTAAAACAAGGGACAACATTTTAACTTGAAGAACCTAAGTATTCATACAGTTCTGTATTGTGTAGTTACTTCATTACTTTGTAAATACAAGGAGCTTCCCCAAATAGTTCAGCTTATTCTATGTGAACCACTGAACTTACTGCTGAAATGTAGCTCTCTTTGTTCATAAACCAAGTGATATAATGATTTTACTTCTAAGAAAGAGCCTTGAGTTTGTTGTCTGCATCATAGGGTCCCACATGTTTTATCTCCTAATGGGGTTGCCATGCCATTCATTGCCTATTGTAATATATTTCTAAACAAAATATCACTATTTTTTCTTTCTTCAGGCTATCTTATTAGCTACTTACTTTCTCATAGTGGCCATATGCATCCCTGCCTGTATATTTTATTCTTCAGAAATATTTTATTGTTACTTTGAGAGACCTTACCTGACCTGCCCGTTTTTTTCACAATGCAGCTGGGGAATTTATGTCACTTAGCCTGCGCCATGTATGAAAACTGAAAACTGTCAGTGTTATATTCTCAGTTTTCTGAATGGAGAAGAGCTGTTTTCTAGAATCAAAGGTTCATAAATGGCTTGTAAAAGTTTAGTGAACAGGGCCCATAACCTATTGATCCCATTGTATTCAATACAATTCACTTTAGTCAACGAGCTCAGTAAATAATGATACTGCTGTTATGAGCATCTTTCCTTCCTTATAAACAACTATTCACTTGTGTCCTGTTATAATGATAATGTCACTGATTTACAGAGGTTGCCCAAGTTACCTTATTAATTAGAAGATGCATTAGGCCTATTGCAAAACATTGTTCTGACTGTTAGCTATCACTGCCCAAGGACCTCTAAAAGACAAAGAATTCCATTTTGCAAAATCTAGTTAACATATCAAAGAGCAGTAAATGTGCAAATTGCTGTCATAAGGAATCCTTTATTGCTTTTCCTTTTCATGATAGCACCCCTCCCCCATGTCACCATTCTACCCACTTTGACAAGGTCACTCATTGGAAAGAAGAGCAGCTATTTATGTTCTTCAGATGTTTACCTTCAGCAAAAGACACTTCAAAGACTGCTTATGGGACTCTCCTCTCACCCAGCAAACACTTAAAACCCATTGTTGTGATTGATCGGCCCTTCCTGCAGATTTCATAAATATAAGCAGAAGCCAGATCCCTTTTTTTAGGCCAGCTGTATTGAATAATAGACAAAAAGCTCATGGGTGGCCAAGGTAGACAGGACCCTTCAGGAAATGCCTAATGATTGTTTGATACATTTTTGTTTATGTGTTTTGCAAGTTTATTGTTTAAGCTTCCTCAATACTTGGTTCTGTTTTCTACTGCTATGGAGCACAGTTTGGAGCACAGTTACTTAAATAAATCCCACTGATTTTTATTGTGAATTTTGTGCATTCGCAATGTTGTGTAAGAGACAAGAGAGCCTCATGTTTATTTTGATTTAGACTGAGGCTGAGCTGGTTCAGTGAACTGTGAGACCCTCCAAACACAGGACATTATCAGATTGAAAGAAGGCAAAGAATTTCAGAACTGGAACTAACAAACTGGTCAGAGTGCTGGTACTCAGAAAAAAACATCACCTTTAGCTAAGTAGATAATGCTACAACATCACAGTACTGTGACTTATTTACAGAGAGACTGAAAATGTGATGGCTTTTTTGTTCAATTCTGTCTTGATTGTAGAGTGAATAGCACCAATATGATATAGTCAGGAACAGTAAGGATTTCAGAAATTCAAATCAGGAGAATGAGTCATATTTTTAAAGTGGGATGGGATGGGATGGGATGGGATGGGATGGGATGGGATGGGATGGGATGGGATGGGATGGGATGGGATGGGATGGGATGGGATGGGATGGGATGTGTCTGTGTTTCATGTGAATATGGCATGTCAAAGAGCCACCCAAAACCATTGTGTTAGCATCTAGCACAAGTCTAGAAACGCTCATTTAAATCTCCCCTAAGATACTTGCACATCAGTCCTGATCTGCAAAACTGCTAGTGGCTCATGGAAATAGAAGGCTTTTGTGGCAGCAGATTAGTGAGGTCACATAGGTTAATTTATTAGACTCAGACTTTTCAACTAAATTATGCTGTACATCTTCCAACCAAGTGCACATTTCGCTTTCACATGAAGTGACTACGTTTTGTTTCTTCCACATACAGAATTTACCCCAGCTCTCAGTGTTGTGATGAAAGATGTGAAGATTTTGGTGTCAATCCTATTCTTTCCATGGAAAGTTCCAAAAATAGCATGCAGAGGCACCAAGGAAACGTTCTGTGTTTGCTCTCTATGGCAGCTGCTTACTTGGTGAAGATAAACCCATCATCACAGTGTTAAGCTGGAGATCCCCAAACAGGAAGATATGTGTGCAATGCCCCATCATGGGAACATATTCCTCCACAAATGTTCTTTAAATCTTCCAGGATTGCCACCAGTGTCCTGTACTGTGTAGTGGGAGTGACTCTCTCTTTCCTGTTATTATTCTCTCTGTTAGGTGTTACTGAATGCTGTGACTTGACTTTTTTCCCCGAATGTTGCATACTGACTCTTGGCTACTTCCAACCAGCCAGATCTGACCTTCTTCTCTATTTCAAGATATTCCTGTTATTAGTTTGTGCTTTTTCTATGCTACTCACAGGTAACACAGCTGTCTGACAGAAGTACTATACAACCTCATATAAGGATACATGGCTAAAATTGATTTTTTTCCATGGAGTTCAATGTTTAGACAGGAAAACTGTTTAATAGCTTTGGCAGATTAACGGTGTACACTTGAAAATTCAAACAGAAGATGGTATGTTTTAAAAATGAAGTAAATGAAGTTTCTTTCTTTGTTTCTAAAAAATGGGATGCAGCAATTGCAGAATCTCTCTTGCTGTAAGAATCTCCCTCTAGAGTTAGTGACTCAGCTGCTACACAACATACATGAGAAATTTTTGGTCTTTGATAAGTACAGGACTCATATGACCGGTGCACTCAGCTACCAAAAGATATCATAAATTTGACATGAACCATAAAAAAGGGATTTCTGTGAACTCCAAGGGAAACAGGTGATTTCACCCTCCAAGTGTGAGCTGTGAAACAACATTTGCAACTTGGGCATATGCCTTCCATGTAAGTTATAAACTTATTCAACTAAATCTTCCATAAGACATGAGCCTATTCTTCTTTTGTCACTAGCAGGAAAATAAAAGAGGATGAGGTCAGTCTCTAAATGTCTCCTAACACGTCTTAAATTAAGGTGGTTGGGTGGAAAGCATTAAAGATGTCTGCAAGCTTCATTCAACACTACTGATGTCTATTGTCTATGTCTTCTGTAATCCAACACTCCTCTTATGAAAAAGTTTTAAAGAATGTAATGAATAGTGAAAAAAAATCCCCTCAAATATTATAAGTAAGATACAATTAAGTAACGTGCAATTCTATAGCTAGGTTATTGTTCTCCATTTATTAGTATAAAATGTTTCCTTATTTCTCTAAAAAGGATACGATTTAATTAGACTTGTAACAAATTTTAGGACTTATTTGTTATCCAGGTACTTTACATGTTCTGTGTGTTACATGATAGATACTCTCCAATATGATCCAAAGAAAAGAGAGTTCACTTGAAAAAGCACACAGTGATCTGCAGCCCTCTGTTCCACAGACCTTCCACATCACCCTTTGACTTTCCCAGTACTAAGTCATGCTTACCTGAATTTCCTGGAAAACAATCTGAGATTTCTAGCCTGATCATTATCCCAGGTATCATTTAGTAAATTTTTTTGAATTACCTCTTACAGATGTATTTCTTTAAAAGAATAGTTATATTACATTGTGTTCTCTTCCTGCCCTCAAGCTGAGAACATTAGACTGTACTTGCAGAAAAATTAAATTACAGCCAGAGAAGCTGATTGTTTTTCCAGTGAAAGTATTGTAAATTTTGTCAAGATACAATAGCAATTCCTAAACACATTCTGTACTGTTAAGGAGAAATCTACTGTAATCAAAAAACAAGCTGAAAATTCACTTTCATATTTCTTTTAAATAATTTCTATTCTCTTATACCTAATATTTCCTTGCAAACAAAGTATTTTCACAATATCTTAGGCAAAAAACTTTACTTTAGAACCTGCAAACTTTATATGAACAGGTATTCTCTTATGGTTGGCAGAAAAGTTCAACCTTGCTTTAGGGTCTCTAGTTTATAGTGTTAAAATGCCACTTTTTTATTCTATTTTCCATATGTAAAATTAAAAGAACAAATTATGAAGTTAACAATTATATAATATAGTCTTCTGAACTTGACAACTGAACTTGACAAAGTATTTTCTGGAGTTTGTTGTGCCAGAAATACGGGGTTTGCTAGTCCTCTGTAAGAATTTTTGTATGTCACTTTTAATATTCTCAATTATTTAAAGTATAAGAAATAAGTATTTAAAGGATAAGAAATGTTCAGTGGCAGCATTTTGTTATACCTTACCCATTTTGGAAGGGGTTTTTTTGACACTGGGTAATGAAATTTGAACGTCTTTAGTGTAAGACCTCAGGAACATAAAATATTTAGCCATAAGGCTGCTATTCTATTTTCAGACAGGTACCTAACCGGAAATAAATTCCTGCAATGGCTCCATTGAAGTTTGGTTTTTTTAGGTATACAATCCATCACAGCAAATCCTTCAAAAATAAAAACAAATGAACACAAAACACATTACATCCATCTTCTGCTGTCTTGTCTTGAGTTCCAGGCATCATTTGATAGGCATTTTGTAACCACCCCTGTGCCTGGCCACATACGTATTCATTAGCAATGAAATGTTATTTGAGGATCTGGTATAAAACTTAACACTGGATGAGTTTATGCCCTAACTGATGGTCTATCTTGGGCTCACATATTAGATCTTAAACCTGAATCCAAATCTAAGCAGAATTTTAGGTACTATTACAGTGTCTTCACATCCAAATTCCCAGACTTTTAACTCATTCATACAGCTGATGAAAAGTTCTACGGGTCATTTTCAATTTCAGCTCAAAGATAATGAGATCTCACTGCAAAAACCTTGGAAAGCCAAAACAGGCTGAGCTCTGTTTAGGCATTTGTGTTCATACAGATAATATTACTCAGAACACTGATATTCAGACCCTATCAGACCAGATTGTGATGCCAGGACCCTTAGCAAGTAATATTTCCCTATTAATCTCTCTGAAGCAGGGGCATAAAAATATTTGCCACAAAAAAGTACTTTGGAAATGGAGGGAGGAAAGATACATGTGCAGAGCACACGGATTTTGGTGTAGCAAAGTATTTATCAAATTCCTGAAGGCGGTTTTGAGTTCTCAGCCTAAACAGAGTTGTTTACCCTTGACCTCAGAATGTTCTTATGTGTTAATAATTATGTAAGTGCAGTAGACCTAAACTGAGTGGCCTAATCTTCTTTAAAGTTAGGTCTGAATATTACTTTTTCTTTCACACTACCTCAGCTCATGAGGATAATTTTCAGAGTCTTTGCAAGTAAAATACTTTCAGTACAGGAGGTCATCATTTTGGAAACGCTACTATTTGAGCTTAGGGCATCTTGCTGTTCTGCTGATGGCATATGAGTGAAGTAATGGGAACTGCAAAACAACCTGGGACATATTTGGTAACACTCTTTACCCCCATCACTCTCCATCTTCTTTTCCCCATGTTTTACTTCCCCAGGAGTTGATGACAATTAAATCTATGGACGCAAAGAACTCACCTCACACCACTCTGCTGTAATTATAACTTTGCTGTAGACTTCCAGATCTGACAGGCTCCGTCTTGTCTGCCCCTTGATGCTGTGGCATTTATTTACAATCTCAATAACATCTTGTGGAAAATAAATTGTACTAGTGCCAGGGATCAGAGATTGATATTTTGTGAATGCTAGGAGGAGCAGATATTGAAAGGCAGAGAATAAAGGACTAAGATAATGGATAATTATGTTAATTTTTCAAAGATTTTTAAGAAGGTGCCATCCTTTCCACACCAAAAGAAAGAGAAAAAAGAAAATATTACCAATTAACTATAGAATGCAAAGAGAGGGAATAAACATTCCGAACTAATGAATTTTTTTTCCTCTGTCCAAATGCATGTTCTGATTTTTTTTTCTTTTACACCTGCACCCATTTATTAGAAACTCAATTCCAAAATATTGCACTCCAGGGAGCATAAGGTTTTTCAGTACCATTTGGCTGGGTCTTCTAAAAGCAAATTGCAGATCAGTTCAAGCTGCAGTGCTATATATACCTTAATCATACCACGAGGGCTACATTTTCTAATTTGACAGCGTTTCCAAACTTTTAGCTCCACTTGTACATACTTAAGACTTCTCAATCCCAAATCAAGGCAAGCTCCAAAATTTGCCACACATATCTCTGGCCATATCCTAAGCTACCCTTTTCCCCTCAAGTTCCCTGGTTACTGCGAGAAGTAAAAACAGGTGTGCAGAGAGAAAGGCATCTATGGCACACATCTGTTGCACCTGCCAGATGTAACTACAGATGTAACTTCAGAAAGGTCTCTGCATCTTCTGTCCTGCCTTTCTCTTGCTCTTCAAGTACAGCTCCTGCATTGGGCACCAGGTAGGAAGACCTGCTGGAATGGTTTATTTCTCGAATTTGGTACTGTGACATCTTCATCAGAATGAGTGTTTTTGGAAAGGGAAGGATCATGCCTTACTTTGCTTTCATGAATGCAGGTTTGGAACAATATCTGCTTGAAGAGACCCTTAGTACCTTGGAAGCTGTAGTGGTTGCCAGCATTCAGCCCAGAGGCTGACATTCCTCTTTTGGGGATGTTTTTGGCATCACCATGTGCAATCCAGTTACCCTAAAAGTGTAGGTGCCAAAGCAATGCATTCTTTCCTACAGATATTGTGACATTTCTTTATGTGGAGCTTGTATAATGTGTGTGAGAATATGCCAATATAGTTTTTTTATTACAAACATCCATAAAACCTAAACAAAACTTAGTGTTGTCTGTGTTATTCCCTCAGTGCAGCAGAAAATGTTTTGCCTTGCCAAATGTTCCAGAAATGCCATCTCTCCAGAGCAGTAATCCTCACATTTCTTACTCATTTGGCAAGAAGAATGAATTCTGATGCAGGGTATAAGTTAAAAGGAGAAATTTCCAGTTCTCAAAGTGAAAAAACAGAGGACTTTCCAAAAGATATCAGCTTGTGCCATTTTCCTCTTTGGGAAGTTCTTTGATGTATTCAGGGAACATGCCAGAGCCTGAGGCTGACCTCAGTTATGATACTGTAAATCAGGGTGAGTCCTCAGCTGGCATTGGTGGGCTTAAAGTAGTTTATGTTTACTGTAGTAAACAGATCAGTCAATCAGATTCCCTCCTTATTTCTGCTGTGTATGATATTACTTCTCCTGAAGATTTTAAAATGCTTTTGCTAGCTGTGTGTGGTTGGGGCACAGTGGGTTTTTTTGGTTTTTTTGGTTTTTTTGATTTTTTTTTTTTTTAATTGTAGGCAGCTAAAGAGTAATTTCCTGCTGCCTGTACTTGACAGGAAGTTTAGTGTGATCCCATGCGAGCACAGCAATCGGTGACCTGTGAGAGACTTCACCATTGGCTGGGAGAACAGCTCAGGGGGAAGAGAAGTGCTGCTCAAAGAGGAAAGAGAGGCATTTCTCAAAGGCAGCTCACAAGGCAGACACAGTTGCCAGCTATTACAGGACAGATCTGTGCGCAGAATCCTTCTGGGTGCTTTCAGCTGCTGCTGCTTGCTATGAATACACACAGACAAAGAGGAAATAGAAAAGAATCGAGGAAACTGAAAGTGCTAACGTATGCAGAAAGAGTGCAATGTTCCCAAACAAGACACAGCACCAGTGATCTTCTAAGCAGGCTCACCCACTGGACTGTAGCCAGAATATTCCCCCCCTCCCATCCCCCGAGTTTCAAGGGGTTTTTCTCATAAAGCGTCTGCAGTTTTGAAGACAAAGCAAAAAACGTAAATCCTGTTCAGATTTTGGAAATTGATTAATGATTAAACATATTTAGATTGGTCCTTTTCAAAGTAGTAAAGATTTGCTGATGACACAGATGCATTCTTAAGGGAAATGGATGTTAATTGCTGTCTAGACATTTTATTACTACGGTGGGGCACTAGTCATTGACCATCTCTCTTTTTTTCCCCTTTTTACACATTAAACTATAGGTCAGGCTAAATTGTTTGTTTGTTTCTGTAGAAGATAACAATGTGATTTCAGGGTGGTACGTAACTGAGAACTTTGAGATACCAGTCAGCAGCAGGAAAGTATCCAAGTGACAGAAGTACTACCATTTTTCAAGTTGGATTTTTTTTATTCAAGAATACAACTGTGTCTACTGCAATTTTAACAAATTCCTTTACAGAGCACAAACATTCAGTAAGTTCTTGTACCTCTGCCTTTGTCCCTCTTGGAATATAGTGGAGTAATTGTTTAACTAGCTTCAGAGCCGGATAGGATGCTTTGAGTTTGCATAAAATTCTTCAGCACACCTCAGTTCAAGCCAGTGTCATATTTTGCTGAGATGAAAAGAGTAATGCCTATTTGTTCTGCTTGTCTAGCAAGCAAGAAGTTAAAGATTAATTCAGATGAAATGTAAAACTCATCATCAATAACCCTCAACACAAGAGAATATACCTGAAGTCAGTTGGTCTGATTCTGATCTTACCTCAATTTTCCATCAGTATAAATCTGTTTCTGCCAGGCAGCTTGATCCTGATTTATATCAGGGTAAGCAAAACAAGACCATTGTTTTTACAGGCTTCACTTATGCTGCTAAGTGATGCTGATTTACTCTAATGAGAACACATCACTTCACAAGGTAGGTGAGAGCATTCACGGTAGTGGTTCTTCCTAAAGAAAAATTGAGGAAGTGATGGGGATGAAAGTATGTTGGTTCAAAAAACACACTGCTGGTTCAGAAACACTTTTGGGCTATGAAAATTATGGGACATGACATGACAATGCTCAATAACATGGTTCAAACTTGTCAGGCTTATTGTATCTTTGGAAAGATATTCTCACCATTTCGCTTTATCACACATTTCCCTCTCAGTTCTACTGTTCCTCTTCTTAATAATCAATGTAGAAAAATTACTCAGTTTGGGAGTCTGCTTGTCTGACTGTCTAGCTGACCCAGGTACAGAAGGACACGCAATCAAGAAAAGCCCATGACGTCCTGGTGCTGATAAGAAAAGTCTACCAGGTTTCATATTCTCTGTTTGTACTCACTCCTCCTTCATGCAGCAGCACAGCAGCCTCACCTACAACAGAATAGAGGGATGTTGTGAGGTTTAAGACTTACAATAACTTTTTTTTTAATGGTACATTTAATATCATCTTTAGCTAGACCTTTTCAGCAATGGAGCTTGAACTGCTTTGTTATTTATCCATTGCCATTATCACCACTTTCCAAGAATGTAAGATGAAGAAAAACACAAAAAAGTATATATATTTTAAAATAGCTTATCTTTGAGAAAAAGGCATCTTGACAAAAAAGAAAAAAATAAAAATTGAAAGATCATGCTTCAAAAATTTCATCTCCTGTGTTCATTTCCAATTTTGCAAGGTCTGTGGTAGCTTTATGCATATCTGAAAGAATGCATGAAAAAGATCACAGAGTAAACCTAATGCCCACATATTCAACCAACCTTCTTTTCTCTACAACTTTCTCCTTCAGAGAATTTTGTCTGATCAGAAGTTACAACTCTGATGCCTTAGACTATTCTCTTAAGTCTCATCAGAGCCAGAACCACAATACCCTTCTCCACAGCATTTTGAGAAGCCAAGCTGCTATGTAGCATTAAAAGAATTTGTAAAATTGCACATAGAAGTTTACCATAGAAGAGTGAAGGGCATTGCTAGTGCTGTTGTGATAAAACGATGTAAAAATAGTGACAATAATAAATTCAAGAAGGCTGAAAATAAATTTAAGTACCATTTTAAAGCAGATTTAAGCTCAGGATTGTTTTCAGTGACAGAGGACTCTGAACTCAGCATGCATTGTGAGGATTTGCCTGCATTAGCAAACAGCAAATACTGCAGGTAATTCTTGCAAACTCCTAATCTAAACACAGCTAAACCAGTTGACTGTGGTCTCATTTCTGTCAGTGATCAATACAAGCTGAACAGGCTGTCTTCCCTGCTTCTTTTTCCCCCAGGTTGCCAGATTTTGCCTTATTTCAGACAGTAAAGCTGGCAGAGCACTCTCCTGGAGTTCATCTGGCTCCTTTGGGCAGGACTGGGTCAGGGAGCCCGTCTGAAGGACTGCCAGATCCCACATGGACAGAAACAAGATGCTGGGAAGAGTTGTGACTGTTTCAGTAGGCACAGATAGATCTAGAAGATGTCTGTCTGTAGTCTATTGAATAGAGAGAGAAATTAATTTCAAGGCTGCTGTGCATACTATTATTATTATTATTATTATTATTATTATTATTATTATTATTATTATTATTATTATTTTATTATTATTTCTTTTCCCATCATTCGGAGCCCATATTGTCCCTCTCTGGTACAGACTGTCACCAGCTCATTTTTGCTGGCAAATCTCCAAAACCCTCCTCAGATAAAGTCAGCTAGAGTGATGTTTTTTTTTTAGAAGTGTATTAGGGATCACCCATAAGAATGCAATGTAATCTCCAGTTAGTGCACAGCACTTAGGGCAGTGCTGTCTTCAGCCAGACACATTGTACGTGGAAAAGCCTTAGTATAAGATACAAATATTAGAGATTTTCTCAGCTTTAGTAAGGCAAATTTAATATATAGCTGCACTAAACCGCAAAACTCTAGATTTTGTGGGCCTAGATTTCATCTTCAAAGTTTCTGAGAGTCTAACATGCAATAGTGGAAGAAGAGAGAGCAAGGAAGAGGAGGGACAAATTCTTTATCTTGTAAATAAGTAATAAAGTCATAAATTTAAGTAATAAGTAATTTAAATTTAAGTAATAAATTTAATTATTTGCTGTTCTAACAAACAACTATGCTAGGCCTCTCTGTTTCAGTCCTCCAGTCATCACATCAGAGTTCCTGGTGCTAACTAGTCAAATCCTCAAATCTTAAACAGGATGTCTACTTTATTAAAGAAGCCCTTTCAAGCAAGAGAGAAGCATGTTTTGACTGGAAAACACCAATCATGTGAAGGGGGGCACTCAGGGGAAGCATGGTGGTGAGGGTTGCGGGTAATAATATTCTCTGGATTATCTAAAAGTGAGGTTTTCTCTCAGATGGAAGAGAAGGCAAAGAGGAAGTCACAATTTCAGACAGTTTGCACAGATGGTGACCACCCTCAGTCAACATTCTCGTAAAAATGGCTGTGTACCTTTCTTTTCCCCTCAGTATATACAGAGAGAAATAAAAAGGGGAAAGGAAAAAAAAAAAGGTCAGTGCAAAAGTGCTTAAGAAGGCAGAATCTGTGTGAGTGCATGAAGGGAGGAGGAGAGGAAGAAAGAATGTCATTTAAGTGGCCCAGCTTTTTAGACTTTTTCAAACTAGTCTTTTTTTTCCCTGTCCATCCATAGTGAACTTTTGAGTCTCTCACATCCTGAACACTCACCAGTTCAAACTCTAAATATTAAGCCATAGTCAACATAGTGCAAAACGGGGAATATAGAGAGAATGCTTAGAGGGCATTTTGGCCACTTTGATGGTCTCTAGATAATGAAGCAAGCAAGGAACTAGTTTAGTCACTGTAAAAGGCAAAGCAGAGAAGGCTGCATACTCAAACTATTGTTTTGCCATCCATTCAGAAACCAGCACTTCACACAACACAGGTTCATGACAGGGACAAAAAAACTTTAGCCCTTGGTAGGTTACAACACAGCTTGGTAGGTTGCAATACTCTAAGAGTTTAGAAGTAAACCAGACGTGGATGAGATTGTTAATTCATAAATAACATGATGGTGCAGTACGTGTGGTTGCTCAGGAATTGCTCACATCCCATTTGTGTGATAGAGGTCCTTCCTTGCTGTGCCTTGCAGTGTAATCCGAGTCTCAGCACAGCCCTCCAGCACAGGGAGGGCTTATTTGGCTCCCAGGGCAAACAGGCTGCCTCTGGCCAGCATCTGGGACCCTGCAGGAAAACTGAACCTGCAGGCAGCAGCTGGCTGAGGATCCAACAGAGATTTGCTTTACTGGAACGGGAAGACTGGCTTGTGCGCTGTGTTCACACAGAAAAATAGGTGAGTTTGAGATGCTGAGTGTAGGTGATGCTGAGGACACCAGATGAGCCTGCTTCAATATTCCAACCTGTCTCCTTCAAAGCAGGCAGCAAGCCAGAACTATATTTGAAAATCTTAATTATGAGACAATTTGATATGCACTTGCTCTTGAAAGAAATAGGAAGAACCTCAGCAGTATGTTTTAAAGGGCATTTTATTTATTATTTGCTGATATTTCATGTATTTCCAAACACTTTTAAAATATTGTTGTGAAATAAGCTTACAAAGACCTTACATTTCACAGAATCATAGAATGGTCTAGGTTGGAAAAGACCTTTAAGTTCACCAAGACCAACCATTTACAAAACTCTGCTAGGCCCACTGCTAAACCTTCTCTATAAATTTAGAAAGCATCTTCCCCAGGTACTTTCCCACCAGGCGGATTTCCAGACACTCTTTGCTAAGCCTGTAGCACTGCATGGAGTTGTTGTGACCCAAATGCAGGATCTGGAACTTTTCCTTATTGAACCTCAGGGTAGCAATCCAGCCTGTCCAGATCCCTCTGCAGAGCCTCCTTTCCTCAAGCAGTTGAACACTCACACCCAATTTAGTGTCGTCCACAAACTGAATGAGGAATCATTCAACGCCCTTGTCCAGATTGTTGACGAAGATGTTAAACAGGACTGGCCCCAGCATGGGGAACAGCACCTGTGACAGGCCACCTCTGTTCACCACCACTCTCTGGACCTAGCCATAAGCCAGCTCTTAACCCAGCAAAGAGTACATCTGTCGAAGCCACAGGCTGCCAGTTTCTCCAGGAGAATGCTGTGGAAAATAATGTCAAAGGCTTTACTAAAGTCCAGGTAGACAACATAAACAGCCTTTCCTTCATCCACTAAGTGGGTCACCTTGTTGTAGAAAGAAATCAGGTTGATCAAGTAGAACCTGTCTTTAATAAACCCATGCTAGCTGGGCCTGATCCTTTGGTTGTCTTTTACATGATGTGTGATGACATTCAAGATATTCTACTCCATGATGTTCCTCAGTACAGAGGTCAGATTTACAGGCCTGTAGTTCCCTGGATCCTCCTTCCTTCTCTTCTTGAATGCCACAATATCCAGCCAATGGGACCTCTCCAGCTAGCCAGGACTGCTGACAAATGATGGAAAGTGGCTTGGTGAGCACTTCCACAAGCTCCCTCAGAACCCTTGGGTGGATCACAGTCTGGTCCCACAAACTTTTCTAAGTGGTGCATCAGGTCACTGACCTTTTCCTCCTGTTTTATGGGGACTTTATTCTACTCCCCATCCCTGTCTTCTGGCTCAGGGGGCTGGGTCCCTGGAGAGTAACTGGTTTTACTATGAAACACTGCAGCAAAGAATATGCTAACTACTTCAACCTTTTACTCAACCTTTGTGACTGTTTCCCCCTATATCCAATAAAGGCTGGAGATCCTCCTTAGCCCTCTCTTTATTGCTGATGTATTTATAGAAACATTTCTGTTGTCTTATATTGCAGTAGCCAGATTAAGTTCTATCTGGGGTTTGGCCCTTTTAATTTTCTCCCTGTTTAATCACACAACATCTTTGTAGTTCTCCTGAGCTGCCTGGTCCTGGTAGGAAACTCTCCTTTTTTTTTCCTGAGTTCCAGACAAAGCCCTCTGTTCAGCCACAGTAGTCTTCTTGCCTGCTGGTTCATCTTCCAGAAAACCAAGGCAGCCTGCTCCTGCACCTTTAAGATTTCCTACCTGAATAATGTCCAGCCTTCCTGGACTGCTTTGCCCTTCAGGACTGCCTCCTAAAAGGACTCTGTCAACAGGCTCCTAAACAAACCAAAGTCTTCCTGCTGGAAGTCCAAATCGTCAGTTCTGATGAGCCCTCTCCTTCTCCAAGAATCAAAACCACTATCATCTCAGGATAACTGTGTCCAAGACAGCCTCCAATCATCACATCACCCATCAGCCCTTTTTTTCACAAACACCAGGTCCGGTGAGGTACTTTCTCTAGTCAGCTCCCTCACCAGCTGTGTCAGGAAGTTCTCTTCCACACACTTCAGCAATCTCCTAGACTGCCTACTCTCTGCTATGTTATATTTCCAGTAGACATCTGGTAAGTTGGAGTCCACCCTGAGAACAAGGGATACTGATTGTGAGACTTCTTATAGTTGCTTATAGAATGTTTTGTCCACCTCTTTCTCTTAGCTGGGTGGTCTATAACAGGCTCCCATGAGCATATCTGCTATATTGGCCTTACCCCTAATTCTTACCCACAAATACTCAGTCCTATTGTCATCATTATTAAGCTCTAGACCATCAAAACCCTCTCTAACAACCAATAATACTCCACTGCCCCTCCTTCCTTCCCAATCCGTTCTGAAGAGTTTACAGCCATCCATTGCAGCGCTTCAGTTGTGCAAGTCATCCACCATGATTCTGTAATGGCAACTTTGTCAGATTTCCTGCAGCACAATGGCTTCCAGCACCTTCTGTTTGTTGTCTGTGCTGCATGCATTGGTGTAGATGTCTTTCAGCAGAATACAGGAATAAATTTTGAATTTATGCATTAAACTTTGTATTATTTCAACAGGCTTTCTCTCAAGCCCTATTCTCTGTTGTCTACTGCAGATGCCAATAAATGCAAAGTTTATATCCACTTATTTTCTCCACATGTCAACAATATCTCCTTTCTGAAAAATGCAAGTGACTCACTTATCCAAAGCCAACAAAGAAAACACTTAGTCCCTCCTGAGCCAACAAAGGAGACAAACAAGGAATTCCAGTTGATCTGCTTCCCAAAGGAGGAGAATGGATGAGGATCTATGAAGACTAATCTGCTCCACCAAAGATGGTTCAGCTAAAACAAACAGAAGGTCTTTGACAACAATAACTTGGCAAAAGACACTAGAAACCTGATACACCTTGGTGGATAGCAAGATGTGTTGGTTTCTCACAGCCTGGTTTTTGGTAGTGGGGGGGCCACAGCGGTGGCTTCTGTGAGAAGCTGCTGGAAGCTTCCACCATGTCCTGCAGAGCCAGTTCCTGATGGCTTTGAAGATGGAAGTGTCACTGGCCAGGCCTGGGCCAATTAGAAATTATGGTAACACCTCTGTGATCACATATTTAAGAAAATCAAAACAAAGTGGGGCACATGTTTTTCTTATAGCCAGAGAAGAGGAGGAGGTGAGAACATGTGAGGGAAACAACATGGAGACACCAAGGTCAGTGCAGAAGGAGGGGCAGGAGGTGCTCCAGGTGCCAGAGCTGAGATTCCTCTGCAGGCTGTGGTGAGACCATGGTGAAGCAGCTGAGCCCCTGCAGCCCATGGGATCCACGGGGGATGCACAGATCCACCCACAGCCCATGGGATCCACGGGGGATGCAGAGATCCACCCACAGCCCATGGGATCCACGGGGGATGCAGAGATCCACCCACAGCCCGTGGGGATCCACGGGGGATGCAGAGATCCACCCACAGCCCATGGGATCCACGGGGGATGCAGATCCACCCACAGCCCATGGGATCCACGGGGGATGCAGAGATCCACCCACAGCCCATGGGATCCACGGGGGATGCAGAGATCCACTCACAGCCCGTGGGATCCACAGAAGATTAAACTTAAAAAATTCATCAGCTTCAGTGAGACTTGTTTACACAGCTTCAGTGGGAATATATGCTGAAGAAACTCTGACAGGGAAATAGCCCCAAATATAAGTAACTAAAATCAAAATGAGACCAAGAGGAATACCCTCTGTATTGAACTGTTCTGGGTATAAGCAGAAAAACATAGTGCAGTTGTCAAATAAATCTCAGCCCTCCCTAATTTCTATGATTGCAAACTTTTTCTTTTCATTGGCCAATATTAGAGAAGGAAATAAAACTCCTCACACTTTTTTAGCAAAGTCTAAATCTTGCCAATGCACATTGGGCCACAATACAAAAGATACAATGTTTTACTAGGAACATTTTTTGAAGTATTTTTCTAATTTTTCTGTAATGTGGGTCAGATTTGCATGTTTCACTTCTTGCACACGGATTCACCCTCCTCTGCACTGGTGCTGGTTCCATTGCTGAAAATCCCCCAGTTGCCATCACACAAAGTGGTGGATAATGATATGGTTTAAAGGCTAAAGTACATCTTATTTTTTTAACAGACACGAGGACAGACCTCTCCCTTTTATGCCACCTACTGCAAGTACTATAAATTAAAATGCTCAGCAAAGATTTGAAAGGTTCATGAGCTTTAAGATTACGAAGGGGTTCCAACTATCTGAGTGAGACACCACAGTAGTAGAAACCACAGAGAGAGAAATCAGCGTAGTGTACAACATATCTGAACTTTTCTATGTCTCTTCACTAGTTTCTGGGTATTGACTTACATTCAAATATCTTTCTTTGTTTTTATTGCTTTGGGCAGCTCCTTCTTCCTGAATTATGTCTGGTTTAGACCTTTGTCTCTCTTTAAGATTTGTTAACCTGCAATTCAGAGTTTACTTTTTGTTAAAAGGAAATAACTCACAGTGCCTAATTAGTTACTGACAGAAATTTGAGCCAGGATTTGGGAAGACAGATGCTTTTTTTCCTGCTTCCTAACATCAGTGGTCTTCTTCTGTACATCTGTAAACAGATTTGGCTTTTTAAGCCTTATCATGGGAGGATGACAATTTTTATTTGATTAATGAGTGCTCTTTTCAGGGCTTCAGAAGGAGCATCAAGGTTTACACCAATAAAGTGTTAAAGATTTTTATCTCAGGACAGAGAATTTTTACAAACAGTTCTTCAGATCTGACCTGCAATAGTTCATTTAGAGATTGCCAACTTCTTTTTATGTGGTTTTGGCAGAGTTACCAAATAGGTGTCCAAAGTAGAATGGATCCTCAGACCTACACACTAGTACAGGACAAGATGGAGTCCAACATTAGTAGCAGTTTTGAGCTCAGAGCTCAACCACTGTTCATGTATCTGAACACCATTTTGTAGTAAACCTTTCTTCTTCAATGAGAAAATTAAGGGATTCAGTCTAAAAGGGGGGGGGAATGGGTGGGGTGGTCAGTAGTTTGTTCTTCACATAGTTCTATCACTAGCTGTATAAATATCTCAAACACTGAGGTCCTAATACTGAAACACTGAGGACTGAATGATGTTTTCTGACATGTGGTGGGTTCTTTCATGTATTAGGCTAGTGTGATGATGCTGTGCAGGATTTCTACATGTTCCCTCTGCAGTATACCCAGAAACATATGGATCTCAATGTCTTGTATATTAAAAAGACCACATAACCCCAGAGGTTCATGTGGTCCAACCATCAGAGGAACACCAACAACCAAGCAGTAGTGTTCATTTCTGATGCATATAAATTAAAGGTTCTGATTATATTTCTCCATTTAGAATTCAGAATTAGCACAGCACTGAGAGAAACAGTTTTTTCTACCTGTCTAAAAAGGTAGAGATAGGGATCTATCTCCTTTGCATTAGACTTCAACATGTAGATATATATCCCAAAACTAAAAATCTAAGCCCTCTGCATTCAGTGGAGAGAAAAGGGTGAGGTTTATCTCATCCAAATATAGACATTTAAAAGAGATTGAATAAGTGATCTCTTCAGAGTATTTATTTGTATCCATAAGAGTGCTGTAAAAATTTAGCTTAAACAGTATACTTACTTTCGTCATCTAAGCTATGTGAAATAAATTCTCCCCAGCCTTCTGCAGTTGAGCACAGGGATAGCCCAGAAATCTTTAAATGAACTGTCTTGGATGAAACTTTTCTGCTTAAGACAACCTGAAAAACTGCCTTATATTTTACAGATCTGTCTACTTCTCATGCTTGTGGCCTTTGAACAAACTCATTTAGTGTTTGTTAGGGTATTTCCATAGCACACTGCAATCTGCAGAGCAGAGAAGTCTCTTTTATTACCCATTTCAACTGTTGAAGATGCTTTCTCCACACAGGTCAAAGGGGTTTTGAATTGATGGAGACTCACAATCTTGAATGTCAGGTAATTTCCAAATGCTCTAGTTCACTCTGCTACCATAAAATAATATATTTAGACATGGGAATTAGAATAATTAGAGGGCAACTTAAATGTCTGCATAGGTAGGTTTTCATTTTCCTGCCTTGATGCATTATTTCAGAATCCTATAGGCATTGACTCAAGATTCCAGTCTCATATACTCATGTTTTACATATATTCCTATACTCATGTTTTTTACAAGGCAAAATTCAAAATATTTTTACAGATCACTAAAAATATCTTTCCCTATGAAGTACACACAGGAAGTATATAGTAAGTCTCACCTGCTGGAGGAGGAGAAAGAAAACTTAGACTGGAAGGGAAGTTTTGTAGAGGATGCCATCCCAAAGAATTGTGCATTTAGAAACACTGGACTTGTGTAATTGTCTTGTGATGAAGGCCCAGGAATGATGAATGTAATTAAGAAGCTCTTTACAAATCCTGTGGCTTTTAAGAGAGAGATTAGTTTTTACACTTGCACTTCAACAGTATCTCCAGACTGGGTGGACTTTGTGGAAAGGCATAAAATACTGGTTCAGCTTAGTCAGCATTACTGCTTTTTGCTTTACTGTATTTGTTGGTTACAACAATTACACAACACAAGTTTGAATATCACAGAGAGGGTAGTGTGCATGGGTGCAAGTGTGCACATATGGAGGAACCCACAGACACTGGATAAGAGCATCTAAAAACAAAGGGTGATGCTCTGATCTCTTTCAATCTCAGACATGGCAATGTAAAATGAAGAGGAGCTCCAAATCCCTTGAGAGAGGTACATAGGGAGTGAGAAGTACTCTAATCCACTAGGCTTGAATGCAATCCACATCTTTCTGAAGGTTGCAGTTTGAGTTTTATTCTGTTTTCTCTTGTGTAATTCTGCAGTTTGTTTGTAGCCCAATACCTTATCCACTTGGGCTTCCAGTTGCAAGCTTTTTAAGCATCTACATATGTATATATATATGTGTGTGTGTGTGTGTAAATGAGAATGTGCATAGTGTGGAAGCAGAACCAATGTGTTTTTGTGTGTCTGTCTATAAGAGGCATAAAAGGTACAGCTGGGCAAGCTAGCACAAGCAGACCGGTGGGATGGAGCAGTATTTTGAAGGGGGAAGGTATCCATTCAGGCATCTCTGCTTCAGCCGAGTGAGTGTGCTGAGCTACCTGCTGTGGCTGGGGCAGCTTCAGCTCACCTCACTTCAATGTCTGCTTCTAAGGAGGTAGATGATGCGTTGTGGCTCAGTGGGTCTGCTGCGTTATCATCTGAGGCACTCCTGGGGTTCTTTTCTTTAAAAGAATACTGGTAATTATAGAAAATAATTTATCCATACAGACACGGCACCTGTAAATAAATTTTTCAAGTGGCAGTGTTCCATACACATAGGAAACCACAGGACCACAGGAATCCTGGGTCCAGCATCCAGATGTAGCTCTTTCAGAGCCAAAAGCTATTTCATTTTCTAAAGCGTGTTTTCCCAGTACTTGTATATCCCTGTTCTGCTGTTTCCTTCACCCACCTACCACCTTATTTTACATATCTAATACATGACATTTTAAGGTCTTTTTACTTCTTTCAACTGTCCACTTAAATACCAAAAAACAACAAACCCAGTGCTCCACTGTTTATTGGCAATATGAAAAATGTGATTCTTTTTACCTTTCCCACATAGGGACAAAAAGAAAGCCTCCGAAGGTAGGGAAGAAGAGGAAAAGGAATAAAATCCATCTACCCAAAATGCTTGTGATTCAGAGAGTCATCAGAGAGTGATGAAAAGCAACTGGATGGTCACAGCTGGAGAGTGGTGGTCACTGGCTCAGAGTCTCAACGAATACCAGTGACAAGTGGCGTCCCTCAGGGGCCATATCTGGACCAGTGTTATTTAATATCTTCATTAATGATATAGATGAAGGAATCGAGTGCACCTTCAGCAAGTTTGACAATGACACCAAGCTGAATAGTGCACTTGCCATGCCCTGGCTAAGTGAGGTGAGCACCTGAGGTGACACAGTTTACTTGATTCCTTCTTGCTGTTTCACAGGAAAACACTGAAAGCAGAATTCTCCTTCTTGTGTATATGATGGCAACATAAGGGATCTAACAGTATAAAAATTATGCCTTGAACATGATTAGCAAATTCCTACCAGCCTCATATGGCACTGAAACTGACCATGTGTTGCAGTAAGAAAACTTGCAGACAAGAGACAAGGCTTAGTACATTTTAGGTACGTGGTTTCCGTCAGGGTCACTGTCTTAAAGGGATGTCATGAGGAGAAGGCACTACAGTCTTAGGAGTGGAACAGTGGAGAATGCTAAAGCACAAAAAAAAAAAGAGTTAAAGATTCCTAAAGATCATGAAACAGGAGATAAATTTCTGTCATGAATTCCATACTGATTTGGAAATAGAAAACCATACCAAAACCAAACCCAAAACAAACTAACAAAACAAAACAAAAAACAAGCAAAAAAACCCTGAAAGGTCTATTCAAAAATGGAGACTGAGCTCCAGTCCAACCAACCTGTTGCATATCCCAACAGCTTGACATACTGACAAGATTTTTGTGCCATGCTCCCTTTGCCATTCTCCTCCACCACCCTTCAGCCATATAGCAACACCAACTTAAAAACACAAATTCTACCATAACCACAGAAAAATTGGTTGATTTTGTTCATTAAGCCTAGGAAGATGTTTTAAAACTTTCAGATATTATTATAAATTGATTTCTTATTTGTTTTTCCTTTCACAACCTTACAAACCTTTTAGATCATGTTCATTATTTAATATTCTTAGGTCTCTGAATAAGATTATGTATTAAAATGTTAACATAGATTATACTAATTAGGCTGTCCCACTGCAGACTTTTTAGATATGAGAATACTGAAGCACAGAAAGCCTCTAGCTTTCAAACAATAGAAGTTAGTAGCATCCAGGCAAGAAGCAGAAACACAGATTCCAATCTAAAGATCAGTGAAGTCAACAGGAGTCTTTCTCTTGACATTAATGGGTTTTGGATCAAACCCTGAATAACCTGTCCACAGTCACACAGCCCATCAGAGAGAGAAGGGAAACAGAAGACTGCTACCCAAATTACTTTTTCCTGTGAAACTGACTGGATGGCAGCAAGTTAAAAAAACTCCCCAGAGGTATTATCATAGGCCCTGACCTGTGCTACACATTTTCAATGACACTTTTTCATAAATGAAGAAAATGGTTCACTGCTCTGATTTTCTGAGGTTATTTTCCTTTCCAAAACAGGTACATCTCTTAGAAATTTCAGAAAATTCTAGTCTGAAATGTCTGCTTTAAACAGAGTAATTTCTGAGTACTGTGAACGATAGCAGGCTTTTTGCTGCTCTCCTGTATTTGTCTAGTAAAAAGTGGGGGCTGAGACGAATTTTGGCCCATGACTGAACATCCCCTTGAGTTCTGGCCCAAAGTCATAGCTCTCCAAACAGCACTTGCAAACAATGTATTCTTTTAGTACTAAAGGCTCATATACATTAGAAGGTCAAATTTTTATACCAGTAAAAGAAATCTAAACTATGTGTAAGTGTCTGTATGCAAGTAGATATGTGTTTATATGAATGTACAAACAAGTATATCTTCAAAAATAGAAGTTAAAGTCATTTCACCATTCAAGATGGAATAAAAAATATTCTTTTAAATACTGAAAGAAGATTTAATTTAAGTGCAGGGCTCTGCACCGACTAGTAACATCCTAATTTCATACTTCATCATTTAACACAATGCAACCAGCCAGACTTTGATGTAGCACAGCAATATAAAGATTCAAATGCCTGGCAACCCTATTGTAAGACTCAGCCTCTTATTCTGTCTTTGGAATGAATGTTATCCCTCACAAACTAGACAAAAATTTAGACAAGATATTTGAGATCAGAATTTCTGTGTTTTCTTTCTCTCTCATCTCCCTTCTTCTATTTTTTCCTTCTTTTTTTTTTTTTTAATAAGAGCAACCTAAAAGGTCTGGACTCTGACCTTAATAGAAAATAGGAATAGTGACATAAAGGCATTTTTACTTATTAGATCTTCTCTTGTGTTTGTTTCTTCACCTGATGTCTTTCTTTGTGTAATGCCTGCCTAGCAATACTGGCAAATTGTTTCTGAAGAGCTACAGAGAAGAAAATGCTTTGATCCGATAGAAACACATCAGTGTAATAGCAGTAGATACCTTTTATTTCCCAGTCTTTCAATGCCCCCCTTCAATTCACAAAACACACACTCAGTGATTAAAAATTCCTGTCATTTTTGTTTTAGAAACTGGGAACCTACAACTTTAAAGTGTGGCAAAGTAAATCTTCTGCTGGAGTGATCAAGGAATTATGCTATTGTCCTGTCTTTATGTTTTCCACAATGCATAAAGCATCACTGTCCTTAATTGTTCTTTCATCTCACCCATTGACTTGAAATCAGCATTGCTCTCCAGGAGTAGTATTAGCTTGAGAACTGGCAAAGAAAAGCAAAGAGGCTTAGCATACCTCAGCACTGCAGATTAAGTGCCTCTTCAAAGATGTCACCCCAGATGTGGCAGGCTACATTCCTACTTTCCCCTGGCAACAGCTGTGGAGCCACATCAGTGCTACTGCCTTATGTTCCTGAACATTATGAGAAGGAATAAAAGCTGCCTTTTTAATAGCTTGAGTTTGTGTTGGAGGCATAATTTTCTGTTTACTTTTCAAAAGGGCAAGCGTTCTTGTGTTTTCACTACTGACAGATAAAGATGAGCTGACATCCCACAAGCAATGCTTCCTTTTTGGGCTATCCCATAGTGTACCTGCTATTGGTTTGGTTCATTTCTCTCAGGGACTGCAATATCTCTTTCAGTAAGCTGTGATTACAAGCAACTGCTTGCAAATTCTTTAATGTCTTTGGTAGATTCCACTTCCAATTAAGAATTGCTGGTGGCGTGAGTTACTGCGAAGTGGGCTGAAGACAGCCAGGCTGCAGGTACAGCAGCAGCAGCAGCAAAAGGAGTTTCAGCAGTGGGCTCCATCTGGAGTGGGATTGTTCACACAGGGGCAGAGAATGAAAACTGCACAGCTGCATTATGCAAGGCCAGCAGCATCTGCTTTTTCGCATGTGCCTCGGAAAACCCAAGCTGGACTCAAATTCTGGCCAAGAGGTAAAAGTTTCTGTAGCCTTCCGAGGCTACCTCTCTTCCACTATTAAGCTGTTACAACTCTGAAGAATAAATGCTGCTAGTGAAAAACAGCTCGACGTACCAAGCACTCACTCTACCTTACTGCTTTAGACTGGCTGTAACTTGACTGTACTCTATAAACAGCTAGTATGTTGGATTCCAGGCATGCCTAGCTTTTCCAGGGTTTGGGGGGTTTGGAGGGCTTTTTTTCCTTTTTTTATTTTTCTTTTTTGAAAGGGAATACTTCATGCATTGCAATTTTTTTTTTTATGTCTATGTGAGCCTTTCATTTCAAAACCTCTCACATACACAATTCAAATTCTATTGTAAAATGTAACACTTTCCTCTGAAATCTTTCCTTACCAACACATGTATTGACCCATCGGATCTTGATTCTCTTGCCCTGATGTGTATGGTCCCTTTTCTCTGTCAGTTTCCTGAAGCTTTTTTCCTTCATATCAGCCCTGAAATTTTACCTTTTCTGCTAAGCTGCTTCCTTTAATGTACATAAGCACTAGATAGTCTCATTGATCTGAGGGATTCTACATCGCTAATGTCTAGATGAATCTTTGTCTGACCTGTTTCAGACTATAGACTGCATATTTTTTTGTAACAATCACCACAACTCTGTAATTTAACACACTGTTAGTGCATACAGAGCTGGTAGAAATATATCCAGAGCACAAGTAATCCAAGATTACTTCATGCAGCTAATTGATTGACTTGGAACCTAGCTTACAAATTTATCACATTTAACACTCACTTGTGAATACATGTCAGTCATTGTCAGAGAGGAAAATGAATTACAGAAACCTCTAGTGTAATCCTCTTGGAAATTCGTGTTTCCACGCCTACATAGTACAAGAGACTAACCTTCCTGCAGGTTACACACAGTGTATCTAGGAATAACCTCAGAGAAGAAGATATACGTAGATCTATGTCCTCTACACTATAGTATAGTAACACAGTTTTAAAAGTGTGACCTATTAATAATTCTCAGAACATGGTTTTTATAAGTAGCAGCTGGATGTTGCTGAATGGATCCAGTTTATCTCTGTATGGTTAATAATTTATTATTATATGTGTATATTACATAACTATTTTAAGGTTCACCTTGATCATAGAGGTATGAAAAAAATGTCTTATTAGGATGTCTCTGTTACCCAGAATTGATTTGTACTGTGGCTAATGAACAAAATGCAATTTTGTTTACAGTCTGTGTCCTCTACATGTAGGTCATTCCTATGAATATCCTGGCTATTAAATGACATTAATTCTACTTACCTATTTAAGATATAGGATAAACTAAAGGTAATTTTGTATAAGAGTAATAGTTTAGGACAGCCAACTGGAGTTTATTCCCCACAGAGTATTGTCTGCTTCCTCTGCTGTAGGGAAGTAGCTCTGAAAGCAGCAGTTTCTCTGTGCCTTTCACACAATCCACACATATCCAAGTCTCTTGTTAGAGATCAGAATATGAATGCTTGCAAAAGGGGCAGAACCTTATCTAGTTGCTACGTGAAATAGAATAAAAAGACATGAGTGAAATGCAGTTTTCTTCCCAGATGCATCTCTCTATTAAATAATGCAGGAAGGATTACTATGAGTATGCTGTTATTAGATGGCCCATGATGTCCACAGAAGAAAAACGCGTGAAGCCTCAAGTGTTTTTCATTTGTAAAAAAACAACTTTTTTTTATGAGGTATGAATCAGCTCTTGATGGAAAACTCTTGATTACTCTTAATTTAAACTTTTTTGTAGATATTCTTTTTCTGCTTACAAAATAATGGCAAAATTGTTTTGTGATCATCCTAATATATCTGTCCCCACTGTAGTATCGGAAGAACATAAATGGAACATAAATTCTTTCCCAGGAAAGAACCATCCCCATCCATAACAACAAAAGCCTTCGTGGCCCCATATCACTTTTTCATCTTTGCATGTAAAGGCTTTCTGTGCCCAAACTGCCTCCAGTGCAACTAGACAGGAAAGGCACAGAGCAAGCCTCTCATAAGCAACATGTGAAAGAGATACTGGAGACTTAGTCTACTAGGCAGAGTCATACACACTCCTGGTGAAGATATTAAGAAAGTGCACACTGAATAAAACTGTACAAAAGCTCTCCAGAACAGGAGAAAAACAGAAAAGTACTTTTCCTCACCACTCAGATACTGGGCTGAATTTACACCAGAGAAAAGTGTATCACAAACAGAGCAGACAACAAGGAAGAAACAACATCCAGTAGAAAGGATATTACAAACAGACATTAAAACACTGCTCGGGAAATCAAAGAAAGCAGGATAGAAAGCTTTAATTCTGAAAATAAATCAGGCCAAGAAACTAGGATCAAACAACATATTAAATTAAGAAGAAAGCCTCTAGTACCATAAGCATACAAAGAAGTTCTTTCAAGGTTGAGGGAAAAAATGTGTCCACCTTCTGCCTTTATTAAGTGTATGCTTGGTGTTTTAACCAAAGTGCAGCAGTTTCTTCCCACATCACACCTCTCCACACATCATCTTCTAAAAGGTGTCATACTAAAAATATGTAAACACAAAAATTCAGTCATGGGGAAGGCTGTGTGGTAAAATTACTGCTTTATAAAATTCCTAGGAAAATGGGATAGAGTTCTAGCCAGAAAATTAAGCAAACTGAAAGCTTTTATCCGTATAAAGCTACTACGTGCTTCCTTACCTGATTCTGACACAAACCACAATAGTTGCTAATAATTTTCCATAGCAATTCCTATCTCTGAGATAAAAGACAGAGAAGCCATGTGTTTTCTTCGGACTGGCTGGCCAGAGTCAATCAGCCAGCATACATTTATTTGCCCTTGTTGTCCTCAGATAATTCAAATCACATCTATGATCTCTTACAGAACGAGGGAAAAGGAATGAGAGAGTGGGACGGGGGTGGAAAGGTATACAGTCAAGAATCGAGAGAGAGAGACAAGGGAAACTTAGAAAGAGAAGTAGTGGAAGAAAAAAAGAATGTTCAAGATAATAAAAGAGGAGGATGTTGCTCTAAAAGTCCAAACGACCTGATTTTACATGGCTAGGCTAAGTGGATTTCTTGAGCTATTTTAATTTCTTTTTTCTGTTTTTTATTCTCTTCTGAATAAGATATGGGAGGCCTACTACAATGAGGAGTCTCTTCACATCATTCTGGGAGGAGAGTGATTGCCAAATACATAAATCTGAGAAAATAAAAATGAGAAAATGAAATCATGTTGAAGTACAGAGAGTAGGAGGAGGAAGGAGGAAACAAAGGTGATATCATAACAAAGAGATCAGAGAAAAAATAACGATAGGAATCCATATGGATGTTCAGGATTTACTGGACCAAAGTATGGTAAGTGAGCCATAAAGGGCTTTTGTAGTGAGTCTGAGAGTTCCAGACCACCTCAGATCTCCAGCACTGGTGCAGACAAACTTTGATGCACATGTGTGGTGGGTCAGAGACAGCTGGGAGAGTTTAAACTCATGGAACATGAGCCAAACAAATGATCTGTGCATTCACACTGGTCAGAGAATTGCAGGCATCCAGGGGCTCCCATGGAATTATGGTTCTCACCAAATTATATGGTGAGGACCATTATATGGAGAGACAAGATCCTTCTTTCCATTTTCTTGTGAAATAGTCTCCAAATGGTGTTCTAAGGAAGCCTGAAGAAACCTTAAGGAGTACAGCTGGTATAGGGAATAGAAGGGTGAAGAATGAGTGAAGAAACTTCACCTGCTGGAAATCAGTATCTCCTCACAGTCAGTGATGGCAATTACTGTGATCAGAAGAGGTGATGGTGGAGTAGAAAGAGCAGCAATAATGCCTGTATTATCTAAATACCTAAAAGTAAGGCACTGACACGCATCTAAAGGATCGGAGAAAAGAGAGAGCAGAAAGAGGAATTAAAAAGGAGAATGCTGGACTATCACAGTATTTCCCAGTTGTATCAAATTCCACCTGGTTATAAGACCTATTCCTTGTCAAATTCAACGTTATTGATTTTTTGCAAATAAATCACTGCCTGGGTCCAATTTTACAA
Organism: Acridotheres tristis; assembly: GCA_037013685.1. Classification (NCBI taxonomy): domain Eukaryota; kingdom Metazoa; phylum Chordata; class Aves; order Passeriformes; family Sturnidae; genus Acridotheres; species Acridotheres tristis. Next base: position 57,837,066 of record CM072886.1, on the reverse strand, counting down.
ACAACCATGCCAAGTGTAATGCAATTGATGAATTCTCAGAAGGTGCAAAACCAAAGTAGATGGCTCTACCACAGCCCTGTTCTACACTTTAAAGGCCAGTAGGGTGAGGATGGATAAGGTCAAACTATGCTGCCATTTCCAGTAATCTGGAAATACAGTCTGGCTCAAAGTTAAAGAGCTGTAATTTGCAGTGGTGTACAGTCAAGGGGAAAAAAACAGGGAAAGAAGAGAGGAAATGTTCTGTGAACCAGTTATGCCTTTTACTCACCAGTTATCCCATTTCTTGTCTGGCACAGTTAACGGTTTGGTCTGGTGAGAAATTAGTTTTTACATTGCCCTTTTAAAGATGTGGTGTGAAAGCACTTTATGAGCCATGTGTATTAGTGTTCATATTTGTGTGGGTCTGTTGAGTTTTAATCAATCAGCCTTGTTTCAGAAGACTTTAGTTTTGCTCTCATTAAGTATGTGTGAGTTTTGTGTGTGTGCAGGCGCATATATTTATCCCTGTCAGCACTCAGAAAATTACATGCCCCTAGTTAACATATTGTACAGTACTACAAATTCTCATGAATATCAATTATCACAAAGCATAAGTTCATCAAATGGAATGGAACGGAAACTTTTCTCATTTTTAAACAAGTTGCCTCTGTTAAACACATAGATATTTACCATGTTTTTGTATTATGCTTTAAAGTATAACTGTTCCACTTACCAATTCTCCTGTATTTCCAGAGACAGTCCCTGATAAGACCACTGTTTAGAATTTCAGACATTAAAATGTCTCTGAAACATACTTAGAGCTGAAAAACTCTAATATTTTTACATTGTTCTGACACAGTGACTTTGCTCCAGTGGATGACAGCAGTCAATGTGAAGGTTTTAGGTAAATATGTAATCCCAGCAAAAATATGAAGGTCAATGAAGCACACGCTAAGTAAGATTTCAAGTTTTTATCCTGATCAAATTGAAATTGCCCCTCTGTCATGTCCTAATCCACTAAAACTTATATAATTTGTTTCAATAAAAAGTACAAAACCTCCAGCAACTCTTCTGTCCTTTTCTTTCTTATATACCCCTTGTAACCTTTAGTCCTTTCATTCTTACTTTGGGCTACAAGGGTATAAAACCTGTAATTAACAACTTCTTTATTGCCTCTGCAATAGTAATTGCCATGTATAGCCTTGAGGTACTAAGAATAAAAAATAATTTTCCTCCCCCTGCCCCTCGTATTTAACTAGCTCACCACAGTTATTATTAGGATCTTGCCAAAACTTCACCTTTCGCAAGAACCTTGTGATAAAAGTGCAATCCCCACACAGTGACCTCTGCATGCAGCAATCAATACTTATGCTGTAATATTTCCCCTTCTTGCTGTTTCAGAGCAGCCTTTAAAAAAAAAACAGGCTGGGAAGAGATTAGATTATCAATTATCATGAAACTGTCTGCAACTTCAAAGGGCTGCAGAGCAAGGGAAACCATAGTTTATCAGGACTGTAAGCGTCCTGCAATTATCTCTCATGTCACCCAGATGTAGAGCAGTAGTTGGGGGAATAACTCGGGTCTGTGGTGAGAGACTGGGTTGGTGGAAAAATATAAAAGCAGCATTTTCTTTGGAACATGAATCATTGGTTTTGGGTCAGATATTGACAATAAGTAGGATCTTGAATGTGTTAACTACGAGCAGCTCGATCCAATATACTCATGTATCTATGCAGCGTGAGCATTTTATCGATAAGCAGACATGGGACACTTTCTTTTTCCCTGAAACTCCAATTTTTACGTAGGTCAACAGATTGTTAATAGTGTGTCAAAGAATGATGCATTGATAGTCAGTAAAACTGCAAGATGTTTGTTCTCAGTCATTCCCACAAGTATTAAGCCAATGGGTTTGCACAGGAAAACAGCTTCACAAGTCAAGTAAAACACAGAAGGTTGGAAGCAAAGCTCCAGCTACTGACATCACTTCCTGATGCAATATGGCATTTTTGTTTGTTCTTGTTTTCCAGTGGGATTCATGAGGCTCTACTTTGACCTGTGATATCTTAAGCCCAGGAACAATGGAAAATTAATGTAATGTTTATTAATACACAGAAAAAGCCTCTGGCTATGCAGAGCACCAAATCAAAACATTTAAAGTAGCATGTAGTCACAAGTCTGGTTAATGTGCAACTTTCTGTGTCAGGATATGATATACTGAATGAAAATAAGTTCATAAAGGAATTTTAGTTATGTTCCAACTGGCTACCCTTTTATTCCTCCCAATGCTTAAGCCAAATATTTATCCTTGACCATGACCCCACAAGGACAAAGAACGTATGATTAACAAAGCTGGACAATGTTATTAGGCATAAACAGGACTGGTCCTTTAAATATGTGTAACAAAGATGAGGAAGTGCAATACTAATGTGTTTAACTTACACAACATGCAAGGATCTCACAGCACTCCAGAGCAAAGGAGATAATAACATTAAGTGTATGTATAATGGTCCCTATTGTGCCACAGACATATGGTAACAGGTCCTACCTCCAAAAATGTGTACAGATGAAGTAAAACAGAAGAGAAACCCAACTGGTTTGACATGGTAGAACAGAGCTCTTAATGTTAGGAGCATTAATGTTCTTGCTTCCCTTTTGTTTCTTCCCAGTTGTTTCTCAATGATACAGCAATGATACAGGTTATTTGTTGTTATTGACATTTCTTCAGGATTACTTATCACCCAAGAGACTGGATAATTCCTAAGCTTAAACCAAACATCAGTCTATGATTTCCTCATGCCTTTAGAAAAGAAAACCATAATGGTAGGAAGACCTAAACTTTGGCAGAGCCAGGAAGATTAAGACATTATAAACTGTGTGCTGAGTGGAATATCTGGACCCTTTGACCTTTTTATTTCCTGTTAAGAAGCAGGCCATGTACCAAAGATAGTGACATTTTACGTTTTAAACAAAAGTTCTCAGGAGCACTTCTGACAAAGAACTAGGATTTAGTTCCTCTCACAAGAAACTAGGATGGAAAAGTAAAACCATTCATAATGTATGTGTTATTTCTATCTCCAGGTGGCTGTTAACCAGGCAATGACAGTTCCTGATGACCCACTGAGGACCTGCTGGCCATAAAGCAAAATATTTCAAATAAATAGTAAATACAGCAACTGTGCCCCACTGCTTCCTAGGGTACATGGTATCTATCCCATTAAAGGTCTCTGATGGCCTGTTGAAATACCTAGAGTTCAAAGGGTTGAAAAATAGGAGAAAAAATGGGAATCAAATTAATTTTTTTTGTGGACAGTTTCATGGCTCATCTTTCCACAGCTGTCATCTTACCACCTGCTGGTTTTTAACCTACTTCTCTTCAAATAAAGTGGTTGTAGCTGAAACCTAATCCACTGATTCCTCATACAATTATAGGGATAAGACTAAACCTTGTATATGCTGAGAGTCTACTCTCCTGAGTTGGTCTACATTTGGTCTTGTCTAAAAATATCTGTGGCAAGGAAGCATACCCCAGCTTTGACCACTGCATGGTAAGGACCTTGAAAGATTGCAGGATAATATTTGCTGTGAGTTATTGTGAATAGGATTGGACTTCTTGTGTTGCTCATTTTTCTTTAGACCTCATGTGTTCATGTGCAAAGTAGGGTGCTCCTATGGAAAGAAGCTTTTCGTCCTGTTTGGAAATGTGTTTTGCCCCCATCTGACTCTGATACAACCTGAAACTGATTTCCTTTGCTGATAGCTGAAAAGGAAAACACTTTGAAATGTACACTGCATTTAGAGTCAATATGTAGAGAACTATTTTTCCTTAGTCAGAAATAACTTGAACTTATTTACATGTATGCTACTTTTTATACTATAAAAAAAAAAAGCATAAGAAATACTAACATTTTAAAGGTGGGCTTCCTACAATTTTATATGATATTGTATCTTCAATGATGTCACAGTGCCAGAAAAAACAGTTTCCTGGGGGGGAAAATAGTGCAGTAAATCTGTTTAACCCACTTAGGAATTAACTTGACCATCTTATTGTCAGAGTTAACTCTGAAGATTGTAAATGCTCTTTTGCCAGTGTTAACAGCAGATACACAACTATTTCATTGGTATTTCAGATGACAAAGGTGGAAGATCTCTCTTTGTAAAATATGGTATAGCATACCTGTTGTAGAAATGCAGGTTGACCTTAACTGGGTCAAGCTTCCTTTTTCTGCAAGTTTTGCAGAAGGAAGATCCTTTCTAGAGGAAACACACTTACATTCTTTAATAAAATTAAATTTTATTTCACACCTTCAGCGTTTCAGAGAGTCTGTGAAATGAGCGCTTTCCTTTGTCATTTAAAATTGACCATTTTCATGTGCTTCTCTCTAATTTTTTCCCTCAGAGGCAGTTAAAGAGGGTGGAAAGGACACTCTGTAATCTCTGGGCAAGTCTTGCTTGTGTCCTGAGCTAGACAGCCTCCACAACTGCCTAATTAATCTTTAAATTAATATCAAGACTGCACACTGGGGAAAATCTTGCAATCAATGCCATGTACCTGTGTCTAAGTGTGAAACAATCTCAGAGAAATAAACTGTACTCTTCTGGGGTGAAACTTATCAGAAGCTGCACTTCCACTTCTAGGGCACATCTGAGTTATTCTGAAAGAAACGTCCCCACAATGCACATGGCATGGGTTCCTCCATTTACCCTCTCTGTACTGCACTACTTGCCAACACAGAAATTGTCATCTTCTTTCCCAGCTTCCTAACACGCTAGGTACAGGAGCAAGGACCAATCTGAGCAGTGCTGCACTGTTTGTGCTGCATGTGCTTATCTAAACATAGGGACAATTAAATATAACATTTGATATAAACAACATCCCTGTGGAACAAGGACACCTTGATAACCAAACTCTTATTTATGTAACTGGAGGGTTATATAAATCAGCAGGCTTTGGGGGTAAAAGCCATTTGTTTGTCAAACCTCTGTCTAGTGTCTGGCTCAGGGGGGCCCTGATCCATGACCTAACCTCTAGGCACAACTAAAACACAATAAAAAGAACTTGCCTGGCCACTGGGCAAATAGAAAAGAAAGATAGCTCTGGCCCTGCAGAGCATACTTCTCCTGGTAATAAGGGGACTGGTCTTTCATATGCAAACAGAAAACTTAGATTTGTTTAGATATCAGGAAACAAATAGGGTATCTACATCAACACATTTCCCCTCATTAAACTATTGCATGATCTGAACTCTTGGAAATGAAATTATAATTTAGCAAGAAATTTTCTGAATTCGAAAAACCAAGACAAAAACAAGAAAATGCATTTGATATGGTCAACAAACAGTACAGCATAAGTTTTAAAATATAAAGGAGCAGGTAGAAGCAGTAGAAGAAGCTAGTAGAAGCAGCCACCATTTCATTAAAGTTCATCAGGGTTTACACCTGATGAAGGACATATTTTTAAAGTACCTGCCTTGGCTGCAACATGCAGCCATCCCAATGGGCTTGTGCAAATGCAGGGTTTGTGTATTCAGCACAAATATTATTGTGCTCTTTGCAAGCTGTAATCCTATATTCGAATGTATAGCACTCTTGCTGCCCCAGATATTTGATCATTCAAACTAAGAAATCCTTAATTTTTTTGGATTTCCTGGCTGAGCTGACTCAAGCTTCTTCTGAACCTCTAAGGTAGTCAACAAAAAATTCAGCATTAAGTTGGTGTTAGGTTTCTCATCTGCCTGTGCAGTCAATGGATAGGCTGCTAATATGAGTCATGCCACTTGTCAACTGAAGAAAGAAAACAGAGATTAAATTTAAAAGCATCTAAATAAACAGACAAACAAAAAGGCACTGGTGGCTCCAGAGCAGTACCTGCAGAAGTGAACCCTGCCCATATCTAACACTGTTTTAGGAGTTTTGTCCGTGGCATTGTCTCAGAACTCCTCAGGGAGGCAGGGACATGCCTGTGTCCTGGCTTCCAGCCATAGACCTAAGCATGAACAGCCCAGCAATGGGATATGGAAAGGATCTAGCCCAACTTCTGCTGGTTTGAGTGAGAGTTCAGCAATCAGCTATTTATGGAAGTAAATGAGAATGAGATTCTCAATGAGAATTGCTGGTGACCTAAGACAAAAGGTCAATTTTTAGGTTTTCAGTATACAATGCAAATAAGTGTTCTTATTTTAACTGCTGCAAAACTTTGTTTTCTTTTTAAACATTAATTTAGTCAGAAGCACGTATGTAAACGTCACAGTGCTTTGCATACATTAGTATACAATTCTATACATTACAAAATGTAGCAACAAACATCATAATTCCTGTGGATTAAGCACAGTGAGCACCGAGCAATAAGGGAATAATGTTTATGAGCAGGAAATGCTAGCTTGTAGCAGACTGATATATTTACACCTGTTCACTCAAATGTCACATTTACATATATCTATTTTTAATTATATGTGGGCACTGTAGTACTCAGACTTGCTTGTATTGAGTGGATCCAGAGTTCTGATTGCTAGTTTTAAATATAAATGGAAGAATAAATCAAATAAATACAGTATGCATGTGTAACTGGGAAGATGAGATTATAAAATACATAATTTCCAAAAATTCAGATTTTTTTTAATGTGTATCAAAATACAGTGAGTCACAGAATATGCTAAGCTGGGAGGGAACCACAGGGTTCATCAAAGTCCAATTGTTTTGAATTTCAGACCAAGCCTTGCTTCTATACATCTGTCAGAAGAACTCCATTGACATCAGTAGGTCCAGGAGAAAATATATAAAAACTCGAACTTTTTGCCATGCTGTCCTCTGCCTTCATGAAGACTGTAATGCTGAACAGAAGTGTTGCATTTCTGCTCAGAGCTGACGTAAGGACGCATAAGAGAAAAAGAATCATGGAAACAAAAAGCAGACCCTTTAGCTACAGAAGACATTATACATGTGGTTGACTTTATCTGCTTATCAAGTGTCCTTATCAAGGATACTTGTATTTCTATGTAGATTTTGCTCATTACGTTTTGAGTTGCATGCAACAGGAGATTTTTTGTTGGGACAGGTGGGAGATGCAATGGAGATGGAAATTTTAATCTAAACCACCAAAAAACAAAGTTGAATGACAACTTCAGTGTTCCAGATATATTCTATCCTGATGTGTTAGAAGATACAATCTACCTGAATTGTCTTCCCCATTCAGCTTCCCACATGCTGCTGCTGCAAGAAAAGGCAGAATGCACTTGTGAAAGTGTATGACATTTGTTGCTAGAGTTGCAAGAGCTGCATTCAGAGTAGCAATCTGTTTTTTCTAAAAAAGCTCTGCTGCTAATCTTTATTTAAAATAATAATGATTCCTATGGATCTTTAAAAGTTGAAGCCCAACTCGTTAGTTTAAAGGAAATACTGAAGCCAGTGTAAGGGTTATTTTAATTCCAAGCCACATTGGTGTGAACATTATCAATTGATCTAGGATTTAAGTGACCTGTCTGGAATGCTTGACAAACAAATTTTTCTCATGAATTATACATATTACTGAAAACCATACTTAATGGGAGACTGGGAAGAGGGCAGGTATTTCCATCACCTAGGGGTGAAAGCCTTGCAAATTAACAACAAGACGGTTCATTGAAGCAGGTAATGGATTAGTCTGTGAAAACAAGAAATCTTTGTGGGAATGACTGTGATTATTCATATAGCTTGTTTGCTAATTATTGCTAGTATGAACATTATTTTAACTGCTTTTAAGAACCTTGGAAATGATGTGGCTTGTCACCAGTGTTGTGAAACACTGCAATATAAAAGAGTTATAAGCAGTACGCACTCATTCATGGGAAAACTTTGTATTTGATCATGGAATTAAAATATGCAGACCATATTTATTCTTACATAATGAATACGTGTCTGCCTGGCAAGATGAAAGAATAATAGATAAAAAGGATTTTTTAAAATGGGAAGTGTGATATGTCAGCACAAAGTAGTGATGTTAGAGCTGCAAAGCTACCCAGCTAACAGGAGGCAAAGCATACCATGATCTGACTAGATAAGATAGGAAAAGGCTAATCCTGCAATGCTCATTCCTGCATTCAAATTCCATGACAATGTCTAAACATACATGTGGTTAGAGAAGTCATTGTCATTTGAAGGAAAGCTATGTCTTCCTTCCTAAGAGCTACATAGCACAACATACATATATATACATATATATACATATTTTTTTTATTATTATTTTTTTTTACAAAAGCATTTTTCCATTAAAGTGATTTCCTTTCTTTCTTTTGCACCTGTTAGCATCCAAACTTCGGTGATGACTTTGGTGTGCATTTTATGAGTTTCTGCTCTTTCCAGTTTTGCCACCGTTCCTTTGAGAAGACCCATTTGTGCTCCATTTTCCATTTCATCTACTACTTTCGGGTATTTCAGGAGATTTTAAGTTTTGCAGTATAATTCATTACATCCTCTACTGCCAGTATCACTTGCCTTTTGGAAGGATACTAGATCACTAAGTTTAAAATTACTTATCACTACAGTCTTCATCTTTTAGCAGAATTTCAGTCTTGATTGTCTTTATTTCCTAGAATTAACATATCAAAGCCAGAATGACCTATCTAAAACCTTCTCTAGCTTTCTACATAATAGTTCAGACTTCACTCCTTTTCCATTTAAGTTCCATATCTTTCAGTAGCTCTCCTGCATGTGACTTTAAAGCCATGCACAGCGAGATTCGTATGACATGTTCACCTGTGAGGTAGTCCTGAAAATTATTTATAAAAATGTAATAAAAAAGGAAATAGTATCTTTCTGTCATCTTTCCCTTACTGTTACATGTTCCCAAAGCAGATTACATGAACCAGAATCTGCCTAAATTTCTAGTGTAAATCTGCTTCAATTGTGAAATCTTTTTCACTATTGGCACTTCTCTCCATACTCAACTTCATTCTTAGTCTGCAAAGCTGTGGATTGATCCTGTCCTTAAGTGATGATGTAATGCTGTTTACATTTACATGGGCAGGACTTTTATGAGTAGTCTCCTGTATGTTCTTAGGTTGGAGGAACATTTTTTCCTTCCTGAGCCTCTATGATCAGCCTGGAGGAGTAACCACAAGATGCACAGTATAGTTTTATTCCGTCTTCCTGTCCTTCCTAGGTATTTCATAAGAACGTTATATACATTTATCTCAAGTGATAGTAATAGTAAATCAATTAAGAACCATCTTGATACTAATTTTCTTGGTGTAATTTCAGGCTGAATCTCACTGTATCTGCGGCAAGGTTGTGTTAGACGCACTGGGGACTTACACAGAAGGAGAAATTACTTTCAGGTCAGTACCTATCACATACTCAAAGATCATCCGGCAGCATCATTTACCTTACCCCAATAATGGGTAATTCCACTGGTCCTTGTGGAATAAAACAGGCAGAAATTGATGTTTACCAAAACCAGCCACAGGAATCGAGTTGTGTATTTTGACTGGCTTTTAGAGATGCAGTTTAAGTAACTTTCTTTGCCAGAAGGCTAAATTATTCATATAAGATGCTTGAATTATGAAATAAGGAATGGATAATCATAGAATCACAGAATGGTTTTTTGTTTGAAATGGACTTCAAATGTCACCTGCTTCCAACCCCCCTGTCACAGCAGGAGGCATCTTCCTCTTGACCAGGTTGCTCAAACCCCCATCTAATCTGGCCTTGAACACTTCTAGGGATGGCATATCCACAACTTCTCTAGGCAATAGACTTCTCTATTTTTAGGTATATATCAGGTGTTACCTCTTATATATTAGCATTCTACCATCTCACAGATGTGTCTTTTAATAATTGGTTAGATTTTGAAAAATATCATGGCACAATTGTTGCATTCAAGAAGTTTTAATATACTCTGATCAGTGGACATTCAGACCAGGTCACATAATAATTTCACATACTGAATTTGCTTCAATGAAAGCAATGGCAAAATAATTAGTAGAAAATATTTATCTATATATATGCTTGATTTGATTTCAGTTAGTTCTCCTGAAGGTATTATTCCAAATGATAATGCTACTTGGTAGTAGATATTTCACTAGCCAAAGCAGGCTTAGTTGTCTTTTGTATAGACACTACATTTCTTTTACCTAGAATATACACCAGTGATGTTAAGCTTGTGGAGGCCTTGTAGATGAAAGAGAACATAGCATGGTTTTATAAATAAATAACAGAAATTTTATGATCAATGTGATTAGGTGAAATGCTATTAAACACACCAACAAATTTAATTTAAAATACTTTTGCTACTGATAGTCCTTTAGCTATGGATACTCATATTAATTATTGTAAACTACCTGAGTAGATGTTGTGTAGAATTGATCCAGTCAGTAATTTTACTGGTTGCCGAGTTGTAAGCTAACTTTTTCTGCTTCCAAGAATATTAGAAAACTAAGGAAAAAAACATGAGACATAACTGGACTTCCACCATCCTCCACTGAAAAAGCTTCCTAGCAGAGGTAGTTTTTAAATTTTTTTTTTTTGAGAGCTTCATATAAAAGTTCATAGGAGCTTATAAATATCTGAATTTTATCCTAATTGGCATACAGGAAACCTCAAGTTTATTTTGTCAAAGGTCTCTTTATCATTGGTTGCATAGGCTGCCAACGTTCCTGCATGCCACTAGCTTTTTAGATAATATTCAGTATTTTCATTGTAATTCTCTGGTTGTAGCCATTCATTTACAAAGCTTACTTGGTCTGGGCTAATAATCTTACATATCATGTCCTGCAGGCTGTCTGCTAGAATTTTTGCCAGAAGTTGAAAATTCCAATTAATCATCAACAAGGACGAAGCTTCCTGAAGGCTTTGAGAGCCTTACCCAAAATCTTATCTCACCATTCCCACTTTCTTTATTGCTGTGAATTATGTATATTATTCAGCTGACCATATAATGTATAAATTCAGCCTTCATAACTTATATTCATCCCTAATATCTGCTAATGCATTTTGCAGCAATCAGAACTTGCTATCTTGGCTTGTTAATCTTTTGTTTCCCAAAACATTCAACTCTTTGTTGAGTTTGCTTACATCCCTCCTGCATCTAAGTATAAATGAATCAATATTGCAGCAAAAACTACCAATGCACTGTGTTAATACCCCAATATATTGCTTGCCACCATCCACATGGCAAGTTTTTTGCTAAGTGTCTAATAAATTTGGACCCTGGCAAAACACACTGAGCAGTCACCACTCGAAGAAATGGTCTGTGGAGGCAACCAGTCTGGTTTCTGTAACTGATTAGAACAATTCTGTTCCTCTTAGACATACCAGTCTCATCAACAGAGACCCACAGCCATGCTGCTGCAAATCCAGTTCCTCTCCATCCGGTGCCATCAAGCATCATCACAAAGTGCTTGGTCCTACAGTGAGTCTCTGAAGACTGCAGGTCCTTTTCCGTGTGTGAAAACAATTCCTAGAAGCCATCAGTCAGTCTGAAGAGCCCATTGCCTGTTTTGCTGTTGGTTATTCCCTAACCATAGATCACGTTTTCTATAGAAAATCTACATCAGATTTAAAAGAGAAAAATAAAAATATTGATACATGTCTAGAGTAAACAAATAATCCAGTTACAATTAGAAATTATATCTTAAGATTTATAACTTCCTTCCCAGAAAATAATTAAAGATTTGTGAATGGGACAGGAAAAAAGTAATCTATGAACATTGAAAAGTGCCTCAATCTAAATGTTATCAAGAAGGAAAATGGAACATGCTGTGATCAAGTTGACTAGGTAGTGTGCAAAGTATTCTTTGTTAAACCCTTCTCTGTTCCGGCATAGACCAAAAATAGGGGATTTTCAACTTAACTTTTAGGGAAGTCCACTCAGGAAACCAGAACTCATAATTAACAGACACATCTGTAGGAACCTTGGCTCTGGGAGGCTTAGCAACCACACAAACCAAATACGTTTAGGCAAATCCCTTTGCAAAAGCATCTGTAATTTTTCTATGTACGTATGCAGTAAATAGAAAGATAAGTCCCAGCAGCATTCACAGTGTATAATAGGAAAGGATATAACTGCAGATATTTTCAGAGCAATCTAATGTAACTCTAACGTGCATCCATCAATGTAATTAGATCAACTTTGTGTTTTCCAGTATGAAGGCTCATATTGTATATTCTGCTCAAGTTCCTTCTTCTGTGTTCTGTTTCTTTCCCAAACTGCAATTTTCAATCCTTTTGAGTAATTTCTGGCTTCACCCTAGTTTTTCAATGGAATTTAGTAATCTCTCCAACTACTTATAGAACTTTTCTTCAGCTGCATGCTAACTCATTGAGTTTCAGGTTAGACTTGAAAGCTACAGTATCAGAGCAGGTTTGAATTTAAAAAAAAATAGTTTCTTCTTTCTTAACCTATAGTAATAACTAATGGATGCTATATGAATTATGTGATGGTCTTCTCACCACTACATGAATACAAACAAAATAGTTTTTAAAGGCAGATATAAAATGATACTCCAGATATCCCAGCTGGATGGGAAAGGGGTTTAAAACTGATACTAGTTTTGCAGGCTAGCTTCAGAACATCTGATTGAGCCACTGACTTCTTGCAATATTCAGAGTCAAAAGAGGAATGAGCAATTCTGACTATTTGGTCTCCAAAGCTCTGTTAGTTCATCTCTGCTCATAGAACTGCAGCCGTGAGGCACCTGCAGCACATGATGAGCCTCACTCAGCACTGCCACTGCTCTCTGCAGTGCCTCAACAGGAGAGGCAGCCCTGGCTTGTGGTGAGCTGCACTTCTTTGACTCCCTCACACTTTGGCAATATTCTAAGCACCTGACACCACTTCAGAGGGTATGAAAGCACAATGGTTTCAGAAGGGTCTTTTACATTTGACTAAGAAAAGGAGATTCAAGTCAGTAAGATTTATTAAGTTTTCTCCGTAGTTTCTATCACGTTGAATTGTAGGCAGGAAATAGGAGAACTGTGCTCACAAACTGGAGCAATAATTGCTTTGTTAAAGGTCGCCCAGATGGGACACAGATCTTCAGAACCATTTTAAAGTGTAGTGAGAGCTACAATTATGTTGCTTTTTTTCAAGCAAGTCTGAAGTTGCATAAAAGGCATTGGACCCTCTGGAATAAAATTTTAATTTTCTTTCAATTAAATGTGTGTTCTCTCTAAGAGTCAGAAATATTTCAGAAGTACCAGCAGCTTCACTACAGAACAGGCCACCACTTTTCCAGACTTTCAGGACAAAGACATCTTACAGCAGGATATTTTCATTACAGCCCTGATTGAGCTCCTTTTAGGGACCACACAACTATGCTCTGTTACACTTCCCTGTTTGTGCTTTAACCCACTTGACCTAAGCAGTCTGCACATCACAGTAGCACTCTCTGACACACAATCTGTAGCAATTAAAAGATTTTGTAAATAGTGTAGCAGTTCCTGATCACATTTGCTGGGGAGTCATTAATTGCTGTGGTAATTTCAGAGAAGCTGAATTTCTGCCGTATTTCCTTCTTTCTGTGCTTCTTTTGATGAAATCCCATCACCTGGTAATTGTGTCACAGACGCAGCCAAATGGACTTTTGCTTCTAAATTCGTGTAGTTTGGGCTCATGCTTAATCAGCTGAATCACAGTGCTAGTCTCTAATACTTATCCTGGTTGTCATTACCCTTATTGTCACTATCTGATCAGATTTAGGGAGCCATATGTAGTCAGAATTCCTGGTTTTGCTTCCTCACTATACGCAACATGGAGAAATTCCTCTCCTCCAGATACCTGAATACTCAACTGCAGAGAATTTGGAAATTTGGACTTAAAACTATTAGAAATCTTTGTTTTATTAACAAGATACTTTTTTTTCCCCTGTTTTTTTTCCCCTAAAGTGAACAATTATGAATTGTAATAACTGTATTCCAAGAATGTTTTATTCTGTCAAAATGGAGAGCTCTCCCCCAGGGCCACATTAGTATCTTTTTCTGTCTAGGAATGCAGCTGTTCCAGGGCAGGCTCTGAGTAATGTCTCTAATCGGCAGATATGCAGAGTGCTTAAGCTAATTATGTAATAAGGGAATCACTCCTAAAATTTTATAAACGTTAATATAGACATTTAACTTCAATTTCTTTGAAAGTTGAACAGGAAATGAGAATTCTTTTGGTACTAGTACCAAATGCTCATTTTTATACTGAGGTTTTAAAATGTCGGGTATTGCAGCTCTAATGCTGTATTCAAGCTGCAAATTACTCTCTTTGGCATTGAAATATTGCTGCAATTAAACCTGCAGTAAAGTATTAAAAGAAAAAAAAGTCTTGCATCTGACTGCCTTCACACAAAACTATGTGGATCTTCATTGATCTTGAAAGACAGCCCCTGAGATCTGAGTTTTAATTTTTCATACAGATATACTGTCTTCCATAGTTCTTGGGGAACAAATACAAGATTTCTGATTTAAGCAGTTCCACATGAAAGTTAATATTGTGAGACCTATTTGAGGCAGCTTCTTTAAGGCGGTTTGCAATCTCCACATCAGCCTTTATTCATTTATCTGGGTATATGTCTTTGTTTCTACATTTGTATAACCCAGCAAAGCATTCATTTCAATGACAGTCTTTTCTCATGTATTTGGTAAACAAGACAAATGCATTTTCAGTCACACTCTTTGAGCATGGGAACAGAGGGAGGGGACAAGAATAGTTGCTTTAGACCAAACACACTCCTCTTCTTATTCCATGTTTAACATTTCTCGCCATTCAAACTCCCCCTGAAAAATGCCAACACTACAGGCAGCCAAGAGAGCTTCTGTGTCCAAGGAAGCCTCATGTCCATGTTTAACTGATTATTAAAACACACCAAAGAAAATAATAATAATAATAATAATAAGGAGAAGAAGAAGAAAAAGAAAAAGAAAGAAAACCACATAACAAGACACTTCCCATATAGAAGATCAAAAAATAACAAATTGCCAGTGATATATACTGATTTTGTTATTTATTGCTTTACTCTTTGGCATTAAGATAAACTTACACTCTTCATTTTGAGAATTAGACTGCCATTCACTTTTCCTTGCATCCACACTCACTAAACATGATCCCAAATCCAAGTCCAGACACAAAGTAGTATGCAACCATGTATAAAACTTCCTTTTTGTTGACACTTAATACAGACCAAAGGATGTAACCTGTAACATGGATGGGCTTGAAGGTACTCCTTCTGTCTATCTCAGCATCAACCCACTACACTTGCCAAGACAGGGATTGTGTTAGGACTACTTGCTAGATTCCACAATAATGGTATACTACATACAAAGCCTCAAATATTAAACATATGATGGCTTATTAAATATTAAATATTATTCATAACATGTTTTTTAAAAGGCAGAGAGGGCATTAGTGCCACAAGCAAAGTGCCAGGCTCAGCATTTCCAGCTCTAGTCCCTTCCAAACTTTTTTTGTCCGTTTTGGAGAACTGTCTGTAAACAGTCCATCTGTGCAGGTCCATGTCCTAGGTTTTCACAAAGCAGAATATTTTCATAATATTTATAATTTTCATAATAAACAGATCATTTTCACAAAGCAGAATATTAGATGCATGGATTTTAGAGACCAAGCTTATATACCTAAATTTCAATACAATTTCACCAAAAGGATTAAAATGCATAAGATACCATCTTTAAGACTGAAATCATAAGTCCACATTTTCAAAGGAGCTTGAAGACAAAAACTGTGAGTGAAGCCTTACACCTTAAAGCAAAGTAAATATGGTATATATGAGCTAGGAAGCTGCAGAAACATCATTTACTGTAGCATATTCTGAATGGGATTTAATACATAAGTTTTCGGTTGAGCTCTTGGGACTTGCTCCACTGTCCTGTTAGTAGAATTTCTGTTTGTGCTATCAATCTTGGATTTACTATTCAAATAGTTGATTGAATTTCTGTTAACAGACAGAAAAGTTTTCACTGAAAAATTAAATGAAAGCTGTGGGAGGCAACAGGAAGAGCACGTGATGGATGCTGGCTTGCTGCATTGTTTTGTTTCCCCTGTTATTCCTTGAGATGGTGCAGCTTGTATTTAATCTCTAAAAATTACAAACACAGCTGGGTGTATATTCTAAACACAGTAGGATGTTACTGTGGTATTACCACTGACCCAGGTTCAGTCAGAAGTCCTAGGAACTACCAGATGGACGGAATGGATGTAAATATGTTCATATCCATTGTAGTCACGGAGAGAATAGAGGAAGAGAGAGTTTCAGTGTTTGAAGTCCTTCATATACTGACATTTTTACTAGAAGAGGGAGGCTTCCCATTTTCTAAATCTTAGTGTGGAACAATTGGTCATACTCTTCAAGGTTTGAAGATTCTTTCCACTGACATGTAGTCCTGGAACAGGGACATTGCTGAGAGCCAGGCAGAGCCAGAGGCTGTTCTCAGCCTGCCTGCACTTCTCCATTCCAGCATACTAGAAGTTATCACCGCTTTTGGTGTTCTCCATCAAGGAATTCTGGGAGTCTCAATCTCCAGTGAGTCTGGACTCCATGACATTACCCTGTCTGTAGCTCCCCATTCATACTTGTATGAGTTATTTCCAAAATGTAGACTCATAAAATAAACGCAGGCCCTGGTTTTCATCATAATGTCCTGCACAGTTGCATTTAACAAATCTGTGATCATTGCAGAGTACAGCTTTTGGAACAATGCCATGTGTGCATATACTTCTCACCTGTCCAAAGGGCCTCAGTCTTACTTGTCTGAGAGTGGATCTGTCCTTCACATCAGCATCTTTGCATCTTATTACATAAATGACAAAAGGGACCATTATTGGCTTGAGGGTATGTCTCCCTGTGTGAACACCTTGGATCCACCAATAGAATGGAGAGAAGCTGCCCAAATCTATCACTCTAAGATGTTTATGGTGTTCCAGCTTGTTGTGTTACTTTGATGAGTAGATTTTCTCCCAGCTCATTCAAAAGATTTGCACAGATTAACATCCTTATACCCAAAAATCAATCTTCACCATAGTTAGCTCAGTATCCTTGATATATGAACACTATTTTTTCCATTCAGAAATGTTCCCATACCTTTTCCAAACCATAAACTACCTCTATAACTTCTTCCATTTGGACCAGTAAAGTCTCACAGTATTTCTGTAACCAACATGGATTTCAATCCTCATTTGACATCTGGTGAGATAATGTGAACCACAAAAAGGTTAAGTGACTCAACCAAAATCATGTCATAAGTTAGTGGAAGTATGTCAGAGTCAAGAAAGGGATATAGATGTCTTAAATGACTTGACTCAGTATTGATGACATTTTGAACCAGAATGTTCTGAGAGATATTACACATGGATCAACACAGTTTAGGCAAATAGTAAGAATATTTATCTTTCAGTGATATCTTTTATTATTTGACCAATAATACAGCAGTCTTCTTAACTCATTTCCCAAATACAGCAGTGACAGAAAACTCCAATGATAGAGTTTCATTTACCAAAATTTCAACTCATCAGAAACTAATCAAAATCATATTAAATTTCTTGTATAGAAGACTACAACAAGAAGAGTATGCACAAAATATGTTAAGGGTTACAACCTTGGACAAGTTCTTTACACAAATCCAGGCCTCTGTTCCATTTCTACATTACTAAATTAACATGAAATGCCACAAACTTCAAACGATAATGTCAATTGTCTTTAGCCATTTCTTTTATCAAAAAATAAGTCTTTATGGATTTCATATGTTGACTAAGCCAAAGGCATGGTCAGCACAGAAATGTTTACAGATGGCAGAACTCTTGTTTTTTTAAAAAAATAAGATCAAAAGGAGGTTGAGAATATACAAACCTTGGTGGTTAATACACACTCATAAACAAATAAATAAACTAGCATGATGTTTGCCTATGGCCAAACTATCTGTGCAACTGACTGAGGCTCTGCTATCAGACAACCTTTATTTGGAAACCCTCGAGCTCCCCTCACCACCAGGACAATACTCCTTAGATCAGGTTCTGTCAATACCAACTCTGTTTTTTAGGGATTTATAACTTGGCTGTAAAACTTCATCTGAGGGTTAGGCTTGGCAGACAAGGTCTCAGCCTGACAGCAGTGTTTTTATTACATTATTTTAAAATGAAGTGGCTCTTTTTAACCTTAAGGAAGATGCAAGATGCATGTAAGTTAACCAGTTTCAGGAGGTATTTGGCTGCTGCTATAACTCAAAACTCTTGGGGGTGGGGAAGGGGGAGTTATTTCCTTTTCTTTCCCCCATGAAAATTGTGTGTGCATGTGTGTGAGTTTCATAAAAGACACTACATTGACAATTATGATGGACACAGAACTATGTGAATATCCACAGACAGCCTTCATGCAGACTAAAATTACTTATAAAATTCAAAGCAATTAAACCTACTTGGTTCAGGCAAATAAAATCAAATTGAATTCACACTGAAAGGATTTACAGTTGATCATCTAAGAAACATCTATAAAAAGAGCTGCTTGAAGTGTTTGTCCAGAGTGAAAAGCAGGGGAAAGATGGAAGGACATATAATCTGAGATCTGCTCAGCAGAAAGGTGTTCACTACCCCACAAAGAGATAATAACATAGAATACAAATGGACAAGGTGTGAGTGCAGCCATCCAGGGTAATGCTCAAAGAGAAGATCCTGGTAGTTGTAATTGTAAGTGCTTAAAAATTAGGAGTATTATTGCATATTCAAACTGCTTCTGTCAAAACAATCAAACTTTATAATATGTCCTGTGAAAGCATTTGATGGATTATTGGAATAATCTACATCTTTAATTATTTCTAGTCATGGACTAAACCTTGAGATCCCTATTCAAGAAGAGTTTCCTGTGGTTTAATGTTAGAGTTTTTTTTAGTTTTGTCCCAGTTTCAGGTGTCTGGCCTGAGATACTGTAACCTAACTTCATTTTTACCAGAGAGTGATAGAGTGGCTGGCCAATAAATCAGGTGCTTCTGCAGTGTATTAAGTTGAATGCCTGCAAATTGAGATACATTCCTCAATCTCTTCTGAAAATATAGCTGTGAAGGGTCAGCCAGTAAGGAGCATTTTGTGGCTACTTGGGCTCAGCCTCAAGAACCTAGAGCCAGTGTGTGAAAGAAGAACTTCTTTGTCAAAAAATAAATACAATATATTTAAATTATACAACTAAGGAAGAAAGTGAGTGCTTTACATCATGTTTCCTAGCTCTATACATAAGACCAAGGCTATCACTTGTATAAGCCTTTTTTTTGCTCTAAATTAATACTCAAGGTTTATACGAACATGATGGTGGAAGCTGCTGTGGGGCTATGCAGAATCAGAGCACCTGGTTGGCCTGGGCTATAGCAGGGAAGAAAGGATTGCCAAGAATTTAATTTCAAAAATCGGAATAGGTTAGGCAGAGCAGACATTCTCTGCTTGTTAAAGTCTTTTCTTTTGTAAGAATAAAGCTTAGAAAGGCAAACACAGCAATGTTAGGAGGTAACACAAGAATGGTGAATAGCCACTGACTCTTCCAGTCCCTGAACTTTGAATACAAATTTTACAAATAGACATTCCCAAAATGGCAGCATGTGCCAAACTATCTGCAGTGTTTCAGCATTGTGTTGGGTCCTTCCAGCCCTCTTCTAAATATCTGAGAATATCACAGGCTTCCCTTTGTCATGGAGGAAAATGTAAGAAAGGAGAAGAAAGAGATACAATGATAGAGATCTTCCTGTGTTATGATGTCCAGATGAGTGTTTTAGACATTTTCAGAGCGTGTGCCAAGGCATGAGTGAAACACAAACCACATGTACCTTTCCATCCCCAGATTTGCATAGTTCCCTGTATAGACAGCCACATCTTTTCCAGTAGGATAAGTACAGGCACTGACAGCCAGGTATCCCGCAAATCTAGCATGAAAGTTCAACCAAACCCAAACTACCTATATACTCAACAATTTGGCTTAGCATGTGATAAATATCTTCAAATGTGACAAATACATGACATCTCAGTAACTCTTCACCTTTAACTTAAAAATACCAATATTTTAAATATGTGTCTCACTAATGGTTAATGCAGGAATATCAATAAGGGGAGAGAAAAAGGAAGAAAACCCAAGTTCTAAGCAAAAAGGAAATAAATAGAAACATAATCTGAATGCAGAGAATTTCTGTCTGCTGGAGAATGACAGGAGGTCAAGACAGAACTGAAAGTAAGCAGAGTGTGCATGGGCAGTACCCTGTGGTGTGTGTACAACTAACCCAACAGTATTTATGAGGAATAATGAGGAACTGTCTTATGAGAGTCACAGGGATGGATGGAGCAAAGCCTACATCATGAGATGATAACAGAAAAATAGGAGGAAACATGTGGTTAGCATTTTCAGGAAAACGTTTCTGGAAAACAGAAGGGGCAATTTTGTGGAATGGATGAGGCACTTCCTGGCATCCAGAGATTTTCAAGCCCAGGCTGGATGAGGGTCTGAGTAACCTGGTCTAGCAGAAGGTGTCCCTGCCCATGGCAAGTGGATTGGAGCTAGATGATCTTTAAGGTCCATTTCAACCCTAAACCTTCTATGATTCTATAATTCTATGAAATGTTTGCTCTGAGCCTGTCCAGAAATGGTGCTGTGTATGACAGATTTTAATTTAATTCAATTGCATAAAAAGGAATTTAACCAAAGAAAGTCATTACAACTTGTGCATTGTTTGGAGACCGGTTATCTGCTGAGGATGCAGGCTGCGTCTTCAAGAAGGACAAGGATGCAGTGTGATCTTGTGTGACATATGACAGCCCTCAGTGTCAGCTGAATGCTTGTAAGAGCAGCTCTAAATTATGGCAGCCCTGCTAGAAAGACTATTGTTTTGTCCTTGAAACAGGACGTGTAAATCTCAGCTCCAGTGGCTACATCATACGTACCCACCTACTGCCTTCTCTGCCATGTGCTTGGGGCTTGCCCTTGCTCCCAAGGAAGCTTATTCCAAAACTCACAATGATTTCAGACAGCATGAGATAAGGTTCTCTGATCTCCACGTGGCAGCAGAACAGAACCCAAAACAACCACTCATACCACAAATTGACTGTCCAAGCCAGGCCATCCAAGAGGGTTTCATCCAACCAGACTGCCCAGCTTCTCGTGAATAACAGTATGATTTTAAGTCTGACATGTGCACCAAGGGATCACCTGGCTCACCTTCAGTACCTTTTATCTCTTCTTTTCCTCCTTCATGGCCAAGAGAAGCATAGACAAAAAAGCAATACTGTAAAAAGCAGAAAACCTCAAATGCAGAATTCGAGTCTTCCTAGTACACGAAATAAAGATGTTGCAAAACTGTGATAAGTACATAATTGAGCAGCTGTACCATAAGGACAGAAACTAATGCTTAGTTGCCTGTATCCAAAAAGAAAGCATGGTCTGTAGGAAAACACATCTATATCAACATTTACTAGACTGGTAGGGTGGGTGCTCCTAACATGTCTTGTTTTCTTCCTGTTAAAAAGCTGAAGACGGTGTAGTTTAGAGTGGTGATAGATTCAAATGTGATGCAACACAGCAAATGGCTGGGCAGGTCTCTTGTGCTGGTGCTGCTGCTTTCTCCCAGATAGATGTAGTTTAGTCTACTAAGCAGAACAAACCTTCTCAGTCTCACTGAGAAAAAGACACAATTTCTGAGCAAGTTGCATTCCCTGAAACGGGACATTGGTAGCACCATGATGCCCCAATGCTCAAGTTCACTTACAACTAATTTTTCACTGGACAGCACCTCTTCCTTTTTCTCACCACCAGGAATCTCAAAACCTCCTTCTGTTATCTCTTCTCTCCCTCCAGCAGTCAAGCACTAGGGGCTGTAGAACTACACTAAATCCCAAACAATAGCCTGCAGGTCCAAATAATGCCAGGTTTACTCTATCCTTTGCAAAAGACAAAGCAGTGTCTGAAAACAGGAACTCCATCAGCATTAGTATAAATACTTTAATAAGATTTTAATTCCTGTTATGATATGAAATGTCATTAAATAAACTATGATTCAGGCCTGTGATTTAAAAAAAAAAACAAACACATAATAAGGTAAAAGGGAAAAAGAAACAAAATTTCCCCCCAAAAATAACAAAAAAGAACTAATAAAGCTCCAAAGTGGAGCAAATACTTTAGGCAGAATATCGTAGGAAGCTGCTATGAAAATGGTGCCCAAATCTGTGCTTAATGCAGGGATGTTACAGTGTCTCAATACTAATGTGCATGTGTTGGCCATGACCTTATTAAAACAAATCTAAAACAGGCACTACACCCTCTCCTCTACTATCCTGAATTAAAGGATCAACTAATCAAACTAAGAACCCAGACAACACAGGAATTACAGAGTATTCCAAAATCCTCATGTGGATCTTGAGGAGGCTGAGACCTCAGGATTCACCACTGTACATACAGGAGGTGAGCTTAGGCACACTGCCAATAATTTTGCTTGCCTCATTCACTTCCAGAATGTGCTTCAGCACATTGGTGCTACTAGCTAATTTTGATGAAACAGAGGCCCTGTGGTCCTCCAGTCTCTTGTGCAAAGTCACATCCAGATGCTATTTTCAAGCATAGATTTTAATATATAAAAAGAAATATAGTAGCCAGCCTGTCAGAGCATTGCCTGCTAGGCTTTAACTAGACACTGTCATCTGCAGTTCGATCTCGTCGACAGCACAAAATCCTTTGAAGATAAGAAAAAAATGGGTTGGATCTGTCTATTAGGAGACCATTTGTGGAACTATTGTTGTTTGTATTGTGCTAAGGTGAAAGGACTAACACAGGAATAACCATTACATGAACACTGATTTACTTGCAGAGGGTTAAGGCCAATAAGTTTGATTCTCCATTTCAGGACAACTTAAGAGTAACACCAAAGTCAATGAACGTCCATCAGGAAAACAGAAGTTTGACTAAGAAGGGAATTACATTTAATGAGAAACCCCACAGTCTTATTTAAATGTTATTATCTCCACTGTTCCTATTTATCAATAGTATCAGTGATAGATAAAAGCATGGAGCTTGCATAGTTACAAGAGCTATTCTCTGCTGAACACATAATAAAGGTTTTCAGCAACAAGAAAAAAAAGCCTGAAAAGTAATTCTCACTCCTTCAGTAATGAAAAAAGCAAGATGTCTTTGAAAAACTGCACAAGAGCTACACTGTACAGGTTAATATGTTAAGACACTTTGATTCACTGCCCACCTGTGTTCACTAGAGCTTGTTAACTGCTTTATTTTTATCATGTATAACTGTCAGCGTGGCATCCATCTATCCCTCATTTCATATGGCATTTCATGAGAACTAGTCAAAATATATTTCTACAAGTCAAAATTTTGCTTTCCTAGAATGCACAAAACCAAAATGATGCAGGCTCTACAGAGCAAAGGATAGGGAACTCTGCATTTTCTACCTCCAGGGGAGTCTATTTCTGCTCTCCAACCCTGTTCACTACTTACGTCTATTATCTTCTCTTTTTGTGTGTATAACTCCTGCTGACATTAATGGGAGGCCTGTTCATGTAAAGGGGAGAGGACAATCAAACCTTAAACCTGTTCTTAGTTTGACAGCTAAATCCCCAGGTCTAGGAAATTCTACATTATATGTCAACATGTTCCAACCTCTCATTTAAAAAAAAAAAACAAACAGTATTTATCTATCTTCTTCCCCTATTGTACAAAAAAAAAATCTCTTACATACATCTGATATTAGGTTATATACTGCAGAAATATACAAAAACAGGTGCAGAGCACAGTAGAAGCTTAATTGAAAAACGTTTGTTTCATAATCCAAACCCTCTCCCTGAAATTGATAGCCTTAGTGAAGAAAAGGAAAAAAAAAATATTTTAGTGAGCATATTTATAGGAATAAAGGTCACAGAGTTAGGTTTGCCATTGAAAAATAACTTTTTAGATCAAAATAATCCAAAACAGACATATTGCAGTCATCCCCCCAGCAGCCCAGTTGACATATAAGTTGTACAGTGCTGGGAGACTTCCAGCAGGACCTCCCCTTACCTAGAGTGCTCAGGAAGGGTGGTTTTAATTGAGATTGTTACATGAACTAAATTTGGGAACTTTCAAGTCTCATTTTCACTAATCTGGCACCAATATTTTTGGTTCCTCTAACCAAATGAGAGATAGATGTGCTGTATGCTTCCTTATGGGAGCTTTGGGGACAGCAGGATGTTCTCACTTGGTTTTGCTAAAGCAAAATGATGGCACTCTACATCCAGGTACTCTTTTGGATGGTTTTAGTGTTAATGCCTATACTTGTTACTACAAAAAATACTTAAATGGCAGAAAGCAAAGATCTATTTTTGTCTTTCAAATTTCAATTTATTCAAGGTAATCCTGGCTAATCTCAAACAGCCCATTTTCCTTAGGCACCATGAACTCAACCCTATGCTAGACCCCAAACTAAGATAATCAAACAACATTCATATTTGATTTGTCTTGTGTAGTTACAGATCTCACATTTCAGTCCTTGTTATTTTATATGTATATGTGAAAGATGAGGGCTACCTTTTGAAATGTCTGAGACATCTGATGCAGAGAAACACAGTTTATTTGCCATTCTTCTTGTTAGTCTTCAGTAACTGTAAGTCTGCAATGAAACAAGGCTACTATCAAATTCCTGAGGCTAGTTACTAAACTAAAACACAGTAATGATTCTCACTAAACACTATGTTCTGACACCTGTGAACTACACCTATCCAGAGTTTACTATAAATGCTGGTCCATATCATCATCCCCAGATTAATACAGACTATTATAATGTCCTTTTTTGAGATAACCTGCAAAAATCAGATTGAGACCAGTTTGAACAGGTAAAATATGAGTATTTTTATTTTGCTCAGGAAGGTACTTTGGTAGCAGTTGCCTATGCTTTGTGAACTTCAGTTTGCATTATGGTTTCTTTTCTGAGGGCAGTCAACTGAGATACATGCTCTGGGAGTGCACTTAATGTGCATCAGCAACAATTGGACATTCAGCCTATGCACACTACTTTGAGGTAAAAAAGGATTTATATATGATGGACATCAACACCAACTGTTTTGCTGTATACTTTTGTTCCTACCTGTGTGCACTACTTCCTATCTGAAGTCCACGCTAATAGACCTTTTTTTAACAATGTAAAATTATGTGCATCCTTAAACTTCCTAAATATGATTCTCAGTGAGAGAACTCTGGAGATCTTTCATAGATTTGCCTTTCCTTGCCACCTTCAGTGTTTTATGTAATAAGGAGATTCTGATGAAAAATTAAATATATGTGTATGTGTGTGTGTATATATATGTGTGTGTGTATTTCCAGGATAAATTTTTCCAGCCTGTTTTTGATATTCTTCTTATGTATTGACTCTCCAAAAGCATGAATCTTACAGTATCCTTTTCCTGAATCTGGCATCATTTATCTAAGTCTCTCTGTATCATTAACAGATTTCAACTCTGTCAAGAAGAAAAATATTACCCTCTCTTGCCAGACTGGAAATTAAAACACCATTGAGTTTATATGATTCACTTGAGCTTGTATAGGAGTTGTTTGAAGCAAACATTGCATCTCAGTTTCCCCAGTGTCCATCTGATGTCCTGTCTCCTAAATCAGTTTTCAGAGTCATGGTTTCTTTACCATTTGTAGAAGCTTTATATTCTCAATAATTCATATCTCTTGCTTCCAAAACCTGGAATCAATTAGAGTGGACCTTTGGTCTACTGGAAATAATGGGAATCAACATCAGCGCAAATATACGTGCTGAAGAGCCACCATGCTGGATTGGGACCAGGAAAAGCAGGAGTGTGTTTGTTTTGCTGTGAAAGAGTTTGGGTTGGCAAAGGATGCAGTAAATTTGGAAGTCATGGGAACTGGAACACAACCAACAGGCACCCTCGGACTCTGGACTTCTCCTAAAAGGAGCTGTACCTTACAGTGGCAGTGAGGGCAGCCTGTGTTTTGCTGTACATAAAACACCAACAGTAATCCTCAGAGGGTGCCTTGTGCTGCTGCTTCTTCCCTTCTGTAAGAGCAGAAACAACCAGGTGAGAGTTTGCCTTTTGTGGCAGAGAACATGTCCCTACATCAAAGCAAACAGGGACCACCATGTTCACTCACTGCTGTTCTTCTTGTCGGTTTTCAGCCTGCGTGCCGGGTTTTTCCTTGTATAAAGCCCTGCTAGCGTGACAGTGAACATATGCTGTTAGTGTGCAATAATTGTCCTTTAGCTCCTTGTTGGCTGGATTTATTACCTAAAGCAATCATGCTGCAACAGAGGAAAAAGTAAATAAAATGTTTATGATCATGGCAAATCTTGTTTCTCCTTTAAATATTGAAAGGACTGAATGATCTCAATGGCCAAAAATTACCTCAAAATGTGTGTGTGTGTGTGTGTGTGTGTGTGTGTGTGTGTGTGTGTGTTTACTTTGGCTTGGTCCACTTGATATGATTTTCACCATAAGCTTTCTCTGCAGCCAAAAATCACATCACATGAGCCAAAGCAGATAACAGACACATATACTTCTGAGGTCACCATTGCCTGAATTATTGAACAGGTTTCTGCACCTCTTCTGGGCATGCATTGAGATGGGAGCTTGCCAATAGCATCTCTTTTTCCAGCACATACCATACACAAAAGCAAATACATGTGTTGCAGCACTGTAAATGTAGTGAAATAATGGGTGCTACTTCCCAAGATTTTATCTCACTTCCTCACCAATAAAGTATAAAACTGCACCATTTTTCCTCTTTGACAAAGTAACTGGCATGTCCTCCAGGCAATCCAAACTTAGACTCATCAGACATCAAAGAGAAAATGGAGATTTAACTTTGTTTAATTTCTGTGGATATGGAGGTCTCAAGACTGTTTTGAAAAGAAACACCTTAGACAATTAAATATTAGCATGAGTCCTAAAAAATTAAAACAGTGTCTCCTACATCCAAGGGATGTAGGAAAGAACAGAAAATGAATGGACTATAGAATTACTATTCTCTGTCTCTAAGGAGCAAGCATAGCCTGGTCTGGTGCAATATTTAATTATTCTCCTACCTAAGGAACTGATTTTTTTTTTCTTGTTTAGTTTGCTGACAACTAAAAGTTGTGTGGGGAGGATCTTATATTAACACAAAACAGCTTTTAGTCTTTTAACAGTTTTTATTGGCTGACCTCTTTTTTCTTTTTTTTTTTTATTTGCTATTCTATTGTTCAATTTTGAAAGTTTGTATGGTATGAAAAAATTCACTTTTCATTTTTTTCAGTCATTTTTAATGAAATTTTTGCAATTCTTTTCAATGAAGCATTAATCTGAAAATGGAAAATCAAACCATCAGACTTCAAAAATATTGTACTAAAACAGATTAGCTTTTTCTGACCCTTCCTTTGGTTGAAAACCTTGTTCTGAGTTTGCGATAAGTTTACTCCATGACCATTTGCTGCATTTCAAAGCAAATAAAACATTGCTCAAAAAAATGTTCTCCCAGTCCCAGTTTTGAGTGTAAATAGCTCTACTGACACCAATAGCATTAATCACATTTTAAAAGAGGGTCCACTCCAGGCTGCTCTACTGAACATGTGTGAATCATATTTGTTTTACTCATCTGACAGTAGGAGACAAAAAACTTCCAGGGGCTAGGTGTTGTGCATTAATTAAATGTATACTGATCCATAGCCTGGGTTACATTTAAAGACTATTGTCTCAGCTCCTTTTTGGAGGAACAGACCTGCCAATGTGTATCTTTAGCCCAAGATTGTCTGCTGACGTTCCAGTGTATTTTTCTGTCATTTGGTTGCTTAACAAAAGGATGCTGCCCAGCCCTCTGGGGAACAGGCTGGGACAAACACACTTTAACCTCTGTGGTTGCAGTCTGAAACCTGCAACTGACCCTTCTGCCATAAAAAACTAAAAAATACTTAGGCAACAGGATTAAAATGAAAGTCTAATGAATATACAGAATGTCACACCTGCCACACTTGTGAATTATTGGTCTCTTAAACTTCTATAACCCAGCACTGTCAGTGACACCCTTTATTTACCCTTAAGGCGCTTGGCAGCTGCTTAAATGGCTGTCTATGGCAGTTTGGTGGAAACAATAATAATACATTATAAATCAATGAAAATGAAGTTTTTGCAGTGATAATCCGATACAGATTTGCTAACATTTATATGAAATTCAATTCTGTTTGATTGCATCAGCATATGTTTCATTTCTTCCAACATTATTGATTTTGAAGCCTCTTTACCTATGTCTAAATTATTCCTGTTACAATTTTGCATTACTATTTGGAAATAGCTTAAATCAAATGGAACCCTTTATTCAATCTTTAGCTTTGTAAAAAGCCGGTTACTCAAGCAATGTGATCTTACTTTTATTTTTCAATAGAGAAAGCTTTTAGAATTCCCAAATCTTCTATGTCATTTACCTGCTAAGGCTCCTCTGTAATTAAGCGTGTTGTTATTTCTGGTAAAACCACTGAAACACCAGGGAAAAAAATAAAATATGAGGATAATATTGAAGTGCTTAGGGTATTCAAACCAATGAATAAATCCAAGGTTTTTGTGTTGAAATGGATGTTGTTAATGCAGTTAGAGCAGTGATTACTTAATATGCGTAGGCAAGTAGCTGTGTCTGTGTACCTATTCAGGTGCCGTATGTACAATGGTGATAATAACCACGTCACAGCATCCTCTCAAATAAAAGAGGTATTGTTGCTGTTCCATTGATTTACTATAAAATTTGAGGCACAAAATCTTCTGGAATTAGGTACTTTAAATGGCTATAAAAGTGTAAATAAATAGATGACTTGGTTCTGAGATCTACGAGATGCTGCATTCTATCTTCAGCTCTTGGCTTGTATTTTATGTTTGAGCACGCAGAGCAAACCACATGCATACGTGCTCTTGTGTGTGTGTGTGTGTAGGGCACTACCTTTACCCAAATTTCACCATGTTTTTTGCATGTCTGTGACACTTGTGGCACAAGTATCCCTCAGACATCAGTTGGGATGAGAAACCTTAATATTTTCTCCTGACTTTCAAATACTGACAATTTAGCAAAAACTTTTCTTTGGAAAACATAAATCCTGTCATAAAAAAAAACATTCTGCTTCAGCTATGTCAGAATGAATGGGGGAGTATTTTCTAATTATTTGGTTTACTTTTTTTGTCCTCTTAAATATGTCAAAATAAAACTTTAAATAACAAATCTTAAAATCCAATTGATCTGAAAATAACAATAATAATAGTAACAATAACAATTATAAAATTCATTCGCTACACTTCAATGTACCTCATTCCCGAAACCCTAATAAAATAGCACAATCTTACAATCCTTCATGAAAAAGAATTTCTGCCTACCATGCAGGTCAAAAAGCACTCCAGCCTGTGACTCCTTGACAAAGCAGTAGTAGCTGTTGTATGTAACTTTTTGGCATTCTGAATTTCTTTTGCTATTTCTAACGCTGCATGTGTTTTCCCTGCTTGGGTACCTCTGTCCTCATTCCAGCAATATACAGACACCTACCAAGTCCAGTGTCTCTTTCCAGTGGAAGGCACAGCCACGAGAAGTGGTCTTCTTGACCAAAAAATCCACACAGACACACACACACACAGAGCTGATTTAAAGCTCGGAAATGAAGTTCTCTTGCTGTAATGCTGCAGTCATGGTTGCAGGCACAGAGTCCCCGAGCGAGAGGAATGACTGGCTCCCTGAATCAGAGGCAGAACAGCCCAGTGCAGCTTCCATCAGCTAAACCTGCCCAAGCCTGTGGCTGCCTCTGCTCTGTGCACAGAATTGGGTTAGTTACCCAGCAGAGGAAGGAGCTTGCCCAGTGAAAGGTTGGACAGTCAAAATTTAGGGTACTCACTTGACATTTTCACATTACAGGGGATTTAAAAGCTGCTTACCTGAGAACTGACAAAATAAATACAAATATAATTGCCAATTTTTGTCAGGTCCTCCTCTTTGATACCAATAGAAAACTAGTGGATTTTTGGGATATTTTGTGGTTTCTGTCACTGGCAGAAATATTTTTTTAATGCTTTTTTCTTTGGACTGAGGTATTCTTTGGTGACTACAAAAATAAACAAATAATCAAATTCCAGTATTATCAAGAGAAAAAAAAGGTGTTAAATTAAAATGAACTGTTTTGTGCTGATTTTCATAGTCGTTCAGTCTATGTTACCACATCACAAGAGTGAGAGAAGATTAAATTATTAACTGTGTCTATATTATCCCACTGATCAGTCAGGGTCTTTCTCAACCACTTATTTGACTAAATTTCACTATTTTAAGAATATTCTTTGAAATTTTGGATAGACAAACCCCATTCAGTTAGAATGAGAATGAATAAGAATGTTTGCCGTTGTGGGATCAGTCACAAATGTCATACAGTATTTTCATGACTCTCTGATCAACTGAAGTTTGCATTTGAAACCAGAGCAAGCAAGTGGAGCTAACAAGCAGTGGGCTGGGAATTCTCTCTCACAACTAATTTCTTAGTCACAAGCAAATTACATTATTAATGTCAGAGAATGTATCCTGCAAGGAGCTGAGCTTGCCTGCTGCATGCTGAGGGTCCTCCGTACTCCACAAGGGGTAAGGATCTCTGAGCATTCAGCTACCTCCAGCACAGAGAACCATAAGAGCAGCTATTCCCATGCCTTTGCACAGTCAGTACCCACAAAGTCATCAAAAATAGCAAAAGCTTACAATGACAAACACGCTGAACCAAGGAGACATTCAGAATTTGAATGGAAATTCATTAATCTGTCTGAATGTTAGATGAAAAAGAAAATGACAGTTTTTACATTTAAAATGTTATGTCATTAGGAGATAATACTAGAAGAGGGATATTTGTTACATTTTATAACAAGAGTTTGCTTTGTTGTATTTTCTAACTTCTATGATTTCTCAGTCTGGAAAATGAAAATCTGAAAAGAAAATTTCCTACTGTCAGTCAGTTTGATTTCCTGATCTCACTGTTATGATATTTACAATGTTAAATTGTGAACAATCTTTCACTACACTGGAAATTGTTCCAGTAGGAAAGAATAGATTTTTGTGGCTTTTTCTAAATTCAGTCTACATTTGAGGTACCTTACACTTCACTTTTGGTAGCATTAATCAAATTATATTTCTTGCAGTAGTGAATTTCTGGGGCATAATCTTCCCAGAAAAAGATTCAGTTCTGTTCCTTACTGGTGTTCTCTTTGCACTGATGTTTCTGCCAGAGTCCCTGGACATACTCTGAAGTTAAATCCCAATAAAGACCATAACTTGTGCATTTACAACTGGCATGTGACTAAAGCAAATTACTTTGATTGAAGTAATGACACAAATTTGTGCTACTGAGCAGAAAGAATTATGAAAAGCCTGTTAATAGTCTATTTCTCATCAAAAATCTGGTATTTCATGTCCAGATTCTTGTCATGAATGGACAAGAGGGGCTTCAGAGTCCTGCTGGGATCACCACATCATGCCCCAGCCTGAACGAGGGCTGTGTAGGAAAAAGATCTCCTAATGAGGAAAAGGGGGAGAGAGGACGTGGAGAAACTCCATCCCTGGGATGGTCTGATTTGTCCTTCCCATCCCCTAAAGGGAATACAGAAAAGGCATCAGATCAGGCTGCCCACCTTTTCTCTGCTTTGTAGTTCCCCTGGAAAAGGAAACTTTTGCACTTACTCTGGATGATTTTAAGGCAGACTGGCCCCATATAAATGGATAAACAGTATAAACTAGATTATCAGACAAGATTTTCATCAGCAGTAGCCATAACACACAAAAAACAAAAGCTTTTTAAGTTGAGGGAGTTTGTTTCTGTGAGTCAAGATCACTCAAGTCCTCAAGTGTGTGGTGTTATTCACTGTATTTCTGTCTGGCCGTTTTCCCTATGAGCCACCAGTGGTAAGGAGCAGCTCTGCTTTAACAAACAGGATTTGGGTGTGCAGGATAATGCAGGAACTACCCTTTGCAGCAACTGTGCCTCCAAGCTCCAGGAGGAAAGCTGAAAGAAAACAATTTTGTGGGGCAGAATCCTACCTCCCTTCAGAGCCACTATCCATCTAAAGTCAAAGGAAAGCGTAACTCACATTTTGTGTAAGATTTTCCTTCTAAACACAAAAATGCACCCTTCAACAGTGAAACCTGCCTCTCAGATCAGCAGTTCTAGATCACAAAATCTGCCCAGCTCATACTGCAGCTCTGAGGTGCTCCCCACAGCAGGAGCCTGCACCCCCCAGCACCGTGTGCCCAGCCACACTCACACAAGCAAACGAGGCCACCTCGGTCAACAAAGGTGATGCTGCCTGGGGCAGCTTTTATCTACCAGCCCAAATCATCTCCCCTTACCTGCTGTGCTAGAGGTTACAGTGCCACAGTGAGGGTACTTAACAGAATAAGCAAAAGATTTCAGTCCTCTCTTAGAAAAGCAGTAGTTTGGGGTAGAAGGAAGGTCAAGGTAAGATTTAAAGTCTGTGTGGTATTACTTCTTCTTAGGACCACACCTTAAACTAGATGCAAAAGATAGATTTATCCTTTTGTGGTAATCTGGGGATCACTCAGCAAAGAAAAATGCTACTCATATCTACCCTCAACATTTCACTCTTTTTCTGGCTTTTTCTTGTAGAAAAAAAAAAAAGGTAAAACCCAGAAACCACTGCTTCTAGTCCTTCACAATTCTATAGGTTTTTTGTGTAGCTCTTGGTCGAAAAACTGCCATGGCTGGTTACAGTTTCTTTAAAGGAATGCACTTATCAAGCTCTCTACACCTAGGACACTTTTTCTCAACCTCTGCTTTTTTTTCCCCCTTTTTCCTATTTCTCACATTCACTTTCTTACTTTCTTTTCTGCCTCTTTCTCCTTTTTCAATCTTTCTCATCTAGCCTTTCCATTGTTATTCACCCTGTTTATTGCTTCAAGCAACCCTGACATACTGGACATCATCTGAAACTACAAACGACAGGATGCAATAAGCTAGAGAATAGCAGTAATCTGAGGAAAGTTCTTCATTCACTCTTGCTCCTAACTCTCTGTCTTCTTATCCTACATAGAAAATAAAAAAATCAATACCGCCTCACAGGGCTTGATAAAAGTGCTGGACGAGTACAGCAGGCATGCTGGATATAGTAAATTAAAGTGATCAAAATTTTCCAGTCGACTCTGCCTATAGCCTACATAAACTAACAACCCTGTCTGCAGAATGTCTGTCACTCTAGAAGCTTTATTTTATCTGTGTCTCTGATTACCTAGAGAATGAGTACATACACGGTATATGTGTACACATTTATCTGTATGCATATGTGTGAGAAATAGATAGGAGTAGGAATCAGCCTGTGTTTATAACAAATATTTCCTTTTAGATGGGTAGATTTTGAATTTGCTAACATATTTGTGAGCACAAAATGTAGTGGAAATAAATGTTTTATCATCATTAGATGATATAACCAAGATTAAAATCACTGCATTGTATTTTATTTTCAATATGTCATTCTCTGTCAGGCTAGATTTTAGCCAGTGTAAATCGGCACTTAAAATACCATTTGAAGACCAGGCTTGTTACCTTTTCATGTTGTTTTTCTGGTCTAGACATGGCTTAACAATTTCCAATCAATGTCTAAAAATGTATTAGAGAACTCAGAGACAAAGCAGGCAGCAGGGTGATCTGGCAGTAGCAGGATTCATAGACCAAATGCATGAGAAACTAAATTTTCCCCTCAAAGGAAAACGTCAGTGGATGCCTTGACTTCAGGGGGACATGTGTAAAGGGTGAAGTGAGACCTCATTATTTCACAATCAAAATGCCATAATGTAAAATTTCAATGTGTCTCTAAAAGAAGGTTGATCTTCTACTAATTCAGGAGGAATTCTATCTTCAAGAAATGGCAGAGCAGCAAATGTCTTCACCTGGATTTTTTTCTGTGTTCAACTTTCTAGGCATTTGCATTTGGTAAATTATGCCAGTTTCTGTCTTGAATTTAAAACAATCTGCTTCTGAAGAGCTACATGAGGTTAGTAATTCATGCAGCAATCCTGACCCCAGATTTGGGCGCCTCTGCATGCCACCAGGGCTGTGCTGTGAAAACCATCTACTTGTATGGATTTTTATTCCTAAACCCATAGTATTTGACCTGGTCCTCAGGAGGCACTAAACAAAACATTTTGAAGGAAACCTGCCAGTGT
The DNA here is from genome assembly GCA_037013685.1 of Acridotheres tristis. Lineage (NCBI taxonomy): Eukaryota > Metazoa > Chordata > Aves > Passeriformes > Sturnidae > Acridotheres > Acridotheres tristis. Next base: position 57,802,945 of record CM072886.1, on the reverse strand, counting down.
GCCCAAAAAAACAAATAAATCTTTGGCAATGTGAATGTGGAAAGAAAGAGAGAAAGAGGGAAAGATGGAAAGAGGGAAGGAGGGAAAGAGGGAAGGAAACAGTACAGGCTGAGAACACATGGGTCATATGGAAGGAAAACCTGAAGAGGACAACCCAGTCTCCAGAAATTTTTTCCACCCACAAGCTATAAGATTGCCCTTCTCTACAAGGAAGCTCTTTCTTTTACTTCCTCTTTCTCCCTTCTCTGTCCACTGCTGCCATTACACATCCCCTTTTCTCTTTCTGGGCTTGTACACAATTCCAGCCTCTTTGATCCCTCCCTCTTTGCCCCATGCCTGCCCTGGGCTAATGGGGCTAAATGAGCACACTCACTACACATCTGAGCAGAGTCATGGAGCAGCTCCAAGGTCTTGTTTCTGACACTTTGGACTCCTTCTGGTCTTGCATCGCTCCTGCAATGCAGGCTCATGAGCCTTCTTGGGATACTTTTGCCTGAGGTCCACACACTGAAGAACCTGGTCTGCACTAAAATGGCAGTACCCAGCCCACATAAGCAATGTATGGCAAAAACACAAGCAATGTATGGCTTGAGATCCTTAGACTTCACTCTGAAGCTGTCACAGTGTCTCTGCCTGCATTTGTGCCTCTGATTGTTTTTCAGTATTCAATTTTAATCACACAATGTCTTGTGTATGTATCGTTCTGTATTCACCTGCAATTTTCATGAACATTTAGCAGATTATGTGCATATATATATAGGTTCCAATCCTCAAAACATGTGCCAGGCAAAATATAAAATCATTCCAGCTGTTCAGTAAGTTTTGTGAGCAAGTGTACTGGACTGCTCTTGATATTTGTCTGAGATACTATAACATGTATGTGACCACAGCAAGCACAGGAGCCAAAGGCAAAACTTGGGCAGGAGTGTAGGAATACACTCAAATACGTGGTGAAACCTCTTAAGCCTTACCCTAGTCTGGAGTTTTGGGACTTTCTCCATTGGAAATTGCATCCACCTCACAGAGTTTCACAGCGAGGTGCTCAACTCTGTGCTGCACAGCTGCAATGTCCACAATGACGTTCATTTTTGCCTAAGCAACAGATATATTTATTTAGTTTTAAGTCTATTGATGTAATTTAAGGGATTGTACCCTAAGCTTCTTTCTGTCTGGAACAGTGGATAATTATCCCTTATTAACTTTTTCCCTGTGTTTTTTTATTCCATATGGAACTATCACATCCTGTTTCTTTGCCCCCAGACACCTTTTTTCCAGGGGATGTTCTAATCTTTTTATTCTTTCCTCAGGATTCTTTTGGTTTTGCTCTGACTTATTTTCTTTACATAGGTTATATTCTTTGTTTGCCTTGATACTCATGCATTTCGCCAGTTATAAGGACTTCCAGATAAGAAGGGAAAGCACAATATGAGCAGAGGATCATTGAAACTCTAGCTGGTACTTCATGGTTGCTCTTTCTGCTTGGTTTAAATCCCATAAAACCCTGAGTTTTGCCAGAGCATGAGCTGCAGAGGTCAACCTGAAGAAACTCAGCATTTCTCTTCCAGAGGGCATGGGGTCCCACTGATTTTCTTCTCTTAATTTCTTGTATTTTCAGATAAATTTTTCTCCACGGTTTCTTTTTGCATTTAACCTCCCATTTATTTCACTCCTCCAGAACTCCTTTTGCCCTCACATCACATGCCCAGCTCCTCTTCAGCCACCCACAGCCAGCTGGAAACCAACTCTGCCCTAAGTAGAAACCAAAAGCACCTTCACTGTGTCGCTTCCTCAAACATGGAAAAACTGTAGCTGACTTTGATGAACAGAGCATTAATAGCAGGAGCCTGTGACCCACAGCAAACTAAAAAATATCTCCAAATGTAATTCATTCCCTGTCAGCTCTCCACCAAGTGGCTTTCTAGCTGGTAGAAGCTGGATGGGAGTTATTGCACACTGCCTCTTATCCGTATAGGGCTGTATCTTTAGGACATCTCATCCATTTTTTGCACTTTTCTCCATGATGTGAGACATTGTCTAGTGAAGGTAACTGATTGAGCATATAAGCAGATTTTTATTAACAATTGTGGAGAAAATGCATTTTTAGGATATTCCATTTCTATCCTAAGAAAACTTAGCAATTTTTGCTTTCATCTGTTGTGTTGTATCTTCTGAATAAAATAAGTAATTACATAGTGTCATAAACTTATTTCATTTTTTTAAATTCAAAGTCATTTTAAGTTATTCAGGTAGAACAAGTATATCTTTATGCCACTATAACTTAACTATGAAATGGATGGGTAGAAGAATTGCTCCTGGGCTGAGACCCATTTTCCAGAGCAGTGTTTAGACTGAAGTTGTAAATCCCTATGAACAGTGGATTTGTAATGGAAATGCTGGCACAGACTTCTAACTGTGGCAGCTCAAAAGATATTGCCAGAATAAAAAGCCACCATGTATTAAATTAGTACATAAGCATGTATTGCAGCATATATGTTCCCCTTCTTTGTGCATGTAATCCCAGATCTCTCTATTGGCATAAGAGCTTCTTTCCTGTTACTACCATAACCTTATTTTCCTGCCTCAAATACTAGATAATGACAAAGGTACAGCAGGAAAATAGACTTTAAATTTGGAATGTTAATTTATTTTATTTGCTTTAAAGAAAATGCTGTTACTGATGGTATCGCCATAGTATTTATGCCATAATATGTCAAGCAAACCAGTGATCATGAACAAATATGATTTTTGAAAAGTGTATAATTTGGCCAAGTGCATGTGAACTTTACCAAATATTACAAGGTGTACATCTTCATCCACATGTTATGTCCCTGCACAATACCAAATGCCTCTTCCACAAAAGAAAGCACCAAGATTTTTCAATATGATAGCTGCAAAAACTCATGCAGGGCCAAGAGAAGCTTGTAAAAATGAAAGAAAAATGTCAGTATTAATTCTTAATACAGACCGTGGCCGTTCACAAAAAAATTTCAGTCACAAGCTTTTGATAATAAATATCACAAGAATATCTACTGATCATCTGTAGTCAGAGCAGCTCTCCAAGCACAGCAGAAGCTACAGGGGTGCTGTCAAGACAGACTCAGCATTTGGGCTTTGTCATGTAACATGTTGATTTTACAAAGCCTGACACTAAGGAGATCACTCATGTTTGTTTATAATCAAATATTTTGCTTGTGTCCCTGACAAGTTGTCATGATAATATGTGGCTGCATGATTGCTGGCTAGTGAGATTGGCTGAAAAAGGCAGTGTCCCCACTGCTTGTGAAGCTTCTTGTGTTTCTCTCACTCTCTTCACTGTCACAGCTGAAATTTCCCTTCTCGTCTACTTTCTCTGCTCCCCCTTTTCTGATGCCCACCCTCATCAGTACCATTTTGCTGGTCTTTGTGTACTTTGTGTATTTCCCTAGCCACCTGTGCAGGTGTCAGAAATGAAGGGAAACATTGTCCAATGAGAAAACAGTTGACTGTGCATTTTTGAGAAATATCAAGAGGAAGAATGAGCTGAAATTGAGCCAAAAGGAAGGCAAAGAACAATATCTGCAATGACACCCAAGGAAAAGATGAACTGATGTATATTATCTGAAAAAAAAATGCAAGTGACAAGCCTTGTACTCTCCAATGGTCACAGGCAGTCAGGCAGGCTCCTGTTTTATGTCTAAGAAGTGGCAAAGGTAACACAGCAAATATGCCTTTACATAGGAGGGAAAGCAATGCCTGTGTCATAGATAACAGCAGTTTCAGCACTATCCTGCTCCATGGCATTGGCAATCTCCTCTTAGAGCTCTGGCCAGCCTCTCTCAGGTTTACTCCACCAGACTGAAAGAACTCACAGCTTGACACACCATTACGGCACCCAAGAATTTCACCTCCCCTTTAGGTTGAAGCCATTCTATGGAATAGGCCAAAATCAGTGCAAACATGAGATCATGGTGCTCTGTTGGAATAAACAGACACCTGTCCACATGTTTGGGAGGATCAATATGCTTATTACAAAAAATCTTCAAATTACTTTGAAAAATCAATATGCGAGGAAAGATAAATGTTACATTTTCTGGCAAAAAGAATATTGCAGGCAATTTCAAATACTTCATATAAACCCCTAGATTAGATTAAACCAAGTGAGTTTTTGTTTTTCAAATATTCAACAATTTCAAGCTTCTGGGGGAAAAAAATCTGAATGTATGATTTTTTTCATTGCAAAATTTCCAAAGTGGATTTTAAAAAATGGAATTGCTCCAATTATTATGACTTTTATCAGAGGTTCTCTTCAGTCAACAAAAAGGATTACGAATAGGCCAGTGCTGCTGATGGATTTGCAAATGATGTTTCATGAGCTGGGCTTGGCCCACATGACTGGCAGGCATGCTGATGTCACTGGGATGGTCCAATTAAAAAGGCTTTTGTAGGCTAGAACTGGCAGATTGGTCTGCAAGATAATGATTGAGGAATCTCAGTTCATAAAGAAATGTCACTGATAATTAACCTTGAGGTGCTGTGCAAGATCCTTTTATGAGAATGGAGTGCAGCTGTTGGTATTTAAACATCAGTTTGTGATGTTGTGATGTTGTAGCATAGCAGGAATAGCTAATCATTATAGCTTTTTAAAAGTAAAAAAAATATGTCCTCCATAGTTTTGAGTTTGTAGTTCCTATTTTTTTTATCATTCAGTTGCAGCTTTAATTTGGCTTGGTACTTACACCCATCAATAGTACTTGTTAGAACTTGAGAAAAATGACCTCTCGTCCAAAATCTCCTTTTACACAAGTCGGCACTGTCTGCATTCATGTCCTCTCTGTGTTTGGCCTAGCAAAGGATTTTACCGAAACATTTCCAAAAAAGCACCTTTTGGAAATGGCCAGCTCCTGTACGGCACATCTAGCAAAAATATATCTGTGAATATTTTTGTGTAAGACTTAATTAGCTGAACTAAGGAGGGAATGAAAACCATGCTAACGTGACCCACTGTGTCCAATCAAAGCAGATATCAAATACTGGATGTACAAAGTGAACAGCTTGTGAATGAGCTGTGAACTAAAGTAGGGAAGGAGTTAATCCTCTCGCTGGCTTAGAGGAAAGATCACAGTTGCCAGCTTGTATATAGGAATTTGCAGGTTGGTGGGGCTGGGCCAGCTCTGGGGAATTAACTAATTCCTTCATCTTCTTCCGGTGTATTATAAGATGTCTGGGCTAGAGGAAGTGAAGCCTGAGACTGGTGGGGAAGAGTCAGTCAGTAAATAATGAGGATAATGCTAGAAGGAAAAGAACAAGAGAGAAGTTCTCATAATCCTGGGGTTTCAGAGAAGTGGTCCCATTGTGGCTTTGCAGTAACTTCTGGGAATCATAGCTTCATTTTTGAACTTCATGGAAGGGGAGCCCCTCTTGCTTGAAAGAGCAGGATATAATTTATCATCTTTATTTAAGAGAGCATAATTTATTAGCTTAATTTAAGAGAGCAAATTTAACATGACACAATACAAATTTTTTTCTCAGTTTATAACAGTGCCAATTCAGAAGCTGGCTCAGTGATGACAGAAGATAAGTGAGGTGCTTTTTCTTATATGCACGGAAAAGAAAGCATTAGAAGTTGGGACGTGTAAAAATTGTTTTCCTTCCCCATTTTTCTAACAGATAGGTCACAGATAAACTTCAAGTTGCTGTTGCACTGATGGTCAGATTAAAAGAGTGAGGTCCAGCCCTTTTGAGGAAGTGCAGCGTGTGGCTTGTGTTCTCACTCTCTGTGACACAGAATGCATTTCTATATTGTGTGTATTTCACAATATAGAAATACATTCATTTAAAATACTAGGAGTAGCAACTTTCATGTGGGTAGCTTTTGCATCTTCAGTCCTACTTTCATTTAAACTTTATCATTTTTATAGACCCAAATATTTAATCCTGGTTATGCCAATTTATAATTCAGATATTTCAGTATTTTATTTGATTTATGATCTTTATCACCTTCCAGATACTTCCACATCCTTTTTCAGCTCATACT